>CM065925.1:43877143-44477143 GCA_033439105.1 Magallana nippona
TTTGAAAGGGTATTTTTTTAATGTATGATCAAATTGTTGGAGCGAGTGAAAGTTATTGGAGCATGTTTTATTCCCAAGCACTCATTGAGCATACTGAATCAAACACTTGCTTTGGTGATTTGTATGCGATTGATAGTTTACGGATGAGTATGCAGATTATATTCTTTGAAATATATTTGTATCTGCTTCATTTTGAGCCAGACCTAAACAAGACTTGCATAGTCACCCCTGCGAATGTGTTCGGAATGTTTTCTTTATCGTTTTTTTGTATCATATCTTACTTTGATATATTTTAAAACATGAAAATCTATTAAGCTCTATGTCTTATTTCATCATCTAGCGGTTATTTAAACTAAACAATAATATTCAGAACAGAGTTATCGTTCATGTTCAACCACTCTATATAAACATTGGGTTGCTTGATAAAATCATAGCCATGTTTGATGCTTTGGTGTGCAATACCATGCTTTTAAAAAAAAGAAAAAAAGAATGGGTGTCTGGTTTGTGTAAAAACATAGTATATCGAGCCATTCTCAAGGAATATTCTGCATAAAATAGTATAGTCTGTTTCACTATTGATGCTATTACTCGGTCAGGCGCGGATCGAAAATTAATTATATGGGGGATCGCTACTAAGCATGTTAATTGTTGCAACATCAAAAAATAGTTATATTTTCCATCGTCACATTTATTTCTAGAACTCATTTTATCTACCAATTAATGAAGATAAAGTTTAAAATCAATACACGTCTAGATTTTATATTTGATTACATGTACCTAGATTATAGGAAATAAACTATAACCACCAGGCAAGATTTTTTCTGCGAAACTGAAAGGGTCAAATAAAACCACGTGGTCTAAATTTAAATGACAATAACATTAGCAGGGGTGATAGTATTTGGTTCTTTTAAAAGGTATGGCACCAGTCGTGCATTGGATGACGCTTTATAATACGTTTTTATTCAGATGAAAGACCTGGTTCAGTTTTGGAGCATGTCCACTCCGAACAACGTACTTTATGAACTTTCATGAACCAATATTGCACCATCTGCACGACTAATTCATCTGGGCATACTGAATACTAGCTATGCTTCCAATGTTAAAAAACGTTGCTTGTGTCTTATATTTTCCGGATATATGAGTTAATTATTTGTTCAGGTCCACTTCTTGTTACGTCAAGCTAAAACAAACAGAAATTGTTAATCGTAGGATATCTAATGAATGCATGCACTTACCTTGCTGCGAATGCTGGATGTGGTATATTTACAACATGAAAAAAACGGGCTAAAATTGCAACAAAAAAAGATCCATAATGATTGTTGTTTGCTATTATTTGCCCTATTCGACCATTGAATCATTTTCTTTATACATTACATCAGTTATTAGCAGATAGTGTATGCGAAAGAAGATGGGGGAATAAGATAGCAAATGCCCATTTAGTTTAGTCGTAAAATAAAATTTCAAATTTATATTTTTTCCACTTAAATATATTTAATAATTTTATAAAGCAAGTTTACAAAAAGATAATTTCTATTTCTATTATATTCAGTTCTGAATACTTTAACAAATGATAAAAAAAAAATAAACCCTAAAATTTTGGTGGTATCGAACCCACAATCTAAAAACCCTAGCTTTATAATGTTACCTAATGTCTCGTGCTCTAACCACTAGCCATTTCAGTCACAATAATTGTGCGGTTTATAAATGATATATGCGACTTTGACCACGAGTTTACGGATTTGTATTATTTTTCTAAAAGGTTCAATTGTTGATATACAAAATTACATTTTTAAAGGATAGTGGGTCTTTTCTCCACATTTTTGTTGATTGAATTCGGTTTGATTTTCATTAAACCTTATTTAGACGATGACAAAAATATGGAGCTCAGACCCCCTCTATAAAAGAAAACGCATTGAAGTTATAAAAATGACACTATTTGGAGGTTTTTGACACGCATACGCTACATATTCCTAGTATTTAACATATTTAAGGGTTACAAATCTATTTTATGTTAAATATAAATTGTTCTTAACAATTTTAAAAAGAATTTATCAGATTTGTTGATATTTTAATTTTACAGTATCTTTTCTCAGATAAGGCACACATTTAAGGCATTTTACACGCCTTATTCCCCCATCTTCTTTATGTTTTAGTTGTACTAGACTTTAACCTGTGCATGAACATATTGGTCAAGTGAGTAGAAAGAATTTAAAAATAAGTTAATAAAAGTATTCAAGAAACCATCACTGTCTACCACCCTTTCTCTCCAAAAGATTTTTCCATTAAACTTTGTAGGCGAAGACCATGGGAGAGAGTGTCCTCTGTCCTCTTCCATGGGTTGGATTGCCTTCACCCCTGGATATTCTTTCATATGGTTTAAATGGTAAATTTTGTGTTTAGGTGGGATATTTTCTCCCTTCTCGACCGTTTCTCGTCACAGCTCAAAACAATGTTTCAATCTAAAATGTGAATTTTCCCCTACAATTCTCAAGTGTGATTGTATACATATTTAAGGTGTAAATCCCCCCCCCCCCCCCACCACCAAAAAAAATGCATCTGCTCCATTCACTAAATTCTAAAACCATCTTAAATAGTAGTATAGATAAACAGATCAAATATTCTATTGCAATTACATTTCCAAGTCTTTTATTAACCTGCATAACAAGTGTTTTTAGACTTGATCTACGTCAAAATTGCAAGGGGCCTAATTTTTAATGACAATTGACCTTATTCATGTCTTGAAATTAAATATATACATGTACCGATTCCTACAAAACCTTTTTTGGAACTGCATCCTATAATATTTTTAAGCAATGATTCGGGTGTTGGATGTTTCGTATATTTCAAAGACTTTTAATGAACACTACAGTCTATTACTTTTAGAACAGATCCACTTACAATTGGCCCATTCCTGGAAGCATGTGCCCTTCCTTAACCGTTGTACAGGTTATCGAATAATGTATCTGCTGTATCATGCTATCAACCAAGAAAATACAGGACCATCCGTATGATATATTTTCTTTGATGTATAATCATTATATGGTACTGAAAAATGAGCAGAAGTACTTAAAAAAAACCCAAATTCATATAAGTCTTTATTGTATAATGAGAGAGAGAGAGAGAGAGAGAGAGAGAGAGAGAGAGAGAGAGAGAGCTAATCTACGATAGAACTTAGAACTGTGTTTATTCATCAGACCAACAGTTGATTTAAGATAATGCAGTAAAAAAAAAAAATCCAATTTTAAATTCAATTTTATTAGAGGGGTGGGATGGGGTTGCTGTTTCAATGTATCTCAAGATGTATATCTGAATTTTAACTCCAAGCATGACGGAATAGTGTCTCAAATCTTAATCATTTGATCGTATATATATATTTAGCGGGATGTGTATTGAAATAGGACCTATGAATATTTGATTAATGGAGATGTTGCTTTCACATGAATTGAAATCAAATTCAACCCCGCTCATGCCAGTCGTCTGCATCTGCCATAAATAACCGAATCTTAGATGGAATAAAATCTATACAAATCCAAAAGTTGAAGAATTTCAGCACTTAAGAAATAGAAAATATCAGCGAAGATGGACCTTTGGGATTAATATCTTTATAGCTCAGCCAAACGTTGATACGTATAAACAAATTCAACTCATTTTGTAAAAGCATGCGATTTATCAATTATCACAGGCCCCATTCACAGAGGATCGCAAATGCGCAAACAGAAGCATTAAACAAATTGTATTTTTATCTCTTTATTTTTAATGCATTAGATACGTCATTCAACATCTATTCAAAAGGAACATAGCAGGACTGGGCAATCAGATACATGGTGATTGAGTTGTTCAATAAATGATTACAATAATTAACAGTCTTTTTATTGGACCACTAATTGGTTGCGGATGACAACGCCTTTATTACCCATCGTTATTACATTTTAAAACCAGATAGTATGTTTAGTTGATATGACAGTGGTCGGATCCTAATTGAGCTGAGGTTTTGAATAGCAGGAAAAGTTTGTTCATATCTTGCAAATGATTTGTTTGTATCCTTATATTTTCGTATCTCTCTACTTGACATAAAGTTCAATTTTTATACAATTTATCATTTGTATTATTATCAATTTTGAGGAAGGCTAATTCATTATTCCATGTCCGTTGCTTTGCGGTTTACAAAATGACAGCTGTGACGTAGGCAAACATTTACGTGTGTTTGACCGATCAAATTGCAGATTATGACAATTTATATGCTATATGTATTTTATGTGATGATCATTTAAATTACATGTATAATCATTACTTACGTTTATAAATATGCATGTTTACAAGTATGGTATTTTCGCAGTATTGCTATTTTTAGTGCTGTAATTGACGAAGCTTCGTGCATATTCTGACGGTTGTTTCGGCTGCTTTAGGGCTGTAATTTACCAAGTGCACATATCGACGGCCGTGTCCGCTCCCCAATAAAGAATGCAACATCTTGAAACCGGTAGATAATCGTATGGTACACATATTTAAGGGTAACGCGATTTGACATGTAAATATATGCAAATATATACACGTATGTGTAATGATTATAATTTGCAATTAAACGCTTACATAAGCGATATATAGGCGTTTTCGTTGACTCTGTGTTGTGTATTATGTTTTTGATTTGGTATGCACGATATATCCCATAATTCCTTTTAAAAAAACTAAATCTATCTGGTAGAATTGTTAAAGTCCAAGCACCACTGATTCCACAGGGAGCCTTTTTGTCCGTAGAGCACCTTCCTCTGAAAACATTTGTTTTCCCTTTTACCAACGAAAATCTGGAATTCTATAAAGTACATGCATATATTAAAAGGCTGGGACTAAAAGAAAGATAACTGTAAGAGCAGATCGATTGCGGCGAATTTAGATTTCTCTATCTTTATTTTAAGTAAATGATCATTTATAATTTTTTTTATTATTTGTTTTAATATAATTTAGTTTTTATTTATTTATTTTATTTATTAATATATTTCTATGATACTTGTATCTTGTTCTCAGAGGTTTATTTTTCTCCGATTTTTTTTAACATCTTTGAATACGTACGCATATACAATGTATACCGTTATTTTCTGAAAGTGAATCTTGAATAGTTTCCATCTTTAACTTTTACTGACATATCGCTAAAGTCAGAACTGAATTTATTGTCCGTAAGCTCTTGATATGTCATCGGTCTTAGTTGTAAAGATTTTTTACCATCCTATTTACATGTACTATTTAATAATAGTGTTACCATGGTTACTCCAACGAGCTGTGTTATCAAAAACTTCATAATGATATCCCTACCCCTTTTTTTCCAACAAATGCACTTGTTTGTTTGTGTTAACTGTACATGTACAGTATTTTTTTTTACTTTAGTTTTATACAAGGTGCGATCTTTGTAATATTAGTAAAACACAAATACCTTAATTATAGTTTTGATAATTTGAATACGATTACAACTATACAATTATCATAATGAAATATTATCAATGCCACGCAGTAATAACTCGGAACGCAGTATAACTTACGTGCGCGGATCTAAGGAGGGCAATGTGCCCCCCCCCCCCCCCCCCCCTGAAATATCATCAAACTTATTACATAGTAATTTTAACGAAAATTATTTATGGAATCCCCCAACCACCCCTCCGGCAAACAGTATTATCCTTTGGACCCCCCCCCCCCCCCCCCGTCTCCAAAGAAAAAAACTTCTCGGTCTGCGCATGACGTATATTGCCAAGAAAAAAACCCAGTTTTACTCATGCGTCAGTGAAAAATCCCAAAGAAAGATTGCATAGAAGAAAAGTACTTTTAAGTACTTTACTGACACAAACAATTGATGGTAGTTTGGATTAGGAACACATGACCTATTTATGACTAGATGTTTCAGTAGTAAACTTTCGGTCGTCATCTCTTATGGGATGGTGTTGATTTGATTAACCAAATAAAAAGATGCTTTTACTTTAGTTTTACCCAACATGTACATGTATCGGAGGAGAGAGTTTATGCAAAAACTTTGTTGTTTCAACAATGTATGTTCAATATATGCTAAATAGTGAATATTTAAACTTAGATATTACATAGCCTAAAATGAATCGGATAAACGAAACTACATCTTGATCATTTTATATAACTAAACTGAAACGTTCAAACAGTAATATTTATGTAATGAGATAAAAACTAAACGTTTTATTTCAAAAGGTGGAGCTGTTTCATATCACCGACAAATCTATTATGGTGATTGTATCAAGTCGGCTCTCTGCCGCGGATGTTTAGTGTACAATAAGGAGTCTGGATTCTGCTGTATCTTCTATCTGGGGGTAGTTTATTTCAGAGAGAAGTATCTCTGAAGCTTTAACGACACCGGACCCCCCGCTGTACCAAATTAATCTTTAGTGGCAGGTAGTTGTTTAGCAATAAAATGCAAAATGATGACCGTATATCGGGTCTTTATTTGCTGCAGAGATAAATCTGATGAGCATTCACTTTACCTACATTCCAATCAATACTATGAACATTACAATAATTGTCAAGAATAATTTGTTAATTTATAAATATGATGAATCATTTTTTTGTAAACTCCGAGAAGATTTTGAGTTATTGATCGAGATTTGTCACAAAAATCTTTTTATCTTTACAACTAAAAAAAAAAGTACTATGAGTCATTTTTCACAAAGAGAATTATCTCCCTTATCAGTGTGTGTTTAGTGTTTGAAGCTTTTGATAATATACAATGTTCGCTAACTCTTTATATTTTAACTGTTCATATAATAGATTTGGTTGTAATGTAAATATATATAATTCTTCTTTTGTTTCATACTGGTTATGGATCTCAGTTTTCACTGAGAACAAACGATTTGATATGTATGTAGGAATTGGTTTGTCTTTCCGATTCGCAAACAAAGGTAGAACTCAACTTTGTATTTTCCATATGTTTGTTCCACTAAAACTACACTGCTTAAATATTTTGTCAAACTATAATTAAATTTACTCTGTATACAATAACATTTTTAGGAGGATACAGTATGTCAGAATAACATATTTCAGTGATGAAAATGTTTTCCATTTTCTTTTCAATGCTGATTAGGCAAGTTTCCTAAATTTATAGTAGGTAGACGTTCATAGTATTGATATACAATATCATTGTAGGACAAAACAGAAAAGACCATATTTGAAACAAGCATTTTTAAGTACATGTTTATCATGTCGTTAAATAGACCACATATACTATGATGATTTTCATTCATGTCAATGGCTTTATGTGCGTGTGTCAGAGGAACGAGCGGAAATTATGAGTATTACATGTACATGTACATTGTGCTTATCAAGACTATTAAGTAAAAGCTGCCGTCAAGTGCATTTGAATTGATTATTATCTTTGCCCATGACGCCGATCGATTGTGTTTTATGTGCACAGATTCCATTTTTTTTCTGATCGGGGCACTTTGGTCAGTCTGTCATCTTGTAACACTTTGGTCAGTCTGTCTTCTTCTTTTAGCACTTTGGTCAGTCTGTCATCTTCTTGTAACACTTTGGTCAGTCTGTCTTCTTCTTGTAACACTTTGGTCAGTCTGTCTTCATAAGAAATGTTGTTGTTCTTTTAATTAACTACATTTCAGTGCAATATTTTCTCGTTATATACATGCAGATTTGCTGCCCATGTAAGTTTATTCGTTCTTCTTGTAACACTTTGGCCAGTCTGTCATCTTCTTGTAACACTTTGGTCAGTCTGTCAACTTCTTGTAACACTTTAGTCAGTCTGTCTTCTTCTTGTAACACTTTGGTCAGTCTGTCATCTTCTTGTAACACTTTGGTCAGTCTGTCTTCTTGTAACACTTTGGTCAGTCTGTCATCTTCTTGTAACACTTTGGTCAGTCTGTCTTCTTCTTGTAACACTTTAGTCAGTCTGTCTTCTTCTTGTAACACTTTGGTCAGTCTGTCATCTTCTTGTAACACTTTGGCTAGTCTGTCTTCTTGTAACACTTTGGTCAGTCTGTCATCTTCTTGTAACACTTTGGTCAGTCTGTCATCTTCTTGTAACACTTTGGTCAGTCTCTCATCTTCTTGTAACACTTTGGTCAGTCTGTCTTCATAAGAAATGTTGTTGTTCTTTTAATTAACTACATTTCAGTGCAATATTTTCTCGTTATATACATGCAGATTTGCTGCCCATGTAAGTTTATTCGTTCTTCTTGTAACACTTTGGTCAGTCTGTCATCTTCTTGTAACACTTTGGTCAGTCTGTCATCTTCTTCTAACACTATGGTCAGTCTTTCATCTTCTAACACTTTGGTCCCCAACAGTTTAAAGGTAAACGGTCTGGTAGTGATTATCGATTGCGATAAAATTATTATAATGAGCATTCATAATGTCACCAGGGAAACCTAGGAACTTATAGAGTCGTTTGATTTGATGACTAAAACGAGTTTTGTTTTTTTTAAATTGCATGATCTATTGTATTCATTTTATATAATTATCCGTGTCCTAAACAAACCAGCGCAGCAGTTTTTACCGAATGTTGAAATTTATAAACCAATAACAATTCAAATCGACTAAGTATATATAGCTTCTATAAAACTGGCGATAAAGAAATTTCGTAGATCTGACTTGCATGTAAACCTTTTGGCTGCATTGTATAATATAAGAAAAAAACAATAAACCCTACTTTTAGATTTTATTATGTATTATCCTTTCCCAAAATATTTGGTAGCAGTTTTTCATTTTTAAATATATCGGTTATATATAACATTTAGAAGGGGTGAATTTGAGATGAATTTTTCATGTGACATTTTCTTATTATAAACAAAGCATGTTGAAAGAAGTGCAGGCTAAAAAATGTTTACTTTATACTGAGCGCGCTCACCGCAGCCCAATTGTTTTGACGAAACTACACTTAAAATGACTCGTCTTTGACTGTACAACCACTGATTATGTTAGATGCATCTTTACGAAGTTTTGAAATTTTTTGTATGCAGAGTTGAATTTATCTGAAAGCTCCAATTTTTACATGTAGTAGTTTTTCTTAAGATCTCAAATTATTCATAGCTCCTTGGGGGAGAGGACTTACATAGGCACTGTCTGATGTCCAAAATTCCATTATGAATTTATTTGCATAAAAATATTTGTTAAATTTAACGAAAAATGTTCCGGACATACAATGCTCGAGGGATTTCCCTGATGGATTTGATAATGGAGTCCAATTTCTTTTGGGACGTGCTTTCGTCGTACTGTAATTTTAACTGTGGGCTAAGATCATTCTCTAAGAATCATATCGCTCATACTTTAATAACCATAAAATGATTTCGCATTGGTTTCAGCAAACTTCCCAAAACCACGGGAATGCTTTCAAGCATAACAAGATGAGTTCGAGTTTGGACTGCCACTGTCGTTTGGTTCTTCAGATTGTTTTTATATTATACTTTCTGGTTGGTCTTCCAGCATCTCAGGAATAATTTAATATGCAACATCTTATTCATTATTTCCTGTGATAAACTTTTGTGTAGGGTTGTTAAGTTTTGGGTTTGATCAATATAACTTAAAAAAGATATATGTGTGGAGTAATAATGTAAAATGCATTCTGTATTTCTATGGGGAAAAACGTGGACCCATTATTCATGCATTGAAAAAAGGTCTAGCCAAGAAATACTCTTGAGATTGCGTTTGTTGAAACTGATAATGATCCTAATATAATAAAGTCCAATTTGGACATATATACGGAACTTTCAGTCAAATGATTGTCTGGGTAGGAATTGCTCCCTTGAAACTCTAAAACTGCATTTCTGTTTAAACACTTCAACACAAAACTTTTTCCCTAAAATTTGCTTTGTGCGAAAATATTATCAGTTAGGCATATTAAGACTAAACAACTGACAGGGTGGATCAATATATACTAATTTAAACGCTTCTTGATAGCAAAAAAAATATGTTTCATTGTAAGAACAAAACTATCCAATATAGATCCTCTTATTTTAAAGTCAAATTAGAAATTGAAATTGCAATCAAAATATGCGATAGAAATATTTAGCATTAGCTTGTAAAGATTCCTCTATTAAAGGGTCAATTCGGCATGAACATTCCTTATACCATTGATTAGAACGTGACGTATGGAAAACTAAATAGCGTGAGGAACATTGCCAAACATTTATACAGAGGAAAACACAGGAGAGAAACTGTCTAGAATTTCGTAACATTAACTTCCTACAAATTCTTTGAACTCGATACCAAAAGTAAATTAATTTCTCTGTAACCGATCACTCGCTCAGTTCCTCAAGTTAAATGTTCTTGAATCATCTGTCTATTTGGCATCAATGATCAATGTAAGTTGATAAATAAAAACGCTTCGCAAGTGTTCCATCTTGTTATAAATCTCGTGTCTTCCTAAACGTTTTTTTTTTCAATTGAATATCATTAAATGACCTCTACTCTCTATACAATAGACAGTTGTTTCAGGGTACTTTGAGGTTTAAGTGATCTGCCTTTCGTACAAAATGTCAACATCCAAAGTCTCTAGATCTGGCATAGCTTGGAAAGGTTTGCCCACGGATTATGGAGATATCGGTAGAGTGTTTCTGAGAAGACATTCACATCTTGATATGAGGATACTATTTTTATAAACATATTTAGATTTATAAAATCAAGCTGTAGATTGTCTGGAAAAATATTCCAAAGACATTTGAGAACTGGTTCGCTGCTGGAAATATTTGCGACGACGAGGCTTTGCGAACCTCGCGAAATTTTCTCCCACACGAAAAAAAGTTGGTTTACAGTATACATTAATTGCATTACCTTCTCGTTTTGAATACCGGTATATTTGCAAATGTCAGTTGCTAGATCATACGTTGTCTAGACTTTAATCTGAAGAGCCTCTTGAAACAACATAGAACACTATGACAAGTGGATTACCCCCTCTTCATTTTAGGTCAAGGATCAAAGGTCAACATTTCACTCATATTGTACGTCCGATGAAGTATTTTTGAGAGCATTTCGCTTCATTTTGAAAAGGCTATGATGGATTGTTAACTTCTATCAATCAACAGGTTAATAGGTTAAAGGTCAAGATGTTTGATGATAGATCCACTTCAAATATATTCAACCAATATCTGAGTGAAAGGATGGAAATTGCCCGAAGACACTGGCATTTAACTCCAAAGAGAATTTTTAAAAGCTGCGTCCTTTATACAATAAACTACTACTTTATATACATGTAGTAAATAAGAAATCTGTGGAAAATCAATTAAATACTTCTCATTAAAGATGCAGAATGTTGGATACGATTTCTATTCCTGCAATTCAGCGTATGATAACGGTAAACGTCTGCCTAAGTCTTTATCACATTGATCATTTACACTGACACTGTTTATCTGGCAGTGATTAGTTTGTAGAAATCTAATGGTTTAGAACCACCCACGTTTCCATAGGTTTTAAAACATTCTGTCTTGGTCTTTACAGCTTTTTTTTTTATCCACAAACATATATTTTATTCGTCCGTTAATAGTAAAAAAGTCATGAACTAAAGCGAGTATAATTTCTTGAGACGTTATCATGTATATCTAATATGAATATATGAGTATTTGAGTTGAACATGTATTTTTTCTGTTGTTTTAAAAATCTTTCAAAGTTTGAATATTTTTTAACGCATATTTTGCAATAACCAACATATCTTGTATTGTAAATCTTTCAAGGTTAACCAGGTTGTTGGCTATTCACTATCTGAATGGTATGGGATCGCTGTTCTTCAAACTAGGTGAAACACAAGCTGAAACAATATAGAAATAATTGCAAATGTGTCGATTAAATTTTGAATTTACATGGTAATTTTTTTTTATCTTGAAAATCTTGAAATTCTAAATATTAGTATGACTCTTTAAAGTAAGTAAATGCTTGTAAATCATAAAATTGTATGATCCATAAATAAGCACAAAACGGTGAAGTTTCCTTTTCTAAACTTACATTCTTGAGATATCTAAATGTATGCTCATTTTTAATATGACCATAATTATATTGAGATTTCAAAAGAATACAATTTTACATGTATATCCGTACCTTCTAAAGATTTCTCATCATATGAAATAACAAAGCTACGGCTATGAATATACCGGGACGTTAAATTGAACGTTAATTCTGTTCGTTTTTAAAATCCGTACATTCAATATTGTTTTGCCTGTGACAGGGAATGTGTTGATTTTAATGGCCGTGACCTAAAAACAATAAACAATGCATGTCTTCTTTAACTTATCTATAAATTTATACATGTACGTAAAGTCATACTCGTTTATCGGAAAACACAACTTGAACATACCCCATGCCTGTCATATAAGGAACACTAATATTGAACGGAAATTGCTGTCTTGCTGACATTATGTTTTCGTTAAGTGTCTCAAACCATACATAGATACATTCATGTTTATTGTGAAATAAAAAATAAAATAACATTATATAATATTCGAATATAAATTTATAAATGTAGACAAATATTGACGTCATCATAAAAATGTTTATGACAGTGTTCATAGTTGGATTGGATGGGAATTAGTGAATTTATTCAGACTGCGATCTAACTTCTGTTAAACGTATGGACTCCGTTATGGCAAAACTATGCTTCCTTTTTTGCTTAGGACAGCATAGTGTATAATACAGCCATCTCAGACTTTGTTTCACGATATTTCGAAACTTTGATTCTCCAACCAGATATATGAAGGGGTTGATGATATTGTTAATGAAAAAAGCCCTGGCTAACAGCGGAAGAATTCCCAAAACGATAGGGCTTGGCGGGAAAAGGTTTCCCCTTTTAAACGTTGAGGCTGCGTCTAGGATACAGTTGGGAAGATAACACAAGATAAAAGCCACGGTAATTGCAATCATGAGCTTTGTGATTCTGGGATTCATCTTGTCCAGTTTGTCGTTGGTTTTCTGGGTGGACTTCTTTCTAGAGTGTCTTCTGAGAGCTAGAATCACAAACGTGTACAGAACACTTAACATTAAAAACACGATAACGTACACCACAAACAGAATGGTAGAGTAGATGAAGGGGTATTGGGTGTTCCTGATGAGGTCGTCGATGGAACAGTCGTACCCGGTGATATTCCCTGGCAGATACACGTGTTTAATTCCTTGAATGATTGCGTTTGGCCATGAAAAAGCAATGGAGAGTAGAATTGCCGCCGCACAGCACAGTCGAGCTTGGGTCAAAGTGGTAGCCTTGGAAAATGGATGGCATATCTTTTTATATCTACTTAATGCCATAACAACAAGGACAAACGCAGATCCTATCTTCAACACATTTCCAATAAATCGGCCGCACTTGCAGAATCCCTCGCTGTAGAACATTAAGGGGTATGCGTTGTCCACAACTTCGAGGGGCATAGGTATGAGGCACGAGAGGAGATCTATCACCGCCAGAGTCAGGATGTACAACCGAAAGGTGGAAGGAGGGTACTTGGTAGAGTAGATGACGATGACAACTGTGTTGCCAATAACACCAATGATTATTATGATTATCAGAAATATGACGGTCGGGAGGCGCTGCTCGGCTTTCGATGCGTTCAGTTGTTCAAGGGTTCGAAAGGTAGCGGATATAAACGCTGTTGTGTTGTTCATCTTTCTTTTTACTGAAAATACAAACAAAATATTAAATATTATGTAGGCAACCGCTAGGTTCCATTAGAAAAAAAGGCCATTTTGAAAATAATACTTCGATAGAAGAACTTTCGAATACTCACTCCTTATTTGAAATTAGGTCGTCAAACAAGGGAGCATTTATCTATTGTAGTTAGAAATACAACGAGGTCTTGTCAACTTCTAAACGAATTAAATGCAGTGTGGATCAGTAAAGTCATTAATATTTCCCCTAAGACCTCCCTCTATCGATTTCTTGACAAAATAAAAGTATTTACTGTAATCATTATTTCAAACCTGATATTTTCAATATTATTAAGGAGATTTGTTCTCTCGTTATCAAAATAAATTACATTAGACGTCCACCATAATAGAAGAAGAATATATTACTATACTAATTATACAACAAGAATGGTTTTCTTAATAGCATTAAGTAGACATACCGTGTTGGAATTGACCCGTTGTAAGTCTCTATCTGATCGCTGGCTGAATGCTGCGTCCTCCGTCGTTTCCGTTGATCCACTTCAAGCAACAGTAAACCAAAGAATCACTTCTAATCTTCTTAAAAAGCGCAATATGACACACGGAGAATCTCTTTTTATCTCATTAAGTACAATACGAAAACGTCACCTCAAATTAGTACTATGTGCATTACGAGTTCTATGTTATGCCTATTGTTGTGTGATTTCCTCTGTGTTGCACTCAATATGTTTCTAAGTGTTACTTCTCCGTCAAGATGCCTCTCATTCACGTTTCACACATATGTTACTCAACGTCTACTTCGGTGTGCAATGTCGACACCGATGCCTCAACTCTAATTAATCATCCGACTTTCTTCATGGGTTTTATTTCTTCAAGCTAAGGCGATTAATAATTGATGTCGGTTGACAATCGTTTAACATTTCCATCGATACAAGGAAACCCTCTTAGTTGCCTTATCTTCGCTTCTTATTTTGCCATTACCATTTCCTCGATGCTTGATGAAGTCAAAAAAACTCTGTTTACCATCAGTCTATGGAAATGTCCTGAAAGCTACTCTTGCACGATTGACTATACCTACCCTTTTATTTTTGACTCACTTCATAGTTGTTTTCCATTGGACTTCCTATTTTGATTGACGGGAAAAGTTCACCGGAAATTTAGCAGAGTATTTTACATCTATCCATTGCACTCAATGTATTGCACCAGAAGCTCAGAATGACTAACCAGAGATTTAGCAATACTGACCTGGTAAATGTTGACTTGTAATAAACCATTATAGTTCAATTTATATCTCTCTAACCTCGAACACTTGTAATCTGTATAACATCTAGATTATAACAGATTTAGTTCATCATTTGAAAACATTTTTTAATGATGAATACAGTCATGACACCGATAACAAATCTGTTGTTTAAAAAAAAATAGTAATAAACAAAAGATGAGAGATTGTAGGGTTTTTTTATGGGGGTGGGGTGGGGTGGAATGGTGGGATTTTTTAAAGGAAAGTCCAGAATATTGATAATTGCTTATATATATGTATATATATTTATATATATGATTGTGCACATGAGAAAAAGGGTCTTATGGCATTTTTGACAAAACAGAGAAATCACGTCACAAACATTTGACGTTATTTCATAACGTCGTCCGAAAAGTGGAATGCTTAAAGCTTGTTATTTTCATAATAGTATTTTTTACCTGATTTTTATTAATTTAGTACGTTATTTTGGGTAAACTCTTTATTTTAGGTTAATTCTTTAAGATATACATGTATTGACAACTTCATTTTGTTTTTTCTCTCACTTTATGTTAGATTTATCGAAATATGCTCAAATATTGGCTATAGTTTGAAGAGTTGTTGTGGAAATACTTTGATATTAATTTTGGTGTACGTGTATACATGTACGTGTTTCTTTCTGTTACACCATATCGATATTAATGAACAGCAAAAGGCTAAATTATTCAGATTATCTGATATTGCTTGATTTCAAAAAGTGAAATTCTGGACCTAACAAATTTTATCAATCTTTAGCAATGACTTTTGATGTTATTGTTTTCAACAATGTACCAAGTATAAACTTAGAGGTATGTTGCACACTCCATACAGTCACTTATTTTTTAAATCATTATTTGATGGATAACTGAACAATACAAGGGAATTGAAAAATATCTAGTTGAACAAGCTTAAAAGCATACATTCTTCACTCATATTTCCCTCTGTATGAAAGTAAAAGAGAATTTTGAAGACAATCTAAGTGTTGATTCAAATGCCGTATGTTTAGAAATACAAGGAAATGTTTAAAATTTGCTTTCATTCTGAAGTTAAGTACAACAATCCCTCTATTTTGGCAGTGTGTATACACGGTGTATGAAATCTGAGCTTCAATATTTTGCGTATTTTTGGTCATCAAAACGATCACGGTCCAGTAGCTATAGTCTTAAGGTTAATTATTCTGATGGTCCAGTAATCGGAAGGTTCAGAAGTTCGTCGGTTCATAGTTTGAAGGTGTGTATATATATATATATATATATATATATATATATATATATATATATATATATATATATATATATATATATATATATAAATGGTTCAGTAGTCAGAAAATCTTATCATTTTGCCCATATTTAGTGAGAACATATTAACTTCTATGCCTAGCAATGAGCTCGAAGTTGAAAGACCTTCTATGATTATGTTGTGCTTCATTATAACATGTACAAATTCATTTTGGTAAAGGGGAAGACTTTTTTTTAGAAATCTTAGATATAAAAATGTATGTAATTGAAATATTTCAAATATATGAAAATGTATCGTTATTGGTGCAATTTTCAATCATACATTTACTTTCCCTGGCAAATACGTATTCATTAGTTGCCAATGATATTTTGTACGTTTAAAACTGACCTTATTGAATTTGACTTTGTTCAAACCTTAAAGTCTATGTTGTATTAAAATGCAGCAGTCAACACTGATTTTATTTTGCTTAAATATCAAGCTTTCATTATCATATAGGGAATCACAAAATCTAAAGAAAACATGTAAAATGGTCAACTTCTGGAAATCTTTTTAATTAATGTAAATCGCATGCGGTCTTTCAATATACAGGAAATATTGTTTTTTTTACTTAAACTTCCGAGAATATTTTCATTACGGTCATCTGCATCATTTATGATTATTTTGATTGATTAACAGGGGCTGTTACATTCAAAATTAATATTTTATAAAGAAAACATTAACTTTTTTGTTTTACTTAAAGTTTAGGGAATTCTTTCATTGCAATTCCCTGCATCAATTTTGATTAATTAACATAGAATGGTAGATTATAAATGAATATTTTATACAAAAAATCATATTGTGTTTTACTTAGAATTCAGAGAACTCTTTTACTGCAATTCCCTGCACCAATTTAGATTGATTTACACGGAATGGTACATTATGAAATGAATATTTTATACAGAGAGCATTGCGTTTTACTTAAAATTCAGGGATTTCTTAATTGCAATTTCCTGCGCCAATTTTGATGATTTTCACAGAAAGGTACAAAAGTAAAAATCAGAAAAATTCATTCAATTCTCTGCAGCTTTTTGATTTACATTGAATGGTACGCCGGTGCATTATGAAATTATTATTTTATAAAGAAAATATAATTTGAAATTGGTTTTGGTTGATGAACACGGAACGGTACATTATGAAATTAATATTTTAAATGACTTCTTTCGTTGAAATCATCATCCTTCATTGATTGTGGTTTATTTGGAATATATTTTTTTCAAGGACTGGTACATTTTTAGATTGATATTTTATATAGATGTTTACAGGCAATTTGTGCGTGCAATCAAACGTAGCTGTGCTATTCAGTTATTCCTAACATTGTCTGACATTCCAGTTATCATTCAGTTAGATGGGTAATACAGGTTCATCGTGTCATCATGACTTGATTTTTAAAAGCATTTAACATAATTACATCAACCAAGACGAACCGGAAAAGAATGAACCGGAACCGGAAAAGAATGACGACAATCATAGATCTAACAATTTCTTATTGTAAATGTATGTACTTTAGACTCCAAGAAATAAGAATACATCCCCCGATACATATTTATAACATTTTGCAATATAACATTTTGCGTTGATCTCAACGAAAATATTATAACACAAAATGTAATCATTACTTATGATCACTCAAAACCTGCCAAAATGTATCATGATAATAACGAATAATACACCTGTAATCAAGACCTTACCGATACTGGTACTGTACCAGTATGTCTATTATGTATTCCAAATTAGAAATAGTTTAAATGTTTGCTTTCTTATATCACCTCTTTCTATCAAGCTATAATATTACATCAATCATAGAGGACTTTGTACTTTTTCTAGTGCCATATAAAAATACTCGAGGGCCATTTTTCACCTATAAACTATTATATGAAAATATTGCAAACATTTAATCAATATTCTGTCCCTGGACATTGGGTCCTTACCGTCAACTGACCTTGATCGTTTAATAAACTGTGCGTGTACGCGTACGTGTAAAACAATAAGATTCAACATTTTCAACATGTTCAGCTTACTCTCACTGTTTATGAAATAATTCTATGACTTCGATGAAACCAAAAATACAGTAATTCTTAATTTATTCTCTGCTTCACTTAATACAACGTCTGATATACACTAAGTCTATGTTTTTATTTAAAAATGCTTTTTTACCTCCGTGTACTTTTTGATTCTACACGTTTTGTACAACTTGTAGAATTATGCATTAAATTAGGGAATTCCCCATGTTACACGCACTCCTACGCGTACATGTTTAAATGCTTAACCTCTCTAATGTACTACATTTACTAGTTATTCTAAATATGACTGTCTAATCGGATGATTATATGATATAATTTATCTTTTATGGACATCATTGTACAATAATATGAGGCTATAAGGACCAATGTCAAGTGATTTCGCCCGACGACACAGAAAAGTGATATCGGCCTCGCCAGCTCAGTCTATATCGTCTCGGTCAACATCACTTGACATGGGTCCTTATAACCACATATCGAACTACAAAGAAGTCCATAATTAAAACAAATTACAGAGTGCTGTAGTTTACATTTATTACGTTTCAAAGTCACGGTCACGTTTACATTGAAATTGTTTTGATGTTGCATGTGCATAACACGACGTCACATATTTATCCTGTTGAAATAAATTATTAAAAACGGAGAAAATCTCAACTTAGAACTGGTTTAAAGCCATAAAATTTCAGATTTGACAACTCTGAGATGTGTTTTATTCAATTCTGTAAAAATCTCAAAATGTGCAAAAAATATCATAAGCACCCTTTTCTCATGGACTCAATCATATGTATATGATGGTCGAGAATGTAGCTTGTTGGGGGGGGGGGGGGGGGGGGGGGGGGGTCCGGTCCCAAGTCAAATGGTATTATAGTTTGTTTGTTGTTCTCTCTTGCGACACGCTAATTCCATCATAAGTATAATAAAATTAGTACTAAGTACCTTTAATTTGATTGTAAATTACAAATTATAACAAACATTGTGACCTGGAGTAAAAATAAAATACTGAATATCAAATATGTAGCAAGCAGGTCCTCGTGGTTTACGTCTGTATCAGGGTACGGGTTTAAGTCCGGTCGCTGTATAGTTATAGCAGTAGGTTGTACTATGAATTCCAATGAAGAGCTAGGCCTACTTGTATATGTATGTGTGTACTTATTATTTGCCAGTGTTGGCAAAGTGTACATATAATGACCATAGTAATTCAAGTACATGTGTTTGAATTGTTATTAAAAGCATTATATACAATTATAGCTAAATGTTTATTAGAATCCATGTTAATCCATATATGCATGAGTTAGATGATTCATAGTTTAATTTGCTTTGAATATACTGTCTAGTAATAGTGTATGACAGTGTGCTTGATAATTTTCCATTAGGCTTATTTTATAAGTAATCGACGGAAATATCATGTAAATTCCGGAATTTTAACCGAAATCCTTTGATATGTTGTTGCCCCTTTCTAATTTCAAAACGGAGACAATTTTTGACGAAATTGATTTTAAATTGTACTAAATCGGTATGGAATTATATTTATACATATTGAGAATTACTTTTTGGTGTTAAACCTTTATCAAAATTAATAGCGAAATTATTTCATTCAGTTTTTCAAAGGCATATCTCTCGTGTACAGAACCATAGCCTTAAAGACACTAGCATTCAATGATTATTTAGATGGGTAGAATGCGTCCAATATGACTGGGGGGGGGGGGGGGGGTGTAGGTGTGGGTGAGTTTAAGTGTCAATAGTACGCGAAATAGCTTATTTGTTCCATTTATATCACCTTATTTTATGAATTGTTTTATTAAAACCAAACTTTGAACGCATTCGCTACACAGGTAATCATCCGTAACACTTAGTAGATGACCAGGGAAAATCGTGACTTGTCCGTGCAGCTAGCTATAGGAATGACATAGGATTCTAAAACGTGTAGTACAACAACCATCAGTGCACAATGTATCATTGAGAACATTCTAGTAATGAATAACAATCTTACTGAAGAAAATATTTTTATCCTCTAACATAGGATGATTAAATCTATGATATAGATAATTTCACGTTTGTCCTTTTATTCAAAAAGTTATTATACATACACAGGTTTTTAATGCAGTTTCAAATCAAGTATTGTAAGTGCACATGCACTTGTACTTTGTTTATTTGTAGGTAGTTTCACCTTTATAGGAGTAATCGGATGCGATGACTGCAGATGTTCCCGAGTTTTAAGAAAGCTCATCCTATATACATTATCTTGATGTTATGTTTTAGGGAAAGTTTATCGAGTTCTTTTAAGTATAAGATGGCGTTTGAATATGTGGTTTCTTTGTATTCAAGGATAAATAGTTTTTCCCTTGCTTTGCTTTTCGATATTTCTTTTCCTTTTCATATAATTGCTGTTCTGCATGCACATCCGATCTATTGAGAAGGGTAATGCATATGTTGGATTAGTATCTATTCATAAAGGTCAGTGGATCCTTTCTTTCTAATGCACATGCTAAACTGAAAGATTTTTCTCTGTTGCAAGCAATGTAGGCTGATTAAATGAACTCTAAAGTCAGCCTTTAATCTTGATTTTCTGTTAAATTGTTTATAAATGCCGGAGGTACGTTCGTTTAGATATCTAGTCTGCAAAGCAGGTCACGTGGGTAATGTTTATTATCTTGATTATGCCAGTAACTACTTAAAGATCATCTTTCTGAAGATTCGTTATTTCTATTGTTGTAATATTTATATTACGGGAGGTTTTGCATGTAAATAGGAGAGTTGCATTACATTCCATCGATTTCATGCAAAGGTTCGACCGGAAGTATAGACCCATATCTGCCGGATTTTTCTTAAAAACTGATAAGACAGAGTTATACTCTCATTCCTTCTTTATACACGTACAAACCAAAAAAGTATAAAAGAAAGTTTCCACAAGCTCTGATTCATTCAAATTCGAGGTCAATTTAATCGAATACCGGTATGAGTTGAACGGTGTGGGATACTTTTATTTGGAACTTCCAACATTCTTACAATCACTTCTTTCACAATTTTAACAAGAGACAAACGTTTATTTCAAAATACTATTCGATTTCAGGTTTTGTTAGATTAATTGTTTTTACATTTTAGCTCACCTGGGCTATAAACTTGTCTCACTTTAATGAGCGTTTTTTATCTGCCGTTGTCCGGAGTCCATATCCGTCTTTATGTATAACAGTTTTTCACATTTTGACCTCTTCTTTGGAACTTCTAGGCTACAAGCGCCTGGCACAAGAGAGGGGGGGGGTCTCAAAATTGTTCAAAAACAGGGTTAAACTCCTTTTGTTTTAAGTCATGGTATTGAAAGTACAGCTACCAGTTGATGCTGATACAGGCAACAAAAATATGTGTCAGAGTTAAGAAAATTGCATTTTCTACAGTTAATCAAATCAAGTCAGCACAACATTGTTAATTGCACCAGAAGTTTTAATATTTACATTTAAGCTTCTTTATAAAGTATAGATTTAAGGAAAAGTAAAATTTGTTTGTGAAACTGGCAACAAGAATAATTTTGCATAATTAAATTTAATGTTGTTAGTTTGATTTCCTTCTGATTTCGTAAATGTGACAGCTATTTTGGCAGCATTTGTTGATTAGTCATTTCTTGTTAATGCATAAATTTGTGAAGAATTATCGTTCTATAATATATTTATTTCCCAGATTTTGATCAGCTGGACAAGGAAATATCAGAGACCAGGCGGGACCTGAAGCCAAAACTTCGGCAGCTTCGTGACCTTGAACACAAGGACAATCCTAAAGGATTTCACTTGAACCCGTTAACGAAAGAGGAAATGCGGGCTGTCGAGCAGATGTTATAAGGTCAAAAACTCGAACAATCTGTCTCATAATGTACCAAATGTACAGTATAGATGTCAAGAAGCGATCTGATTGGCGCATTACATCTAGATCAAGTCTATTCCAACTCACGAAATCGGAGGTTCAGAATAGACATGTAGCTTATTCGAAAGTGGTTGGGTCTTTATTCGTAAGAGGACAGTTGACGTCAACAAAGATTGAAGCATATTTATCACAAGAAGCCCCGTTATACCACCGTTTATCACTTGCGTATATTCCTGGTCTTATTATACTTAAGATCTGCATTTCATTTGACAATACATGTACTTTATTGCAGAAGTATAATGCCAGTGTTAGGTATATTTATTAAGAATAAAACGAAAAACTGTTACATTGCTTACGTCTCAATAAATGTGAACTATTGAGGTTATCTTTGATTCGTTTCCTTATAGTGCCAAATTATCCTGGTTACTGTGCTAATCGGTCAAACAATATCCTGATTTTTTAGTAATAGGAACAGGAAAAAGTATATTTCAAATCACTTTATTTCAAAAATGCATGTGTCAAATGTTCAGAAAATGTTGATGCTGTGTATATGTTGGTCTTTCTTTAAGGAAATGTGTTGCATAATTTTCCTGTTGTACAAATTCACAAACAACTTTGCAATCACAAACCTTCATTTATGTATTAATGGTTTTGTATGAAATGTTAATTATTTTTTAAAAATTCATACTAAATTAGAGTGTAAATTGATATAGTTTTGATGGCTATTAAGTATAATGTATATTTTGATATTGGTATTTTATAATAAACGTGTTATTGATAGGATTTTTTCCTGAAAAAGTGATTCAAGGACGCTTGTTTCAATATCGAACTACGCTAGGTAATACAACGGTCTCACTTTAAACATACCTCAGGGAGGAAAACGTCGCGATTCTATTAATTTTATTAACAATACCTGATTTAACGAAAATTGATTTTATGTCATCTTGCAAATTATCTGTAATCATAAAAATGTTCACTAAATTAAATGGACTTTTTTCAGATATACTAGTATATTATATATCCTTTATGTGACGCTTGTCAAGTAAATTGTAATGGATTAGTAATATTTATAAAACCAGGCCTCAATATGGAAGCGATCAATCTAATTTGTAAATTAAATAAAATTTTACTACATCTAATTATGTAAGTGTTATGTCTGTAAAGTTTTACAAACGTCATTTTCTTACTTCTCTAAAAGAAGTGAAATCTTTGTCAGTTTGACTTATAAATTTATTTGAGACATTTGAAGTGGAAGAGGGGCATACTGTGTGAAATCCAAGTTCTTAAACTATGCAGTTATGTAAGATGCAGGTAAAAACTGTAAAAAATAAAATAAAATAAAATAAAAATTCTTATGAATTACGAAATCAGAGACTCCATTTATATTTGTTCAGAACAATATCCGAACCACCAGATATTCCCATCCTATGAACCATTACAAAAACATACAGCTTCATACTAGCTTGCTTATGGGGGTATTTCAATTTTAAAAATATTTTCTTTTCTTAGCAAGATATATACGTATATAAGCAAAATTATAAATAAAGCTGCGCTTGCGCAACATGGTGTTGTGCTTGGCTGTGTGAGCACGATGTGCTGTATCGGGGTGCGGGGGCTATTTGTTGAACCATTGCAATTGCCCTATCCAGAAACTATACCAACGACGGATTATGAATAAATTATAATGTTTTTGGTTAAATAAATTCTATTAAACAGTGCCTGCTATATATAAATGTTTAAAGTTGATGGTGGCATTAATTTGATTGAAATTTCTCTTTACTTTGATCTGAGGTATTTGATCATGAAATATGAGAAGTTATTGGATGGCTTCTGTCTCTAACTATTTATTGATTGTTTTCAGATAAAATTCGCGTATTTCATCTGATAACTTTCCTTTTAAAGAATGGTTATAAATCGGTTTTTAACAATAAAGATGTTATTTTTATTTGTTTTCATTTTCTATCTTCAAACGTAACCTTGAACTGTATGAAATTTTCAGCAACAGAACGTGTACGTGTTCCTTCATAACAGCACATTTACTTCAGATTCACGTATTTATTTTTACCAAATTATGCTAAAATGATTATTTGATTAAATTTGTTGAATTTTGATAATGTTTGGGATTGGGATTGTCCACTGCATCGGTATGATAAACCTCGCACAGTTGCATTATAGATATTGCTGTTATATTATAAATATTACAGTACCGTTATTGCTTTTACACAATCTATAATGTGGAAGCGAATACCCACTATTTTACCTTGAAAGCCCTATACACAATGATATATCATAATTGCATTACAGGAGTTTTTGCTGTACGTTTTCCATGATATTGTTATGATGGACATGTAAATTAAGATCTTGACCATCATGAACACAGAGAGTACATATATTGGTAACCTTGAAAATGGGAGTGATTTTTCTGAGTGAAATCATTGAAAGGGCCACAATGCGTAATTTCGCAGTATATGTCTTTGGAGGGCTAGGTGGTCGTGGCCATCTTTATAGACTAAATTAATCTTGAAAAGAATAACTCTGTTTAAAAATATAGGATAGTATTCAATTTTTTAAGCTGAATGATTTGATTTTTTTTTTCTCTTCATTAGAAAATATAATTTCTAAAATAAGGTAGATAGTAAAGGTAATTTGTTGATCATCCAGCTTCCTTAAAGATTGCCTCGTAATTAAAACAAACTGTTATATATATATACCAGTAATGAAAATCGAACGACTTCGTATTGATTTGTGCATAATAGTATAGTTATCATTTAACCTCGTACCTTACACATATGCATGTATATATCTGCGTCATGAACGAGAAAGTTTTCTCTCATATTTTCAACACATTAAGATATGATCTTGATGCTTCATAACAGCACCGTCACACTACACTTATCAACCTCGAGAATCAACAAGAAATGGTTTGAGATTACTGCACTCACAGAAAGGAAATCTGTAAACATTAAGACAGTCCAAGATTAAGAGATATAGTCTTGACAATTTCTCAAGTTTCACTAACGAAACATGCCAAACTAATCAAAGGAACATCAAATGGTTGGAGTTCTATTGATTAATGTTTCTGTTGAAATGGTGATTTACATGAATCGTTCGTCTCTCTGGAATCTTTTACATTTTAAAATTCAAATGTACAATATACATGTATTATCATGTATGTATACAAGTAAGCATCCATATGGTTATAATTGTAACATGTTTATACAAAGTTACAGCTGCGTATGTTTTTCTTCATAGCGAGAATGTCCGTTCTGAAGAGACTATGTAGCCTACTGGCTTCGGATGTTCATAAATTGTAAAGTAATGATATTTAGCCTAATTGCCAAAAGTTGAAATAAATATCTTAATGATGAATATATAATTTGCGTTCAAGGAGCTGCCTGACAGAAAAAAAATCATCTTTACTGTATAAATGCTTATTGTTGCGTTTTGCACTAATGCAAGGAAATGACATAGCCAAAATAGTATGCTTAAGTGTAGTGATTTTCTAAAAGCTTGAAGATCTTCTAAACATCTCGCTATGTTCATACTTAAGCAAGTTCAATAATAACGTTTTGAGCCAGTGTCTTATTAAACTTGTTAAAAGACAGCTTTCTTCTAATTTATGTAAAAAAATATATTGATATCCAAAAAGCTTTTATTAAAATTATGTTTTTGAAAAAAAGCCTATAGCTATTTTAAAAGCAAAAAGGTCACGAAAAAAATTGTGCAGCTTTACTTTAAAAAAAAAAACCCTGTTTTTATTTACAGTCTGGTCATTTAGCATGTTAAAAAAAGTATCCCATTTAATAGAAAATACTAAAAACCGAGTGTACGTGGTGTGTTTTCTTACTTCTTCATGCAAAGCCAATGCAGTATCCGCCAAATCGTTTCAAAGTTATTGCTTGGGAAGCCAAATTGTAGGCTCTTTGTTGTATGTATATTCACATAAATTTCACCCAGCAACTTAATTCTTCGCTGCTTCATTATCAACGGTGATGACATCCCGTCGACATCTGAAATATCAGGAACAGTTCAAACGCCAAATTGACGACATTGACAAATTATACACTACATCAATGGCAGTTTTGTGTGAATTTGAGAAATTTCGCCACAGAAAAATTTATGTTAGAATTCTCACAGATAACCAAGAAAAGGGAGGCCATTGCACTTTGATCTATATAGGTGTTTGGTTTAAGAAAACTTTTGTTTTTCATTTTGCGTTTTATTAAAAATTAAATCCTTTGAGATTGCAATAATGGTTTGTATAGATCTTGTAATGTGATCCTTCATGCAATCATGTCTTTTATTGCTAGGAAGAAACAAAACACTTCTCACCTTCGGATGACTCTGAATGTTGATTTTTGTCTGGCTATATTCCAATCATAAATCACTGTGAACGCATGATTGTATAGCACAGGGTATTTTACATCGTAAATCGAAACCAAAGAATAACGATGCCCAGAGTGCAATCATAACAGTTGTAATTGTCATTCTCCATCAATGAATTCTAGTTATTGTTCGTCATCTAAAGCAACTCAGGTCAAGACAATGTGAAGGCGTATTGGTTTGCTAAAATATTAAAGGTTTTCCGTATGAAGTTTGGGTAGTGGGGTGCACACGAAAACTTTCGAGAATGAATATTTACATTTTACATTTACATTTTCTATGGTCCTTGTCTGTGATAACACTATGAATCGATTTTGTAGCGTATAGTTCAATACACTTCATCAATAGCTATTTTCACATTTAATCGTACGATTGCTGAAAATTATATAAGTAATATGGAATCATTCTTTGAATATTATAAGGTGATCAAATATGGTCGGGCCTGATCAAATCTATCATAAATCCCTTCCGGTGTAACAAAGAATATTGACCCGGGTTGAAAATTGACCAGAGTGTCATTTTTCAACGTTGAATATTGACCCGGGGTCATTTTCCAACGTTGAAAATTGATACCAAGTGTCGAAAAATTTATACCGGGGTCATTTTTCAACAGCTTGAAAAGGATTTTTCTAAACACTGATGACCTTGACACGTTGAAAATTGACCCTGTTGAAAATTGACTTCAACTGTTTTAAACTGTCTTTGAAGTGAACTGGAACTTGCTCTACACTGTTTAAATGTACATGTTTATGTATATACTTGAAAGTTTCAGTTTTAAAACGTTCATTCTGTCCGATACATATGCGGACGTTGCTGACTTATTTTTAGGTTGATTTGTCCGATTACAATCATTTGATATTAAGGCTGAAAACTTGGTACATGTATCCCTTAATTATACTACGTAAATAAAGCTAAGAAGATGACATTTTTGCTTATGAATGGGGCGGGCGAGTGGGGCTTGCAATTTTCTGTTCATATAATTGATTTTCATTCCCTCTTGCGACAGAATTTAAAGGTCATCAAGGACAGATTAATTATTGGTCTCAACTGTCAGAATTTTTGTAGCTTAAAGAAAAAGGTTACTTGTAGGGATGTCAACGAGTACTCGGCTATCGCTCGGTCACACCGATCATCGACGAATATTTTCTTAGTCGATTTCCTGTTATAAAGTGAAAAAAATCAAAACATTTCTTTTTTTTCTTAACGCGCCAGTTTTGGGGCTAGAAAATAAAAATAACAGATTTCTTTTCTCGGCATTTGTGATCAGGTAGTTACACTCTCTGTTCCATGGGTGTTCAATCGTGTCCCTTGCTAATAATTGATCTCTTTTGGTTTTAGATAAAATTATTGCATGTTTTGAATAGAAGTTCTAATAAAGGCAGACATATACTTGAGGAAAACAATTTGTGTTTCTTCTAATCATTTATTTTTTGGATTAGATGTTTGTATGATAAAAAGTTTAATCATATCAATAACCATCTTAAGGCGTTTGTTTTTATAATACTAGTAATTAATCTTTAATTGCTGATTAGGCACGGGACAATGGTTTAACATGGACGTTCACCGAACAATTCACATTTGATTTGATAATGGAGCTCTATTATAAGCGTCACAAGAGAAAGGAAAAGCTGAGACATTTGCTAAAGGATATTTAGATAAAATACTTTTCATTATTAATTTAATGAATACATTTAGTACACATCATCATAAGTTTTTTAATCTTTTTGAATTTTAAGATACGGTGTATGTGACAATAGCACAACATGACCTCAAAACCCCCACGTACTATTATTAAGCATCATTATTTTTTCAGTATGAAGTGGGTGGGGCTCACTCGAACTATTTTCTTCGGGATCGATATTCCAGACTCTGAGTTTTTATATATATACATATTATATGAATGTAACTATATCAAATTTAAGAATCATGAAACTAATCTTTCAAAATTTATAATTTCAAGATCTTTTGACAAATACAAAATTTTTAGCAGTTGTTTTGTAAAATAAGACGTGAAATAATGCGTGGGCCCAAGATGCCGGCTTTTCCGTCGATTATACACATTTCGTCGCACATGTTTGGAACTTTCACTTTCAACCTACTGCTCTGTGATGGATTTTTCCGACTCTAATTCCGCATCCCTGGATGTGAGTATGGATGGAATGGCGAGCGACGACTCCAATTTTGCTAGCACGTCGTCTTGGACCGGAGTCTCTGGGGCTGAAACAGCAGAGAACAACGAAGAAAACGATGACATAGAATCTTATTACTTCGAGTCGGATCATTTAGCATTTCGCGGGAATACCGATTATAATACCATGCTTAAAACTATAGCTTTGCTTGAAGCACAGAGAATACAAGCAATTTCTGATATAGAAAAACTGCATGAATGTATGGATGATGCACTGAAGGACCCCATTGAGTTTGTAAATAAACTGCAACATGGAGTAGATTTGGGTTTACCAAAACCTCAGCAGGTGGCAGAACTTCCTGATATTAATTGGGAGAAATATACCAGTTCTGTGGATTTTTCAAGCTTGGGCTTTCCGAAACATCTGACTCGTTTAAAGAGACAACTGGTGGAAGGACCAACTAGTGCAGAGTGTGGGGAAGAAACTGTCAAAGTGGATGGCAGTGTGACATATGTCAGAGGCAGAATGAAACGTGAGGACAAGCCAGAAACATTCAACAAGCTTTGGACAGCTGAGGAACAGAAAAGATTGGAGGAACTTCTACTTGAACATCCCCCTGAAGAAGTGGAAGCCAAACGCTGGGCCAAAATTGCAAAAGCACTTGGAAATAGAACACCTATTCAAGTTGCCAGTCGTGTGCAGAAATACTTTATAAAGCTGGCCAAAGCAGGCCTCCCCATTCCTGGGAGATTGCCAAACATTGCCATCCACAGACAAAAGCATGCTCATCGGCATCAAAGATTTCAGAAGTTTTATTATCAGCAATCCACATTCATGGCTTCCCATGAGCCCCCAGTGTACATGTCAGATGATGAGAACTCAGGGTCTCTATATGGTGGAGATGAACCTCGAGAAAACTATGTCAATTCAGGAATGGACTTTTCAGACAATGACGATGAGCCAGAAGAAGATGACAGCATTCCTCTTGAGCTGCAAAACACACCAGAATACCAAGAACTGATGCAACTAAAGAGAATGAAACAGTGTAAAATGAAGATAAAGAGTGATGCCTCTTATACACATATCGGCTTTAAATGCGATGGTTGTAACTGTGATCCTATAGTTGGTGTGAGGTGGCATTGTCAGGATTGTGATCAGGAAGACTGTGTAGATTTTTGTGACAAGTGTGTACACAGGAACATTGAGATTGGTCAACACAATTCGAGTCACCGTCTCAGTGCCGTCACCAAGGAATCCAATGACATCGATTATGAATCTCAGTCCTTCATGCCTGATGGTTACAACTATCTGGATCCCAATTACATGCCTGCAACTTGAAGCAAGGAACCCAAAGACATCAGACGAATATGACAATTTGATGAAATATATTGAGCTATATTTTAAATCTGTGTATACATTTGCATAAATGGCAATCTATTTAAAATTATGCATAGTTTATATTGTAGATTGTTATTCAATTTTAAAAATAAATTGATCAATACGAGATACCTTGCTTCATGCTGAGTTATCAAAATCACAATATATTTTAATTCAGTTGTACATGTACTGTATATCCTGTAATCCTGTTATTTATCATGATGAGCTATTTTTTGCTTTTTATTTGGTGACCACAGGCATTTACAAAAAAATACAATACCCATAAATGGTATCTGGAATTGCTTTAAATCGCCAAAATTGACATACGTAAATAAAAATGGTAACATGTACCCTTTTTTGGCAAATTTCTTGACACAAATGGTCAAAAATATTTTTTTTTCAAAGTCGGACATATGGTATGAACTTATAGATCCTTAAATTTCCTTGATAGCATGAATTATTTATGCCCTATTTCAGATGGGTCCTCCATTCTTTAGTGATGAAAATGTCACCAATGGCAAAATGATCGATGACACAAGCTGACTACAGTCTAGATCCATACACATTCAACCACTTTTCAATTTCTCAATTATGTCAATAGAACTTTTAAAAAACAAATACCGGCAGCAAACATAAAGTCAAGTCAAGTCATTTCTGCATTTCATCTAGCTGTGCCACTTTAGCATTTTATGGGTGATTTTTAACTGACAACATAAGCCTCAAAATCAGGGCTCCAGGTTGCCAAAACTATAACGCTGTTGAAATGCCCTTGTCCCAATTCAAAAGTCCCAATTTAATGTTAAATTTAACAATTACTCTTACCCCTCAAAATTAAGAACATAAAAACTAATTTTACTTCTGGTGTTTCAGTACATTACAAAATAAAAATAAAGAGTTTATAACAAAACAACAAAGAGCTAAAATATGATGATGCATTTTAAATATTACATCGGCATAACGATTTTCCCAATATATATAAATATGTTGCTTTTTTCCCCCAAAGTGCGAAAGCCCTACAATTTAAGCCAACAAATTCATGAATTTATTGTTTTGTTTCATTCAAGTACACCACGAAGGTGCTAGCAATAAAGTTTGGACAAATTCTAAAATCAAAATACTTTAATTGAGCAAAATGTCTGTGCATTGATAAATGCATTAAATTTTACAGTTGGTTATCTGCTTTACAGTGCTTTAAAAATGAAACATGTAGATAGATGACTGTATAAAAAATATTTAATGTCAATCATTGATTACTTAATGCATAATTTACATAGACATGTCAATGTTTTTCCCAATCTAAATGGAAGAACTTATTGGTTAAATGCATCAGAAATGATGTGTAAAAGAGTGGGCTTTTATATAAACATGCATAGATATTATCACCTCTGGTCATGAATATCTAACAAGTTACTCAGATTACAATTCCCTAGGAAGTGTGCTCAATAAATTAATTAATTCAATGTAGGTTGTTAATAAATGTTTTTTCCACACATATATCATTCTGGGGGTTTAATTATATAATTCTGTCTATTTCATAGATTGAAGATGTCTTAAGTTGAGACATGTACATATGCTAATTCAAATATATGTACATTATTTCTACATTTGGAAATTGACATTCACTTCAGAATCTATGGCATCTTTGCATGCTGAAGAGCACTGGTATGTTTCATCACTGTACACTATAATATCATCCATTTTCAGTGTACCAAGTGGGAAGAAACTGGAACTCTGATCCAGGTTTTTGTAGTGAGCAAGTTATGTCCCCTGGTGGAGTCCATTCAAACAAGTAAACTGTCCTACAATACAAACAAATGTCATTTACAAAAGCTACAAATTAGTTGTTATTCAATGAAAATATATGAACAGGAAGCCCATGGGCATCATCACTTACATGAGCAACAATGTAACTAATCTTGTTATTAAGCTTTTCTCTGACCAAGAGGTTATTGTAAGATTTGAAGTTGAAAATTCGCCAATGTATTTTGCATATACATGTACATGTATTTTCTTTTACATAAAGTCTCTACTCTAGTCAGAAGAAATTATGGGTAAAATTTCCCCCATCTGTGGCCTTTCTTTGACCCCCATGGATAACAGTACATGCATGTACAATTAAATTTGTAAATTCTTCACACATGGGAGTCAGTAACAAAAGCAAAAACTTACTTGGAGTCATCGTTAGTGCAGGTTCTTTTCACATGAGACAGAAATTTATCCAGGAAGTTGAAACAGACCACTGGATCCCAACCATCTCGTTCATCCTGCAAATATCTTCCTCCAATTATTCAAAAGCCTAAGTATTATGGAGATATATTTGTTCTTTCTTACTTCTAATTTTTATTCATCATAAGTATGCAGGTAGCTCAATAACTTGCCTTGGCTCTCTGTGGGATTTTGAGAGTTTCCATTTTCTCCAGGCTGTGTACAACACCACTGTCATCACGGTAACCACAGATAATGGTGGGGATCCCGACAAGGAAACTTTGTGCCCACCACTTGATTAATTTAAATCTACAATCAATTGCAAAATTCACTTTAAGAGTTATGCCCCTTTTCACAGCATCATTGATGCAGAATACACCTAGAGATACTTGTATGTATAAAAGTTGGCCTTAAATCATTAAAAATGTGTGGCCACCTCAAATACATGCATACTAATATATTTACATTCAGTGTATATTTCCCCTTATGATTGCATTGGAAATCTGCGACGTTCAATTTTCTATGAATACACTTTGATAATTCATGCGCCATTAGCACAAATATAAACGTCTTCACATGTTTTGGGTATATTTATTTTTGTAAGATTAAATGAACGTTCAAACTTCCATAACCAATTTGATATGTTCTTTTGAAAAATAATCATTAAATTATATCTACTCCTTCATAAACAAGATTTTTCTCCACACAGTTTCTAGCACTATATTTTTAGTCGCAGAAGCGAACTAAATAACATGGTAATATGGCTGTTCCATGTATGTTTCTTATCCATGACTGAGAGCGTATATAATGGCTTTACAGCGACAATACAAATATATTTCATGAAATTAGACATCAGTATGAATATAAATATAAGCATTGAATGCTTATTTTTGGATGTCGTCGGTCCTGTAACACACCAAGCGATGCAGACATATTATCATACCGCGCTAACGCGCGGTATTCAATTTGTCTGCACCGCTTGTGTTACAGGACTGACGACATCCAAAAATAAACATTCAATGCTTAAATAATTAATTTTTAGAGTACATGTTGTTAGCTTAAAATGAATGCTACATGTAATTTAATCTAGATTATGAATGTGCCCCAATTAAATTCTTTATTAAAGTTACTATTCTTTACTTGATAAAATTCCTTTCTTGTCTGTAGCTATCCAGCTGCCTTGTAGTTTTAAATTCAACATATTTACAAGGTTCCTTTGCTTGCAGATCAATGGCATCCACCTCACCCGAAAATACTGTACAGAGAGAAAAAAAATCCATTTGATTAAAACATCAACATGAACTGACTTTCCAGTTCATAATATAAACATATTATTTAAAAATATCTATGCAAAAATTAAAGAAAAAATTACCCTTGGAAGTCTTACATGATTTTTATAAAGTCTGAGCTGATCAGTATAAGTATACAGATATATTATACAAAAGCTAATTACAGTAAAACTCGGTTATAGCGAAGTCCTATGGATCAATGAATTTACTTTGTTATATCCATAATTAGACAATCCGTATAACGAATTCCTAATAATAACTATAGCAAATTCACTATATACATGCTTTTTTTAACCAGACTACAATTTTTGCTAATTGAGGCTTAGAATGAAAATACATTCTTTTGATACCTTTAATAATCAGATTGTAAATTGAAGAATTTATATTCAAACTACTATGTTAAATGGTAGTGCAAACTTTTTGAACTGTAAAGAAATTTGCTATAAAGTGTTAAATTTATTCACCTCAAGGGACTCAAAATCAGTTTGCTATATCAGTAAATTCTTTACATCCAAATTCATTATAACCATAATATTTTGCAAAGATTTGACCAGGGACTCAAAAAACTTCGCTATATCCGAAATTTCGCTATATCCATGTTCGTACTAAACAAGTTTTACTGTACTCGTGCACAAAAATGAAACATAAACCATGACAGAGATTCAGATTAAAAGAAGCTTTATGTATAAGGACAGTTTAAAAATGTTTGATAGTTTGAAGTTGTAGTAAAATGATAATTGACCATGTTCCTTAATAATTACTGCAGATGAAAGAGTAAAAAACTGTTCAAATTTTTATGTCATTTTCCCGTTTTATCCATATAATCATTCCTAAAATATTTGTTAAATTCTAGTTTCATGCCCTGCATGAGTTTTTAACTTGAATAGAATATGCATAATCATGAAAAATTTATATTTATCAAATCAGTTTTTTAAATGAGATCCTACGTACATCACAATCAGGTGCACTATTACAGAGGCACTTGATGTTAAAAACATTCTTTTTTATAGGTCGATATTTTCTATTTTACGATAATATTACATGTAAAATACAATGGGAAATAATCTCCTATAATAACAAATGTTTTAAAAGTCAAGTGCCTGCGTGTGTACACTACCACTGAGCTACCCAGGTTGATGCACTATCCAGGACCAAGGAAGATAACCCCTGTATGGACCACATTCCACTACAACTAATAATTTAGCCAGCATTTCTGTGGCATCATCCTTACATAATGAATGCTTCTCCAGCCGAGATCTGACCACTGTACAGAACGCCTCACAATTGTTTACTGGTTCATCTGTGTTAGGCAATCCATCAGGTTTGTCTATTGAAGAAAAACATGAAAAATATCAAATTCAACATTAAATTTTAGGATCAGGATAATGTATGGTTGCATTCTTGACCTTTGAAATACATGTACTGCAGAAGTTAAAAGTATTTCAAAGTTCAAGATGCTTATCTTATATACATGAACCTGTAATACATGTATATGGGGAAAAAATCAAATGGTTAAACATGAAATACATAAACTGTAAAATTACTCCTTTTTATAATCGATCATTTGACAAAGAAATACAGCAAAGGTTAATATTAAGTGACTGATTGTATAAGCACCTGCAGTAACATATTGTTCAAACTTCCAGCCCCAGTACGTCATCTCTTTCTGCCTCTCTGACATTTCCTGCTTCTGGCGTTTCCGACTTTCTGTGTCAAACTCGCACATATAATGGGTGCCCTGGTAGAGAGTGACTGCTATAATCCAGCCCTCTCTGTTTTCAAATGGAGTACATAGCAGCTTGGTAAGAAGTCCCCTCCAGCACACAAAATCGGTGTGGAGATTTCTGTTTAAGGTTATATGCAAGTATTATATCTGTCATCTTTTTTAAATACACACAAAATCTGTATTACATGTATCAATAAACTGCATTTCAATGAAGTCATCTGCAATTACAGCTGGATACTGTCCAATTTATCATCAGTGGTTTTCTTTAGGTCCACAGGGCCAACTTTTAAAAAATATGTTTGTTTGTCTGCCCTCTTCCTGCTAAGTGTTTTTTTTTTCATTCAAAATGTGCAAGAAAATTAAATAAAACTTTGGTGTTGTGACCGGAACCTCTGGAACTGACAAGATATAACTCCTGCCAGGGGAAATGTAATGGGATGAGAGAAATAATGACAGACCAGAATTTTAACCTAGGCCCCCTGAATCTCTAGTCAGTGTTCTACCAACTGAGCTATCTGATGCCCGTGATCAAAACGATTTAGTGCCAAAACCAACCTTTGGAACTGACAGGTCAACTCCTGCAAGGGGAAAAAACCTGGAATGTTGATCTTATAGGGCATGTCTAATGATCATTTAAGGTAGGAGGAATGTGATTGTCAGATCAGGTTGATTGCTGGTGCCAGAAGGCTAGGTTGGTAGAGCACAGGGGGGCCCTGGGGTTCAAATCCCGATCTGGAGTAGTCCATCATTATTCACCCATCCCGTTATATACACAGTAAAATTATACATTTCGACAAACTACCAGAACCAACCAACCTAATCTGATTCTTCTCTTCAACTGACTTCTTCTTTTCTTCTTCCAATAGAAATTTGTCTCTGTTACAACTGATCCATTTCAAAATGTCATTAATATATTCTTTGGAAGTTTCATCCTTTTCAATGAAGTTATGATATCCTTTGGTTAAATCAAATCTCATTTTGTGAATGTCTTTAGGAGGCACATAATGTTTCAGCATACTTCTGTCATTATGAAAGTTTCTTTTAATGTCAAGTGACAGAGAACCAATTTCTGTTGGCTGCCTAAAGAATGGAAAATTTCCAGATCCTTTGAAGACAGCAACAGGTCTCGTTTTTAACGCAGATTCAGTCGGGTCTCTTCGTGCATATTTGAGTTTGATGTCCCGGGAAGAATCATCTCTGCCTCCATACGAACGCTTCATTTTAAAACTACCAATCAATTATATTTCATGCGTCTGATCATCATCTGTTTACAACACATGTCGAAAATGAAAGTAGACAAGCGGAAGTTCAAATTATCCAATAGAAATAAAGAGTTTTCTTGAGTGCGTCATGGTATCATGGTAGCCCCCATGTTACAGATGATTGCGACGTCAGTCTGTCAGTCGGTGAGCTGGAAGCCGGTAGACTGGTAGTTTTACTAACGTTAAAAAAGTAGGATATTTCAACTGTGTCTTTTAATCTTTAAACTAACTAATTGTTGTTGGTTCTTTTCCAAAATCTACAAAAATTTGCTGATCGAGTGTGATTTTGAGATGATAAAATTGTAGACTATCTTAGTATCAAAACTTAAGATGATATTTCATTAAAAATAAATATTCACGTGAATGCTTCAAACTGAGAATCACTAAAGCGTTCTGAGGGAGTCGTACATATGTACCTTGTTTACACGATGAGATAAAAACCTTTATTCACGACATTTGGCTACACTATTATAGCAACCCGGTTTCTCTGTGGATAACAGATTATGCATACATAAACTGTGCTTTCATTCTCATTGAGCATGTTGAGGTGTTGGTAATTAATTTATTTTTAAAATCAAAGTTTTTATTTGGATTATCATTTTATCTCGGAAGATGTGATATATTAAATGAAACCTTCCTTGTAGTCAATGATGTCTGTTGTTTGCAATATATTGTATTTTGACATACTTTTGTAGAAAACAGAGAATGTCTAAACGTTCCATTGTAAATGATCTTTACAAGTCCAGAAAAAGAGTTTGTACTGCACCCAGCTCTGCTGCCAATGAAACTCCAGAATTCAATGATGGTTTGAATGGAACATCTTTCTCAGGTAACCACTTGTTAATAATCTGGTATGTTACTTAAAATCAAGAATTTCCCTTTACAGCTTTGTGTTGAATTCTTTTCTTGAGTCCAAGTTTATACAGATAGAATATAAGTTAATGCACGTTAATATTCTAGACAAGGAAAAACATATTTGTCTTGACTTAATACATGTAGATGGTGCACATGTCCCTAATCTATACTCTCCCAAGATATCCTTGCAGAACAATTTGCTTAATCACTTAATATATATATACACTGTATATACCTCAGGGTTCAAATGATGTTAAGGGGGCTGGATGCTCAACAGATTAACAATCAGATTTGCCTTAAACTTTTAAATATCATATTTTTTGCCTTTAACTATTATTAAGTAAAGAAAAATCCAAATACATTAGCTTTAAAATTTGAACATAAAAATAAGAGTCTTTATATGGGGGGTTTTGCACTGCAATAGACATGAAAGTACCCAGATGATAACGTTGAAAAAATTGTGCGAGGTGACTTCTGAATGATTAAAGATGTCAGATTTTCAAATTATAAATCTTCATAAGAGATCTGTTTTCATTCTTGTGAATTTTTTTTTAAGTGGAAAATGATTATGTATCAATGAAGAAATCTTGAATTGTTTTCCCTTTCATTGATTTCAAATGCACTTCTTACTAACAAAAACTTGAGACATACCGGTACTGTAATTAAAGCTAAATCCCTTGATCTGCTCCAGTAGATTACTACCTTGTACATGACCTTTCACTAAATTAAAAACTTTTTTGTTCTCTTGTATTTTCTTTTGTTAAATTTTAAATATTTTATTTCATTTTCTTCAAATTTTATTATTTTCCTATCAAGGCTAATGACTAATCTCAACAAAGACATGTCCATGAACTCAACTGGATACTGGCTTCAATTGATTGTATGAAGATTTTATCATGATTAGGATAATTAACATGTATAAATGATACAAAACCAGCTTTTATTTTTACATGTACATGCATTATACAAATGTATATGTGTAAGATTTTTTTGCTCTAGCTGCAGAAATCCCCTCTGATACAAAGGTCTCTCTCCTCCACTTGAAAGAGTTGTTTCCCTTGGAGCGGTTTGAGGGAAGGCTGCCAGTGGTGATAGTGAAGCATCAGCTGTACAGTCTGATCAACGACCGGACAGCCGTCGACAAGGAATTAGTGAGTTGATTTCTATCAATTATCTTTTTCATGATTCAAGATAAATTCATATCAAATTTTAAAAGGCATGACCTTATTTAAATGTACATGAATACTTTTATTCTCTACATGTATATAACATGTGTGTTCATTTATTGTGCAGGGATATTTCTTTTTTTATTACAATATCATGTGTGAACAAATTAATTCAATGAGAAGAAGTTGAAAGATGTAATTTTAATTGCTATAATGTTGCAATTTTGCAATGATAAATTGTTTTCATAACTGTATGCTACATGGGGTCACTGAAAAAAAAAAAAACTATGATAAGATAAATCTCTTATGATTCTGGTGGGACATTATTTCTTGTTTTAATTGTGTTTTCTTTTCAATTCCCTGCTTTAAACTCAATGATATTTAACATAAAAAGATACACACCATTTAAGATCCTATATATATTTAGAATATACATGTGTTAGTAATGTGAAAAAAAATTACATTGTACATGTGTATATATAATTATGCACTTTTCTTTACAGAATACTCTAAAATTAGCCAATGAAATTAAACTGTTCAAACTGGGAGCTGAATTGGATGACTACTGTATTGTGTTCACCAAGGAATACCAGGATCATGTGATTAAAGTGATGAGTGAACTCTCCATAAGTAAAAACATCTGTAGTAAGTGGATCAAGTTATAGGGCCTAATGATTTAGTGCCTAGTTTTGCAAAAGTAACTGTGATTTTGAAATATAATGTAAAATATTTTCAGTATTTGTCATTTCTCCTATCATTTGTTCGACAGTACACAATTAAACCTTGTTATCTTGAGGTTGATATTTTGAGATATGATATTAGAGAATTTGAGATTACATATAGCCCTGATGTATCCATGATATTTGAGAGACAGATTTTGGAGACTCTATAAGTTAACTGTAGATTCTTTTTATGCTTAAGGAGGTTGGGTGATTGACAAAATACCTTAAAATTTTAGATAGGATTTTTAGATATTTTTCAAGTCATAACTATTATTTAGTAAAGAAAAATTCCTAATATTTTAGCTTAATTAGATTTTGAATATTTTCCTATATCTTAATTTGTATAAAGCTCTCTTTTTGAAGGAGATAAATATACCTAGTCTAGAAATGGCCATCCAGCCCTCTTAAATTGTACGTCATACAAACAACATCAATAGACAAGAGTCCTTCCAATATTTGGTTGTTGTTTTATTAAATGTATCTTCTACATGGCATATTTGACAGTTGAATAATAATTCTTTTAAGATTCTATAATAAAATAACTTTGATTCTTAATAAGTGTTAGATTTCATATTAAAAGAAGCATCTCCAAACAAGTGGATTAATCTTTCTCTATTAAATAGTATTTCATTATTTTGTAGATAAGTTTGTGAATACTGTGATAAAGAAATACACTGACGTCTGCATCAACCAGGATACCCTGATGAATGAATTTAACTTCACCGACTCAGAAATTACGTACGTAATTAGAAAATACCTATATGTTTATAATGTCATACATGCATGCATGTTTTGTTAAAAGCAGGGCTAAGTTAACCTTTACTGATATTTCCATTCTCACTACAGTTGTTGTTCATTCCCATACTAAGTATTAAAACTATGTCAGCCTTAAGAATCTATTTATCAGACACCAAAGAATTCTGGATGCCCTACATAACATTTATATTTTGTATTAATGAATTACAGGCAGCTTGTGAAAGCGTCTGTCCTGACTGTCCGAGATGTTGGCAACTGGTGGGTGGCTCTCCCTAACGCTGGAACCTTCATGAAGTGTTTTTTGAGGGGAAGAAAGGCTATTCTCACTATGATCAGGAAATGTAAATACAGGGAGATCCTCCAGACAGTAAGTATAAAAGGGGTTGGTATTTGTGTAGGCAGCTAATTCTTTATATACCGGTATTCTCCCTCACTTCATTCGTCCGAATATAAAATAGTGAATATACAACAAGTATTACATAGGAATGCTTCAAGTGGTTCTTTTGATACACATACAACACAGCATTATTATCAGACCGGCGAATCCACTTCTTTACACTTATAGACCCATGATCACTGCAGTCCATATCGTTTGCCATTCTCTTACTTCACTAGCGAGCGATCGAGCTACACTACTGCATGGCCTAGCTATTTATATTTGACGATGTGACTCAAAATCTATTTGAAAACTTAATAGAAACCTTTCTGCACATCATTTTTATTATGGATGGGTCTATATTGTTGGGTACAAATGGAACTGTGTGGATTCAACTAATACATGTAGTCTGGGGTTTTTGCTGTTTATTATTGGGCTCAACTTTTAAACCTTGAACTCGAGCTTTTAATGGGTAGGTTTATGTCATGATCTGTATGGATAAATGGTACATTACAAGTTTTATATGGGTCCTGTATGGTTTGGTATAGCTCAAGCTCTATATGTGACTGGGTTGTTTCTTGTTGTCAAATCAAAATTTGTAACAGATATACTGTTATATGCAAATTTGAAATATCATTTCTTTATATGCTACATATATGTATGAGGATAAAATATTTTTTTTATTTATAGGAATTGGAACAAAGAAAGTGGCCAAAAGTATGCAAACTTGGACTTCAATATCACATGCATGAAGTGATAGGTGCTGATCTCATAAAATGGTAAGTAAAATGTCAAAGGTACTTCTGAATCACAACATTTGTTTTGAATTTATACTACCGTAATTTGTTTTAAGTTGCGACCATTGGGGCGAGTGCTGCTGGAACTACAAATACCCATAGACCCCCCCCCCCCCCCAAAAAAAAAAAAAAACTGCCCTTTACTCTTGGAAAGAAATTGATCAATGAAATCTGTAAAAGATAAATTGCTTTTCATTATTTGATTTAATTATTTCAACTGCTTCATGAATTTTGTTTTTAATTTACTCTTTTTCAAATCACTTGACTCGGCACTTTCTCATGAAAGCGGGTGCAATACTCAAAACAAGTTTTCAAACCTCACAAAAGCGTAAATTCTGAGTGATAGATCAGCCATTTTTGGCATAGCACTATGGGAGCTAGAAAGAATGCTGGGATGCTGCCAAAAAAATTTTTTCAATGAATTTGTAGGTATAGCTCATTTGTTTCCAGTGTACTGGTTCTTAGAACTGACTTTGCTCGCTGGCGCTTACTATTAACTTCTATATTTCCAGTTATGTTTTTTATCTACCATTAACACTTAAAACTTATGAAAACCAAGTCAATCCTTTTTTCTGCTTGAAAAGAACCTTTTTGTGCCTGAATGCAAGTCAATTTGCTCTCCTCTTTTAATATAGCATTCAAACAACCTCAGGACTGTTGCTTCGATTGAAAGATTCATAATTGTTGGGTGACTCCTTATTGAATACTCCGCAGGAAAGGCTTACAAAGCAATCAGATCTGCAGGATCTCGCATACTCATGAAGATTATCTTCATGTACATCTCATTCTTGCTGAGTCTGTTGGATAGTTCTACAGGAATTACCAGTCCAAAACTTTGGTGCCATTACATTCATTGGTCTTATGTATTTTAACGATATAATTGTTTAGTGATAAATTTTCTGTCTCTGTTATATCATGTACATACAGTATAAGTAATCTTATTAAGTATGATGGAGTCAATGAAATAATTGATTTATATTTGTTGATTGACATTTTATAAGACTGATCATAACTTTGAAAGATACAGTTGGTATCTTTCTTTTAATACATGTACTGATCAAAGGATTGTGTTTCATGCATTTTAAGAAAAATCAAATATATTTTATTTTATTAAAAAATAAATCCACCCTCAAAAAAGTTTGATGGAGAAACTTTGATATTTGCACCCAATGTCTTTCTGTGATATGATCTTGTTATTTATTTTAATGTGTAACAATGGTTGAAAGAGACTTGTATATTATTACAAATATACTGATAATCGGTCATGGATATTTTTGAAAATATGGGAGATGCCTTGTGTTGTAAAGGCATTGTTTGTTTGCCATTATCCACTGTTTGAATGTACATGTATGTATTTATTTGTTTGTTTTTTCTGTTTTGATTTTTTTCTTTGGTATATGATTACGAATTATTGAATGAATTGAATAAATGTATGTAACTATACCTGATACCCCTCTGTACCCACAAGAAAAAAAATGTAAAAACAGATGTTTGAGGTGTTGAAACTTACAAGTGTATATTGAATAATTAACATATCTGATGTTTGTACTTAAATATGAGCATTTAACCGCGGTTTGATGAGTTTAAATTGTTGGATTATTTCATATTGTCTACCTCATATATCTGTTCAGTGCACTATCACAGGGAAAATTTAAAATTATTGATATTACAGTACATGTATTTCCTCTTGCACAATTTTCATTGGTGCAAACTTTTGGGTCGATCCTCTTTATTCACACTCAGGTATACATGTACCTCATTAGTTTTAATATGCTTTCAGTTATGTTACACAATACAATTGTCATACATCTGTTCATTGCACCCTCATAATACAGGGGAAAATTAATTTTCAAATTATTGATATTACATGTACAATATTTTTTTTTGCAAACTTTTCTTTGGTGCAGACTTTTGGGTCCTCTTTATTCACACTCAGGTATACATTTACATATGTACCTCATAGTAGTTATAAAAAGCTTTCATTTATGTTACACAATATGATTGTGCAAACAAAAATTTGTGCAGTTGTACAGTTGAACTTCGAAATCTCAAACACTGATATCTCGAATACAATGGATATGTCAAAGTGATTTGTGAGTCCCAACCTATTATTTTTTAAGTATTTTACCCTCGATATCTCGAATACTCGGATATCTCAAAGTTTTTAAACAGCCCCATCTAGTTCAAGATAACGAAGTTTGACTGTATATTCACATTATTAAAAATGTGATATATATGAAATGATGTTAAAAATATATGTTCCATCAGTGCATTGTCATATTATAGATATAATTTTATAATTATTATGTTATATAAGTGAATATACTTGTAGGGAATTTAATTTAATTGTAAAATCAGTTCAGATTTTGATGCATCAATATACTCAATTGACTGTTTATTGTGGGTATTTAAAAAGTGTTAATTATATAAATATTGTCTATAGAAAAAGGGGACATGCAGAATGTCTCCCTTGAACAACAGGATAATAAAAAGACTGACTTTAAAGATAACAACATTCAATGAAAACTGAGATACATAAATGTGCCTGAAAGTACAAGTATTGATTTGTTTTGCAACATTTACAGTATTAGTTGAGATATAATTATTGAATTTTAGATCTGTTTAATTGGGGTTGTATATTTTATGTTAATTATTTGCCTAGTGTATTTCTTGTACGAACGTGATACCCATATTAATAGCTCTTCTTTAATAATGTAATAATGACATAATATTATTGAAATAAAAATAATGATTTTAATGATCGAATTTATTCATAGTATAATAAGAGCCATGATTAAAGTATGCTCTAAAGAATCCCTCTTTTGATGTGGGATGAGCTAGATAAAGGGTTTTTTTCTAACTAATTTTGTATGCTTTTATTGATCCCTTGCCATATATAATATTGGAATTAATAATTAATACAGGATAAATCCAATATGAATCATATGGTATCAGCAAATCTGGGATGATTTCATTTATTTATTTTGTTGTTACAACAATACAAGTTTAAATAAAGTGTGTTAACAGTTTGTTTTTGTTGTTGTTTTTAGATTTACTCGGTTCATTTGTGAATATTTCAAGCATCATGAAAAATGGATGCAGTTTTTCTGGAAGTACTGACAATTTTTTGCTGCAGGTTTGAAATATTTAACAAAACATTTTGTGTTATTCAAGTAAACTCATAATTATTTTGTCAAGTTTATTAAAATAATATAAAAATATTAAATATTTCATCGGCACAAACACATTTACAGAGGCCCGTTGAACAGAACAGGTAATGAGAATACTCATTGTCAACACAGTTAAATTGTTTATAATGTTTTAATGACATCATATAGTTTGATAAAAAAAAAATTAATATTCTTACAGTGGTTGATTTCATTGTTCAAAATAGTTCAACCTGCCGTTGTTGTAACAAATAAAATTAGCTATAAAAGACACTCAATCACCATCAAAATCAGTGTTTAAATAAATCATTATTATATTTTTTTTCATATGGATGAAATTTTTTTTACATCAACTTAGATCAAAAGCTTCTCTGCAGATAAACTAATAAAAATTCTTATCTTGTGCATCTCTCTTTTTTTTTAAATCAACTCTTAGGATTAATTTTGTTTGCTCTCTCTCTCTCTCTCTCTCTCTCTCTCTCTCTCTCTCTCTCTCTCTCTCTCTCTCTCTCTCTCTCGCAATATATTCAAATACGTTCACACATTGGATTTCAGGTAATTAGTAATACCTCTTTCAGTTCGCACTTCCTCTATCATCCATGTGATGCAACAAAAACAACCTTAGCTGATTAATCTGTGTATTAGGCGCTATTATCAGGATGATCCAACAGGCTAACATTTATCTTAGCATGATTATTTAAAGAACTACTTCCATATGACATGTTACGTCCTTGATTTTGTTTGCAAGGTCGTTCGAATTTCCTCAATGTCGATTATTTAACACTTCAAGGTACAGTATTGGTTTCACTGTAAACTGTTAAAATAATTGTGAACATTAAATTTAAAAATTCTGGCATAAATGAGGAAATTTAAGATATTAAGAAACATAAATCGTAGAGATTATGAAACTTTGTGAGCTGTTGTAGCCAAAACTAATAAAGTTGTTTTTTTATTCTTGTTTTATAAAGAAAATGACTCGGCGACAGACTTTGCTTTGCTTACGGAACTTACTATTGAGAGATGTTCGCCATGTCCTGATATCAGATAAAATACCAGTACATCATGCTTCAAATAAAAGGTAATTCGATCAGTATGTTCAGCTGAATCTTATTTTTTTTGGGGGGGGGGGGGGGGGGGGGGGGTGGGGGGAGGGGGGTATTGAATTGCTTCACCAATAGATACTTTATATAAAAAGTTTTCTGATATTTCTTTGAGTAAGTGGACAATATACTATAGTCTGTCCCAGGTTACAGTTTCTGTCACTTTTTGATGAATTTAAATGAGAATACTGTGATAGTGCATAATTATAAAGGCTCAGTACTACCATTGCTCCTACTAGCAATAGCTAGGGGTTAACCCTTTAGCTCAGTCGGTAGAGTGTTGGTTTTTATTCTGAAGGGTCCTGGGTTCAAGCTTATTTGTGGTCCTTCCTCCTCTTCTATTACATACACATACCTGTCAAAGAAGTACAATTGAAATTGATACAAGGGGGAAAATCCAAGATTTCGTCACTGACACTTCATCTATTTTTACCCGGAGAATTTAAATTAACATGAACGAAAAAAATTCTTACAGAGATTTATAATGGGGAAATGATGACATCTTTTATCATTCCTATGTAACACGGAAACCTCGCACTATTTTTCAATGTTATCATCCGGGTACTTTTCATGTCATTTGCAATGCAAAATCCCCGTAAACTTTCTATTTTTGGTTGTGTATTGCAACTGGAAGAAGCAAGTAGAGGGGGCGCTTCAAACATAAAATCTGGACTTTTTTGTTTTAGTGGATGAATGTAGTTTGGGCACATAGGTACTTATGATTATCAAAATATTAAGCAAAATGTAGTGGAAGCAAAAACTTGGGTCAGAATGTAATTGTATTTCAGTATTACATTGTTATTACTGTGGAATCATCATTGTTCATGGGGGACCAATGTTCGTGGCTTTTGTGGGTAACCCTTGCCCACAAATTTACATCCCCATGAACGTATATACAAGCATTTGTTTAATATTTATTAAAATCCTCCCGAACTTTCTACCAACGAAATTAAGTCCCCACGATCGGGAAAAATTTGGCCACCCACGAACATTGACCTCCATGAATAAAAATGATTCCACAGTACTTAAATTCAAGATAAAACATGTAATAGTTTCCTTGTAGCATACCACACTGCTGTTTTGTGAGGAATTATCATCAAACAGCGCCTGTTATGTTCTACAAAAGATTCCTTGATAGAAGAAAAAGCAAAGTTAAGAAGAAGGAGAATGAGGAAGAAGACCAGGAAATAGATGCAAAGATTGTTGAGGAGAAGCTTACTCAGCTTGAGAAAGTTACAAAACCTGAATATAAAATTCGAATACCTACATATGAAAGTACAACTGACAGATATATCAATAGAATCTTTAAAAAAGCAGAGGAGCAGGGTGAAAAAACAGAGAAGACTTTTAGTACTGCCATTAAGATATACAAGTTGAATGCTGGACTTTATGTGCGAGGACATATAGAGTTTGGTGATTTAGCACTGAGTAAATTAGAGGAGTATGAACTTCAGTATAATTTAGAAGTGTATAAAATGATATTCAGCATATTCCCTGAGGGGAAATATATACCCAAGTCCAAAGTTGATGCCGAATTCACCCCTTTTCCCCGTCAACAGGACGCTGCTCTAAGAGTTCTGACAAAAATGTTTGATAACGGTAAGTGTGAAGATCATTCAAAAATATGCAATTTTATCAATTTTATATTTTTTGAGGGCAAAAAATGTCGCCCCCGAGAATGTTTATCTACATTATTAGAGACTAATGAATCTCTAATGTGTAGATTAATGTTTTTTGCATAAATTCAATTATACTTAACATTATTTCAACTGAAAAGTTTGAAAATGTGGATAATTGAAAATTACTGAAATAAACTTTCGATTTCTGATTTATTGATAGAAGTATTGGAATATCTCTTGACACCTCTGACTCTCTGTTGAAAGTTTCTTTAACCAAAGTTTACATTTACCCAAATTTCTGTTGGCACATTTTCCATGTTTCATACTTTATGCTGGTGCAAGCAAGTAATAATCAAAGGGCCAAAACCAAACTTTTCAACTTTAGACTTCAAATCAGTTCAGTGCAATATAATGTGTGATTTAAAAATAAAAACCATTTAGTCTGTTAATAGACCTGCGTTACCTTTCACTACCTAGGCCCGTTCCATTCTTTTAGGGGTGATTCCTGATGAGGAGTTTGGTAGAATGATCATATCCAGATTCTCCCAACGCTCCAAGGTCTTCACTCGGTTCCAGAGAATGCTGTACTGGATGCCAAAGTTCAAACACATGAACCCCTGGCCAGTGCCACGCCCCCCTCCCAAGGACCCCGTACAGCTGGCGGTAATGGCCCTCAAGAGAATGAGTTTCGATCTACAGACTAAAATCATAGTTGTAAATGTAAGTTGCATCATGTATTGGGCTCTCAGCTGTTCAATTGATTGAGTTTCATTCATTTGATTTGCAGGAATTTGTTGGATTAAAGACAAAATTCTGGTATATATGTTTAGTGTCACAAGCACATTTAAATGAAATAGATGTTTTCTTGAGTGGCTTATTTATCATATGTAAATGTAACAACTTCTGGCAATGCAGAAATATACATAAACATGGGTATCTCTGAAGGTTGGTTCCTACTTCAATGATGGCTTGTTAATTAGTAACATATACACTGCATTAAAAATATATTTAAAAATATATGATGATATCAGATACTAGAGAATCACATAATTTTCATATAGAATTTGTGCTGATGTTATTGCATTAGTAAAGCTTCAAGTATTTTTTATATTGCACCTTTGCATTCCATAAATGATTTTTGCCAGGACCCCAGGGATTCTTCAACTGAGAAGTTTATAGCTAGTGCTCAGAGCCCTAAACAGATTGAACTTCTTTCCAAGCACCCTCCCTCCAAACCCATTATTGTGGAAGGAGAGCACTATGTCTACCTCAGAAAAGTAAGCCAAAAAGTGTTTGTGCTGAAAACGGACCGCGAGGGAGAACTACAAGGGGAGGAGCCTGACTATTACAAAGCTATGGAGGAAGAGAAGGATGAAGGTGAGATCAACATCTGGTAGGAAAAAATGTTAACAGGAGAAAGGAGTAAGAAGGATTAATAATGGTTGAATTAAAGGGAATTTTATGCATAAAGCCGACACTTATTACATTGTAAGACATTTAGTTAGTCACTGGTTGTGTCAGGTGTATTGGATCCATTCCTTTGATAAATAAGTTTAGCATCTGAAAAGACCAGTACTGTGATATAGTTGGTATTAAAGCAGGATAAAGAGTACAAAGGCTCAAACAAAGGTCTAAATGTAAATTTTCCACTGCACATTCTTGCTCCATCTCTATTTTAATGACATCTTCTAAAGTAGCAAATGACAGACATAAAAAATTGAAAACCACAAATCAAACTGTCCTTTATCTCCTAGATATGTTTGACTTTGTGACTCCACTGGAGGAAGAGGAACAGACGGCCATAGTTCCCCAGAAGTCGGTACATGAGCAGGAGGATGGTACTGTGTATGCCATGTGTATTACTAGTGACTCCAGCAAGGAGTCCATACAGGACTGGATACAGTTCCTACAGACCAACAACCCAGCCCTGGAACATATACCCGTCTTATTTAGGATTAGAGATGCAGACTTTTTACTGAATGAAACCATAAAACATGAAGAGGAGGAATAAAGATTAACATTTGATTTGTGATATTTGAACTTCAGAATAAATTTGATGAAGTTCCCAAAAGTATTATTTTCTTTGCTTGTAGGTTTTTTTAAATTCAAAATTACTGATGGATATCAAAGTTGTTTAATAATTTGATGATTCAGGTTTTTAGAATTTTTTTCCTTCTTTTTTTTCGCATATGACAGATTTGTTCACACATGTGTAAAAAGCTTTGCTTTTCTGACCAAATTTAAGGAACCAACCAACTTCTTTTTACATTGATTTTTCATAGATTACATTAGTTTATAAAAAAAAAAATCACTCACTAATGCCATCTCATTAAGTATAATAAGGATTGTGTGAAGAACACTGAATTCTATTTTTGAAGAAAGGCATTAAGAATTAAAACCAAACAGTTATCTTTATAAAGAATTACTGTAAGTGATTTTTCTTTAGAAAATCCAATTTTGGGTGTCGAAAAGGGGGTCCAATTGCATTATCTAAGAGAAAAAATATGAAAAATACATGAAGATGGCAGTAAGCAGCGACAGCAATCAGTTGGCATCTGACAGTTGACTGTCGTATATGGAATTTCATAGACACGACATTCATTTTAAATGTTTTGAATTTGGGCTGTCAGACATTAGATTTTTGTAATTAAGCAATGAGATTTATTTGGTCAGAATGGTAGACAAGTATACGTCCATACTTATATAGTTTGGAAAAAGTCACAATTTCTCATGGACTTTTTCCTATTTAGGAATACATGTAGCATGCATGAGTCCGAAGCGTAAGGACCAAACGTGTAGTCGACGGAACTACATATAATGTTGCAACCAAATATACGCTAGCGGAGTTCTATATGCGTGGGCATTGCAAGGCTGGATGTTTCTGGTTTTGTGGCAATTCAATTGTTAAGGTCATCTCACACCAACTTAGTTACAAACTGTTGATGTTCTACGTACAAGCCAATTCTGCTGATGGTTGGAATACACTGGTTTAGTGTAAATAATTGATACAGGTGTCATAATTAACATTAAAATCATTAATTAAAACTGATTTGACCCATTTAAATACAATGTTTCCTTTGATAATTAATCGGTTCCAAGGTCTAAAAATAATCTGCACTTTTAATTAGCGGTGCTTGTTCGTGTGCTTAAGTTGACATCGAATATAATCACCCATAGTGTAATTAAAACTGCAGAGCGATCAGTAATGAATATTGAATAAATTCCACTCGAAAGCAGAAAAATTATTAATGAGTTCAATTAATCCCATCATATTCCAAGAGATGCTCTAACCGCTTTTTGAGATGGAAGACAAACTCTAGCACGTGTACATGCAGGTGCGATATCAGATTATCCGGTTATCCGAAATACTGTATAGGAGGATTTCTACTGGCCTTGATTGTCACAGAAAATGAATAAATCAAAAACAAATCTGAAATTAAATAAAATAAAATCACGAAAGCTTTGTACACTGCTGTAAATCCGTCATGTCCGAACAGGGAAGCAGCTGGACTGGAATTAATGAAGTTGATGATGAGATATAAATCATTGGTAGTTTTCCATAGGGATAATTAAATCAGCAAACATATTTTTTTAGAATGAATGTTTTGTTGGAAAACCGACACCGGCAGAATCCGTAGCATTGTTTTTTCTCCTCTCTTTTGTTTTCCATCATTAATTTTTTTTGTGAATACATTCGTTACAAATTCTCTCTCTCTCTCTCTCTCTCTCTCTCTCTCTCTCTCTCTCTCTCTCTCTCTCAAAATCTCTCTATCTCTCTCTCTCTCTATCTCTCTCTCTCTCTCTCTCTCTCTCTCTCTCTCTCTCTCTCTCTCAGAAAAAAAATATTCAAGACGCCCCCTATTTAAAATGACGACTCTAAAAAACAATTCGCGTCCCTCTGGGCATAAAGCATACGTAATTTTGTGAGTTTTCAAATTGGAGTATCCCCTTAATGTTTGGAATAGTCCAACTAACGTTCTATAACGTTTTGTGGAATTTTGTGATAATTGATGAACAACTGATTCTCTCCATGGATTCACATTATGTCGCAATTTCTTACACAAACACCAGAAAACAAATAAACTTGTTTCCGTGTGCTTCCAAATTACGGGGAAATATTCATATTTTGTGATTGGACTTCTCCATAAATCAAGCTTATGTAACCTTATGTCAACTGTCACTTATTAAACCTTGGAATCATCGATATGTTTCGAGATGCGAACTTCTTTGGGAATGGGGGAAGGAGGGGGGGGGGGGGGGGGTTCAAAGCTTGCAGCGATTTTTGTGTGGTGTGTTTGTGGAGGGGAGAGGGTGGTAATTTAAATCATTGATGTTTCAAGAACTTAATTAATTAAATCTTTAAAGAAACAAACGGGGATTGCTGAGTTTCTGAGATTAAAAGGTAGCTTAAACATCACTAAAACGTTTAATGCTGCGATTGCAAAACTTCAGTCTGGTTTAACATATTTTTTATTGTACTATTTTACAATTGGGATTGGGCACAAGTTCTGAAACATTGATCGCCTTCTCCCTATATAAATATATGATACAATATTATTGTTGATTACACAACATTTAGAGGTCAATGACATTTACGTTCTTGGCAAATTAATTACATTTAGTATTGTAAAAAGTTGTGATTCCAAAGGTGTATACATATAATTGTAGATCAGGTAAATCTTCCATTAATTTTGATTTAGCGACGAACCAATGAAAATAAATGATTGTCATCCCTAATACTTAGATTGCTGTCACAACATGGGTGTTTACAGTATTGAAATTTGAAATTTGAAATGTTTCGTTATGAAGAATTTCAAACATCTGAATACTTAACACATGTGAAAAAATAGTGATAAGTATCTTCAGGTTAACCACATGAGCACAGTGAGTTATTAATAATATTACATCTACAAAGTATATTAATCATAATTAAGTGCACAGCTGTGTCATTCTGAACAACCCCTCCCGCTTAAACTTTGTGTTTGATGAATGATAGAACAAAGTGTTTGATGAAAGATAGGCCTATGTTTTTCATGGCCCTCTGTCTTTGTGTTTGAATAAGGTTGTAAACGAACCATGCACTGAAGAGTATTTTAAAAATCTGATTCCTGTCAGTAAGATCAGCTCCACTTAGATTCTAAAGCGTTGTTATGGGAGCCATACTCCTTCAGGGAAAGGGGGGGGGGGGCAAGAACTACTGTGCGAGTCTGTATGTGGGAGGCTTTAACATCGATGTGGAGAAATGCTGTGGATTAGTGATTAATTTTATCAAGTAAGAGGATTATATATCTGTGTTTGAATGAAGGATACTAAAAATAGTTGATTTGTATTTCAAATAATCATCAAAGTTAGTAAGTTTACTTCACTTATTACAAGTGAAATCTTAGCATAATTATACAAAACGCTAGCATGGCGTTAAAATACTTATGTATATCAAAAATAAAGTTTATCAATTCCACATCCTATATAGTGAAAATTCATGGAGTTCTACTTTTTTCCACGGGGCTTGAAAAACTATAAAATGGTCCCAAAAATGTAAAATCTGTAAAGAAAATGGAACAGGTCAGCAAGTCAGCAATAGGTGTAGAATCACATCAATGTACTTATCACTGTCTCTGGTTTATCTTAGAAAACATATATATTCATTAGACAACTTTCGAAAATGTCTCCTTTGATTGAACACTTATTCAAATACCCATTATCGCAGATATATCAATCGTACTTGAACGTGTTGCTGTCTCCATGGCTATAATATTCATTTTGTCGTGTTTTGAAGCGTCCTCTTTTAAGTATCCTAAGCTTTATGTTCCACCATTTTTTATCTTTTGTATTACTGCTATTTCATTAAATTATCCAGTTTTTAAATATACACACAACGATGATAACAACCCCGCATCTCTTTCAAATTATAGCTTTACATGTACATTGTACGTATCCTTTGAAGTTGTTTTTTTTCTTAATTAAAGATGGTAAGACGAGCCCAATCCTTTCTTGATAATTGGTGTTATGACAAACAAAAGTTTCAACCGCTGTAGAAGCTTTGATTAAAAACACAAAACACTAGTACTCGATCCCGGATCATTCTGAAGAACCAGGAATCTTAAAGAAGGCGAAGGCTACCGTAATATCTTGTTGTCTTGTTTCTTGTCTGAAAACCTGGGGGGAGGGGGGGGGGGGGAGGGGAGGGAAGTGAGCAGTCGAGTCTTACAAATTGTAGATGAATTGGACTGAGTAACACCTTAAAGTATATAACTGAATGATTCTCCTGTCATGGTTGAATTCATTTATTCATCTAAATATATACACGTAGAAAAGTGTCTTAATGAACATGACGGTATTTCTAATGTGCGATTCCTTTTGGCTGCTTTTTAATCTTATTAGCACCCATTTAGACCAATCACTTTAAACATATTGGAACTGATAACTATTGTTGGACCAGCCTGTGACAATCTGCTAGCGTAAACAGCGAATGTACCGGAATTTGATGGTCGTATGGAAATATTTAATACTCTACGAAACCTAATATTTCATGTAAATCCAACTTACTATTAAATTTAACGAACATATCCGTCACATACAGAAACCCTTGAGTGAAGTATCTTTCTGAACTACTATGATTCTTCATTTAACCGTAACAAGCATGTTCTGAAGAAGGAATGTTATCTATTGGAAGCAACATCACAAAGAGTTGTCGTCTGGAAATAGAATAGGGGCAAATAGAGTCAAAAAAGTTAAAAATAAGAGACTGCTGATTTTATTGCGATTGATATAAATATTTGTTTTTAGTTGAAACAATTTTAAAAGAATCATATCGATAAAAGGCACATGACTTGGCAGGATGCCAATAATGCACAGTTGCATTAATGCATGCAATACTGTTGAAGAACTGGTAATTGTGATGATAAAACAGTTCTTCGTATTGTAATTAATGTTAAAGTATCTCTGTAAGTTTAACCCCCCCCCCCCCAAACCGGCAAACAGAGGAAAACTCTAACAGCGTGTTGGGAAAAAACCCAAAAATTAATAGTTTCCACGTTTTTTGACACGGGTGTTTTAATAATCCTAATTATTGTTGTTCATTGGACTAAAACATGGTGGCGATCTCTCTTTGAAATATATTTTTTTCAAACCAAATGTTGTCATCTCTTTCATCCGATTTTTCTCTCATAAAAATCATTAAGCTGAGAATATATCTACGCATTTCATGACGTTGTTATAAACGGTTTAATGAATAAATATATTGATGAATGCGTCAATCATGACATTTCTGCGAGAGGGACCATTACTGAGGAAGAGCAAGAAAAGTTAACAAAAGAAAAGACATTGAACGAAAATAATGAACGCAAACTGTCGGGCAAATGTTGGCCCCTTGGGTGCTTACCAAAAACGAATCTGAACTCAACGCCCTTTATCCATAGCTCAGTTCTTATCTTTACGATAATCCTTTGAGGATTAACTATTACCGATTATCAATAAAGTGGTCAAACTTTCAAAATGAAAAATTTTAACCCTTTACTTATCAACAATAAATGTAACCTTTTCAGTGTTTTAATACAATTGCCGCTTACATAATTTCACTTCATTTGTTCACTAAGACCTCGTCATATCATCGGGTACATTGATATAACAATATCATTGATATTTACTTTTATTAAAAAAAAACTGTTGAATAATATAGCAAAGTATCAAAATAATAAGCAATAGTTTAAGTGATAAACGACAGATAAAAATTCCCAGCTGGATATATAAGCTCTTCAAATAATGCTTGATATGATGCAACACATAATTGCGTATCAATTTGAGCAACCCACCTTGTGATTATTAGCAATGCATTTATCGCAGAGTTTACAGTTCACGAAAATAAGGTGCTAATAACAGAGAATGATGTTTCGTCAACAACCAGGTCGTAAAATGGGGTAAAACATATGTATTATTCGGGTTTTAGAAAATTTAAGTACAAGCCTTTGGATGCTTTTATCCGATAATGCATTCAATATCTTCAACATATTAAAGATTTTGCTAACGTTCCTTGCACTGACTTCTTATGGATGTACGTAGTCACAAAGCTCAAATCACTGACATTGGGACGATGATCAAATCATTATATTATTATTATATGTATGTTGCTTTTTTACCACACAGTACCATAGTCTCGTTAAAATATAGTACTGTAACAGTTCGAGTTCGACAGTGGTTGTATGGTGGTCGCCCGCTTGGACACGTGGGTTTTCTCCGGGCATTCGGCTTCCTCCCACATCAATGACCCCCTCGATCGCGCTAACACCCGTGCCAACGAAAGATATTAATATAAGTTGTAGAACTTGTTTATCAATCGTTGTAAAATAAATAAAGTTCAGGTTTAAACTGTGACAGTGGAGCCTCGATTATCTGGACGCTTATGTTTCCAGTCCAATTGTCCAGATAGATGAAGCGCTCGGATGTCTGAAATGTGTCTATATCGTTGTCATAGATAAAAATTTACACGTATATTTAGCAGACCGATCTTCAGAATTCTCTGATATACTATCATTTGTATGTACATTTAAGAAATTCAATGTACTTTAACATAACACTATGTTTAGTGTGTAAGATGTGCGTCATTAACGTGTCTATCATATATTAAGTAAGCTTTAATAAAATATAAAACCCATCTTTTAGATAGTATTCTTTATCAGATTGACATCGTTTAAGGCCTTTGTCTGCCTGATTAATTTATTTTTCATTGAATATTGACATCCCACAGTGTTATCGAAGGGAATTTGTCTAAATATCATTTTTGGCGACTCACGACTCCAGTGAACTGATAAAGTTGTAATTTGAATCATGTACACAAAAGGCAACATTTATGTAACTTTGTTCAAAAATATAATTGTAACAGTGTTAAGTTTACCTGACGACAATTTGTAGGATTATTCAGGAGATGTTACATCTAGAGTCTGACGTATTGGTCTCAGGATGAAACAGCAGCAATGGTCGATAATGGTCGAAGTAATTTGAGTATATATAGTCGGCTCCCACATCAATCCATGGACAAACAAGCCTGTGTATTCGCCAGAATGGGAGTGTTTGACACAACAACCCCAAACTGCATGGTATGCGCAATTTCTTTTATTTTATAGTAAATGTAAAAATAAGTTTAATTTAGATACCATCTATGATTGTATATACCTTTAGTTAATTGATATTTTTATTTCAAAGCTGACCCATGATATTAAGATGAAATCTTGTTGCCAGATTCTAATATCATTTATTAGAGAAATTAATAAATTCTAAACTTATCTTAACTCTTATTTTCAATTGCATTTCTTTATCATTTCAGCTACAAAACGTTTAATTTTATCATAAATCTATATATATTTATTCAATGGAGTGATCATATTTTAAGTAATTATGTAAAAGTATTATCATTGACATTTTATTATGCATTTTTATATATATTTAGGGAAAAAATCACAAAGAAAAATACTGGTATCTGTATTCACAAAGCAATATCGTCTACGTCTGCCCTTAATTTTAATATGAAATGCCGTATTTGTTAATAAATTTACAATAAAACATATCATAACATTGCGATTTGATCAATACCCTTTTCTTGCAGGACAAAAGCCTAAATAATACACTTGAGAAATGTCTTGATTTGAACAATGGCACCGTGGCTGCAGTGAGAAAAGAACCCCTTCTGGACACCGACACGACACTCGCTATCATCTATATCGTCATCATGGGGATTGCTCTCCTGGTCGGAACTTTTGGAAACGCTCTGATTCTCCTGGTGTCCGCCATCATGAGGGGAATAAACAAGTCAGGAAAGGAATTCATCCTCAACTTGGCCATTGCAGACTTGTGTGTGACAGCCATTGCAGACCCTCTCTGTATCGTAGGTGTGTACACAATTTTCCATCGATTTCTCCATTTGTATGCCCATTTCCATTTGTATGTATGAAAATAAACTCCAAAAATAACCCCTCAATAACAAATACATTTATGAAAACTCTATCAGAGTCTTCCTACAAAAGGCGAAATAATGTAAAAGTTATCAGCAAATATTGAACAACGCTACCTTTTATAAAATATATTTGTGCTTATACAAGCTATTGAGTTGTAATTCTATTTCCAATGCACAATTTTTAATTGAAGGTGTTGCTAAAGGAGAACAGTTCTTTGACGACAAGATGTGGTTGTGTGATTTTGTAGCCAGCATGTGTCTGACGGCATGTTTCTGTGCCTTCCTGAGTCTCACACTACTTACGCTTTCACGCTATATCTACCTTTGTCACAACCAGCTCTATGATAAACTCTTCAACCGTGTCTCTTGCATTATACTGTGTCTTGTCTGTTGGGTGACGGCCTTCCTCTTTGAGTTTCCTAACTTCATTGGGTGGGGAGGACACTATTTTGACCAGAAGAATCACCAGTGTATATGGGACAGAACCGCGAGTTTATCCTACACCATGTTCGTCTCTATTGGCTTGATTGGTGGCCCTCTTGTTATCATGGCAGTTTGCTACTTCCTGATTTTTCAACAGATCTGGGAAACCAAACGAGATATATACAAATTGGATTCTGAAAATCCACTAAGAATGAGAAAGGCCTGGAACGAAACTGTCCGGTCATCTAAAACCCTGTTCTGTATCTTCACTGTCTTCGTTGTTTGCTGGACGCCCTATGCCATCACAGTGGCCTTAGATGTACAGAACAACCTCTCAACCGAGATTCATCTCTTTGTCACTCTTCTGGCACATTTTCATTCCAGCGTCAACTGTATCATATACACCTCTGGAAATAAGAGGTTTCGAAAGGGAATTATGCGTCTCTTTGGTTGCACATACTCTACCAAATCGTCATTCACATCTAATCCCGACACCACCGCCAAGAGAACCAATAGCACGTCTTCTACCAGTCCTTCCCTGACCAGTGAATCTTACTCTCCTCACATCAATAAGAAACATCCCTTGAACACATGCTCCACAGTATGTACTATTTCCAGCTCCTTCAACGTAAAACTGTAACCTGGTTTACTCTCATTTAAACGGTAAATCGGATATCATTTTAATGTGAATCTAAAAGGGTTGGCAGGCCCATAAGATAAGACATGTTTTGTTTTAATGTTATTGTTATCATTGTTATTCTATTGAAGATTGTTATCGTATCATTAGATTGCTTTCAAAGGTCCTTCCAGGTACTAGTATGTTGTATGACCACATCGGTAAATTTGCAAAGGCAACCATTCAACACTTGAATCGACGAGATAAAACACTGTCTTTTTGAAGTGAACTTTGTACAGTTATTTGTTTATATTTACATTGTTCAGTGTCTCTGTCTCTGAAAACGCCACGAATCGATTTTGCAACCTATACTCAAATACATTTGATCAATGACTATTCTAATATTTAATCCTTTAATTGCTGAAAATTATATAAATTGAATATAAGTAATAAGGAATCATCCTTTGAATTTGCTATAATTTTATAAATATTGTTCTAGTAACTAAATAGATGTATATCTTATTTTGTTTTGAAATAAATGTAGCAACTTTAGCCAAGTGTTTGATTACTTGACCCGGATATTTGAGAATATTTGATCATCTGTCGTCCCTCCTCTCATTGGCTTCTAATACTGTTATCCTCTCTTTTCATTTTTTGACCTTTTGACACAAAGGTGAAAGGCTCTCTTGCAGTTCCTTAAAGTCAAATTCCAAGGAGATATATTTAGGAAATAATGATAAATAAGCTTTGGTTTCTTCGTTTTAGAAAGTGATAATTATAGTTTTACTGAGATCACCATCTACCTTAGAAAAAGGTAAAATTGTCAATGCGTCTCTAAACAAAAGAAAATCCAGTAACATCGACTTCAATAATTTCAAAATATACTACTTTCTTTCAAAACATTTAACAAACGTGACTATCCTATCGCATTAGTAAAACCAAATCTGTACGCCATGCTCATTTACAATTATAACTATCTAGTGACATCTTTAGATCTTAAATCATCGATCTAGCAACATATTTAGATGGATATTAGAATAAGTCGTTTGAAAATATAATTTCGAAATGTAAAGCTGTTGTTGCTAACAAACAATTATTTAATTCTGGCGTTTTTATCTATATTTCAGTTGGACGCGATGTTCACACTTTTTCATATACAGCAAAACGGGATTGTTACCATTCAAGAATTGAAACTTTGTTCAGACCATCCTGTAATGAATTATCGATGTAAATATAAGATTGGAAATACGAGAACTGTTCATTACGTCCGCGGACGGTGCTATTATATATTCTTACAGATGTCAAATAGCAATGCAATTTTACAGAAACAAATCTCTTCAATAAAACGCTTTCTTTGATGATTCATGCGGGTATGAAGGTAGCGTTCACTGCCGACCAAATATTTATAATTGTAAATTATTTCTGCATTGACCATAACATTCATAGCCTGCATGCTATCAAGGATAGAATTTATATGTTTTTATTTACATCTTTCTCTTAAAAAATATTGAATTAATCATAGAGATTAGGTAAATGTAACTGAATTATTTCTAATGTTTATCGACACGTTAGATAAAAGAAATAGCCAAGTCTTCTTATATGGGAAACTATCGCGATTGTTCCTGCAGTCCGTGATTTTTTTTTCTTCGGTTACTAAAGATTCGATTGATCGATCGATAAACCGGTTAGAACTGGGTCATGTAGATTTCAACCCTATCAGTATCTATAGAGCTGTGAATCACAATAGAGGAGGGAATAATAAGTGGATGTAGATATACATGTAATTAAAGTATATTTTTAAGAATAGATTGTGGATCTGGATAATCAATATAAGTTTGTAATTGTCAAGGATGCGTTAATAACATGTTAATAGTTATCAAAATTACAGTTTCATAATATTTTCATCTACATCCATTTTATATACCATTAATGTTGGTGTATTGGTAAAACAAAACCCACCAATTTTCAAATATAACTTTTTCCCACAATGTCTGTACAATGTAAGCGTGTTGATTTTAACTTCAGTTGGCTAATAGACGGTCAATTAAACCCATGTAACATCTCATAAAATCAAGAACTTTGCCAAGAAGAACTATAAAGAGGATAGCGCCTTAGTAGACTATTTCACCTACATTTAGCGATTTTGAAAACATAGACATTTTCAATATAATACAACATTAAGTTACTCAAAGAAACACAAATTACACAATTGCCATGTTAAAAAAGTCTTCATTATTTTACACGACATCATCAAAATCTTCCAGTTTTGTTAAGGGTATATTTAAAAAAATAGTTAGTATGCAATAAAACGTTGGATATATGACTATTTGAACCACTTTAAACCAAAGAAATCCGATTAAAATAATGTTCTACAGGTATTGTAGTACACGTTTTCATTGATTTAATTTTGGTTAAAGGTATGTATCCCGTTTGAAATGAAATGAAATGTTTGCGTTTTTCAATTAAGCTACACAAGTTATTTACTTTCTGAAATTATACAGTTTAAATCAAAGCATTTAAAAGTATTAAATATAAATTCTAAATAATTTATTTACTGACCTGATTTTGCAGTCGCTGGATCGATTCCACCAAGTAGTATTTTTTTTTCTTTTCACTTTAAGTATGTTTGGAATAGATTGTTTAAATTACATGTATCTAATCTGCTGGATTTTTTTCTTCAAATTCTCTTGTTTAATTCAGAGTATGTGCACATCAATATAAACATTTCTCTTCAATAACACTATACTCTTTTTACACTTACATTAATTGCATTTTGCTGGAAGTTATCACGGTTCAGAATATTAACTGTCTCTATACATAGAGTTCTATATATTCATTTCTTGGTGCAGGTTTTCTCAATTTACGACAAATCAGTGGTTACAGACATCAGTACCTAGGTTTATAAATCATACTGCGACAGGTACCTGCAATTATTTTAAGTAACAGGTACTTTCAATTCAAACACGGGTGTAGGCGAAATAATGGTAAAGGGCGCTTTACCTCTTTAACAACAAAACAAGTATAAGTGATGAATTATGGTTCACTTTAAACATGATAAAGTTAAGAAACCTACGTTTAGATAACAAATAATTCAATCAAAAGAAACGCTTTTGGATTGCTAACAGTTTTTGTATAAAAAAAGACTTTATCAACCAATTGTACATGTACAATATTAGTAGAAAACAAACACTGGTTTAGACACTGCCTTTAACAATACAGCTCTAGACTACACAAATATAATACCAAAGTTATAATTGGACACACTTTTACATTAGATATGGATATCCACATGGCAAAATATTGGTCGAAGATAGCATATCATTGGGTTTGTTTTCATCCATTCGAAACATCATCTTTGGGGGGTTTAAGTCTATTATGCATGACAGTGGATGTTAACACTCAATATATCTACTTTGACAGAAAAATAAATACGAAACATTTTTAAATCCTGGAAATTTTTCGACTTTTTAGGTATTGGAAACTTGTATTTATATCTCCTAAACATGATCGAATGCAAATCCCCAAAAACGTACCCGGGTTGGGAGTTGCAAAGAAATCATGGGTTAAGGAAGCTTGATGGTCAACAAAAAACCAACAGACGTTGCTAAAAGTATATTATTAAGATATGATTTGTTTGGCTGTAAAGTATTATTTACTAAAAAAAAAACCATTTACGTAATACGGACGATAGCCAATGCTTATCATTTCAGTCATTCATTTGTTGGGCGCATGTTGGAGTCAAACATTCTATGAATTGACGCTAAATGGATTGCAAGAATCCTTTTTTGTGCTATAACACAATACTACCTATTCTTAGCAATAATCTTGTAATAGCATGGTACCTAGACATGTTTTAAAATGTGTATAAGATGAAAAGATGATAAGATGAAAAGATGATAAGATGAAAAGCTTAAATGTGATATCTTTGTTTGAAGAAAAAATGGCTTAATGGCATGTACAACGTTGCTTTATTCGAAAATCGTGTGATGTATGATCAACATCTTGTGATGTATGTTCAATGTATTGTATATTCTATATCATGTGGTGTATATTTAAAATATTGTGATGTACATGCATGTTCAAGTCTTGTTATGTATATTCTATAAACTTGTGATGAATGTTCGATAATCTTGTGATGAATGTTCGATAATCTTGTGATGTGTATTCTATATCTATTTCGCGCTTGGGATTACAGAACTAGCCGATAGGGCCGCAGTCTACACAGACCCGCCACGTGAAAAGATAAAACCCGCGCTGGAGTGACAGAAGTTGCCGATAGGGACGCAATCTACACAGACCCGCCACGTGAAACGATAAAACCCGCATTCGGAGTTTACAGAACTTACCGATATTTTTAATAAGTTCAGAATAAAGAAAAGCATCGTAAGGGTGGACAATTTTGACGAATTTTTCGATAAACATTCAGAGGTCACTAGCATAAAAAAGTGGGCCATTGACCTAGATATTTGAAAGGGAAAAATAGCACTACAATAGTAATTCTACAATGAACAATAAGTAGTTACTTGTTTCTAATAGTGGAATTTTTGCGCCCTTGAGTTAACATAATCCTTAATTTGAACGTCTAAACCAAAACAATTGATTAACAGAAGCTTACAATCTATTATATATATTTATTTCATTTTTGGGGCAAAATTACAATTTTGCAATAAATATTTTTGACTTAAAAAATAACGGTTAGATTGTTATAAAATTTGAAATATTTAACAGAAAGGAACTCTTTAAAAAAAACCTAACGGGCACATTTTGGCTTTTTAAGCTGATAAGGGTTGCTCCAATGCCATGACTTTCAGAAATTTTACACGGGATAGTCGCTTCTTCACCGATGTCTACGTACTTTAACACCTTCTATTTGATGATTTGGCCGTTTCAAAACTTAAAAAGCGCATTTCTGTTATGTTATCTTGTACGTATGCTTTGATCATCTGTCGACTCAGTGACTCACTAATCTCAGATAAATATCAATACATCTGTGAACATCCTTGACGTCGTTGACTCGATGCATTTTGAAAATAACCTTGTAATTTCTAGGATTAGGGCGCATTTCACCAGTATTTACCCATCGTTTTAATTTCCGTAAGCCTTATTTGTCATTTCGAGTTTTACTTTTAATGCACTGGCTATACGTGTATGTTGACTGTATATCTGCTCTGATTAGTGTTATTTTGTCCATAGTTTCACCATGTCGGTAAGCATCTACATGTACATACTTTTGTATTAAATGATAACATCTTTGATTAAAAGGTAGGTATATATCTACCAAAAGTTGGCCAACATGTGGTCATTGACTGGAGTCAAGGTCTTTGGGCAATGTACAATTTTCTGTGGATATCTGATCGTGTGGTCGTGTGTTTACAGAATAAAGGTGTTTCCGTCTATGCACAGTCTGTTGTTTATCTTCTGACATTATCATTTTTGTAGGTATATCCCGACTCAGTTGATTGTCTATCACATCACGAGTCTGTCCTGTCAAAACTTATTGACACTGCACTGGCAACCTAAGGATCGATATCAATTTATTTTACAAAATCCAACAAATTAATATTTTTATCAAAATAATAACATTTTGTTCTCACTGATGGATTTGGAAATTTCGGTCTTTGCGGGTATTCCAATGGTGGGCAGATTATCTTTTTATCTTACGATTATCTACACATGTATTTCGCCCTTGAAAGATATTATAGAATATATTTACATTATCCAGTGCCTTTGTATGTGACAACACTACAAATCCATTTTGTTATGTACAATCTAATACATTTCATCAATGACTATTTTAAATATCTAATCGCACAGTTGCTGAAAATTATATAAATATAAGTAATACGTAATAATTCTTTGAATATTATGAGGTGATCAAATACGGCCGGGCGTGATCAAATCTATAATAAAACCCTTTAAGCCCTTCGGGCTTTATTGGATTTGATCATTCCCGACCGTATTTGATCACCTCATAATACTCATTGAGTGATTCTTTATTCCTTAAATCAATTCACAAGATTTAATCAGAGTGAAATCGATCCCCGCATTTTTGCTAATTTTGTGAAAATATGAAAAAAAAGAGCAACATATGGGCATAGAAATAGCAGCATCTCGAACTTTAATTCTAAAGACTTCAATTATTTCTGATATCTTGCATAATTACAAAATCTTAAATGTTTTTTTTTAACTGCGTGTTTTAATGATTCATCAAAAAAAATTACGACATAAAGAAAGTCTTTTAACGAGCTAGTGAGAAGTTTTAATATGTAAAAATTAATTATATTAAAGGATTCAATGGAAGTTACAGATATATCGAAATATTTGTACATTCGATTTTTAAATAAAGGTGTCCTGATTAAATTTTCAGAATTATCCTGAAAGATTATACAGATATAATCATTTTAAAAAGAACAATTTCTTTTTCTATGGGATGAATATAGGTTTGTGCCCACTCACATTTTCATTAATTTACACATCGTAATTCTAAAAGAAAATTAATAAAACTTATTAACCGCGCTAGATAATGATCTTCAAATTATTTTCTGTTCTCGTTTCAGGACAACTTTGTCATTCTTTTATGACAACATTTATTTCCTTATCCTTTAATATCCGACACTTTAAGTTAAATAATGGCTTTATACAGAAACTAAAACATATTGATTAAAGTGATTATCAAGCAACGATTATCATTTAATGATAAAGATATTTCAGCATTGCCAAGATATTTCAGCATTGCAACTGAGGTTAATCATATTCTAAAAATAGATGTAAAGACACGACAATTTTATACTTGATGTTCGAAAGAAAATCGGATATTACAACCGTGAAATTTTACAAAAACATGATCAATATAAAATTCCATCACCGCTGAAATAAAGATTGACGGGATTACGTTACATTGCAGAACAAATCATTGTATTTGAAATATGTATCAAATAGGCAAACATTTTCCCCCAATCAACTAAGGACAACATTTAATATCAAATATAGCAATATCTTATATAAATTTTGGGGAGCAATAAAGACTTTTTATCAACATTTTAAAACGCTGGTCAAAATAAATGGTTGTTAAATATTAAAGCACGAACTGTAACTGGCTCATTTATAAGCGCTCTGAGTATTTTGAGCAGTAATGTTCAAATTAAAATAATGCGATTGCATCACATATGAAACAATACTTATGTTCTGAAGAGCTAGATCAATTTCAGAAGTGCATTGTTGTGTCGATACATTGTTGTTTATATTTTCCTCATAACACTTATTATAAATTGTACAAAGGTTAGTAATGATAAAAAGCAAAATGAACATATATAACTTGATTTTTTCCTAATTAACTGTAGGTCTATCAACACTTATTGGTTAGATGTTTAAGTTTTGTAAGCTCCGAGTTTATGCCTCCGCCGGGTACCCCGACCACCCACTTGTTTATGTACCGTCGTAAACAAATTTTTAATTGTTTTTTGAAGATATTACTTTGTTCATTTGTTTTTGGGGAATTCTTCAATGTTTATGCCAATTTTGAAATTGTCTAAGAAAGGGGAATATCGGTGTTGTCTCAATAATTTCTTATCAACCTTCGTATTAGCTACCTTCCGTTAAAAAGTAAAACCATGAAAATTCTATATTATATATCTTATTACTAAATATACAAATACGTTATAAATCCGTTTATATTCTGTCACTGCAAATTCAAATAAAACATATGTCTCTTTCTCTCTCTCTCTCTCTCTCTCTCTCCCTCTCTCTCTCTCTCTCTCTCTCTCTCTCTCTCTCTCTCTCTCTCTCTCTCTCTCTCTCTCTATATATATATATATATATATATCAATAAACCAAAAACAATTTATCACTTGTTTATTTAATTTCTTAATCAAATTATTTTATTTCAATTATTATATAATTGGCAACTTTTTGGGATTGATATCAGTCTTTAATAATAGTTTTAAAAGAAAAACAGTGAAAATGGGCTAAATGATAATTGACGAAAGCCATAGCCGTTGAAATGTTGGTGTCTGGATTATTCCTACCACAGGTTGTACTCACTTTACATCTGCTGATTAATTTGTCCTCGATATTGTTTTATATTAAGCAATCCGAAAGAAACATTATTTTAAGATATTTTTTCCCTCTTTAAGTGTATCGTCATTTCTACCGGCAACATAAAACAATCCTAAAGCTCTGGGAAAATATTCAACCAAACCGGAAGTGTGTGATACTAAGCAAAGGTCATTGTCTCGAGTCGCAACCAGATGTCAAGATCAATACATCGTTCTTAACCACTTGCAAGTTAAGTGAAAATCAGTCACCCCAATATCAAGACAAATAAATGTGTTTATTTAATATAGTAAAAACATTATATTGGGTGAACACTTAGAGCTTTGGTTCAATGTATACACACCCTTTCTAGAGTCAGAACTCAACTATGTTTATCGTCTGTAAAAAAATAGTGTAGGAAAAATAATACATCCGGATCAAGATCTCGAAACAAGACGATGTTATCTATTATCTATATCTATATCATCATTTCAGAAAAGAAAGTAAGGAAACAAGGAGAACTGTTAGCGTACTTTTATCCTCGTGTGCTAACAGGTTTCAAATTGAATTTACATAGGAACTTTTACTTTCATTTCATGATGAAAAATATAAATATATATATATAAATATATATATATATATATATATATATATATATATATATATATATATATATATATATATATATATATATAATATATATATCATACCATATCATGGAATTTTATTTTGATCTATCATTTAACACATAGCAAGAGTCATAATAGCAGTTAGTGCTACATTTACTGTTTGCTGAAACCATGATGATAGAGGTAAATGTAGTAGATGTCGATTATCTGGTGCTAATAAACAGCTACACTAATGATTCAGAAATTTAAAAAAAAACAGAAATGTTACAAACTTAGAAAAAGTGCTTTTTATTAGTTTTATAAAACGACATAGCCTGCGGTTGAAAAGTATTTTTAACAAAGGTAATCACATCCGATTATAAGATTTTAAAGGATTTTTTGTGTCGAATATTTTAATGCAATTACCATATATATATATATATATATATATATATATATATATATATATATATATATATATATATATATATATATATATATTAAATGTTAAAATTCTAAATCAAAATTTAAAAAAATCAAACCCAAAAATGAAGATAACACTGTGCTGGATAAATATGTCATTGCCAATGTGACATTGTTGTAACAGTCTAAGATTATGTTTAGAATAAAATCAGAATGTCATACGATAGACAATTCTTAAAAAGTGTTTTTATTAAAAAAAATCCAATTTAATTTCAGAAGTATCTTATCTTTTAGGTAAGAAATCTACCTTTAAAAATTCCATCGAGAAAAAAAAATTACCTATAGGAAAAACAATTTTCCTCTATGATCTTTAAAATTTCCTTCCGGAATGGAAAAAAAAAACTTCCCATGGGAATTTATTTTCCAATTGGATTTGAACAAAACTACCAAAGGATTTCATAATCCGATAGAAAATCTTTCTTTGCTGTAGATAAACTACCTGTCTGAATTAAGATCTTGTAGGAAACACTTTTATCCTATAGGCAATATGATTTCTCAATGATTTTCTAAACATCCTACCGCTTTTTTTAAATGCTATGAAGGAAAATTATTTCACTAATGGGAATCATTATTTTCCCATTTGATATTAGTTTAAAGGTGAATACACTGAGCCAAAGTGTTCACCCAATATTATGTGTTTACTATATAAAATAAACACATTTGTTTGTCTTGCCGTCGGGGTGACTGATTTCCACTTAACTTTCAAGTGGTTAAGAACGATGTATTGATCTTGACATCTGGTTGCGACCTTTGCTGGATATCACGAACACTTCCGGTTTGGTTGAATTTTTCCCAGAACTTTCGGTTGTTTTAGGTTGCCGGTAGAAATTACGATACATATATAGAACAGAAAAAAATATATCTTAAAATAACGTTTCTTTCGGATTGCTTAATATATAAAACAATACCGAGGACAAATTAATCAGCAGATGTAAAGTGAGTACAACCTGTGGTAGTAACAATCCAGACACCAACATTTCAACGGCTATGGCTTTCGACAATTATCATTTAGCCCATTTTAACTGTTTTTCTTTTAAAACTATTATTAAAGACTGATATCAATCGCAAAAAGTTGCCAATTTTATAAAGCACGCGCAGAAAAATACCAATTACTTGCTTTGACGTTTTGTTACGGGAAATTGATTTAGTCGGTTTTGTCAGATTTTTTCTAAGCTATTGATGGAAAGATATATCAGTTACGAAATGTTGAAAATTTAACATTATTTTATTTTCGTAGTTTTCTAATTATTATATTTAACAGGTTAAACGTTTAGAGGTTTCGTTAAGTGATATCACCTGTCTGTTGAGAAACATTAAAAACAAAAGTGGTTATAATACATATACTCTCTCGGCAATCGTCTGTCATTTGGTATATATGGATTTCGATGAAACTGCTTCTTATGCAGGTACAAAAATTTCTTATTGGCAGTGGCTAGATTATATGGCACGGTGTGAAATATTAAAACGGAGGTATAGTATTTCATATCTAAAATAGTTTCAATTTTCTTTCTAATAAGACTGTTAACCAAAATATTAAATGCGATTTCATTATATTAATTTATATATTATAATAAAGAATATATAATGATTGATTTTTAGATTATTTGACCCTTTCAAAGAATTAACAGGCTTTAAAGGGACCTAGACACGATTTGCGATCAAAGGACTATGTGCGGTATTATGCATTTTCGCCCCCCCCCCCCCCCCAAATTAAAGTTTTATCAAGAGTTTTGAAAATAAGGTGGAAAATAGTTGAAATCATATTAAAAATAAATGTGTAAAAGGTTATCACCACAGTGACGTCATAATATAGAAATGACGTCATGAAGATTGTCTTAATTTGATAAATTAATGTTTTGTAGCAAAATATGGGTGTTTTCGGATGGTTTTTCGTCTGGGAAACATCGAGCGCAGGCTTGCTCAAGTACCATTTTTAGTATGATGTGTATAATTATATGAAGAAAAACATATGTTAAAATCGTACTTGAGCAGACCTGGGCACTATACTTCCGAATGCAATATATAAGGGAAAAAATGACAATATTCTCATTTGTTTGCAAAATTGCGGGAATTGGGTCATTTAGGTGACGTCATAGATAAATAGCGAATGAGCAATGATGACTAAATCAAGATTAAAGTGATATGCATCCTCTGTACAATGATTTATGAAGATTTGATTTTTATACGATACTATTTAAAACTTGGTTAAAATTGGGGGCAGATATTTGACCATATCAAATATAGTCATTTTATTTTTATTTTTTTATTTATAAAATTGGTATAGTTCATTTAGATTGACTAAAACTAAAATGTTAGACGTCAAGATACAAGCGAGATAAAGAGACAAGAAATCATTGTTATGTTAACAAAGGTCGAGTCTTATTTTTGTTTACGAATAATGTAAAGCATACAAATTACAATTTCTTTGACAAAATGACTCGTGAAAAACAAGATAAACCGATTCAATGTGTCCATAAGTAATATCATCAACAAAAAAAGCAACATTTGACTGAAACGTTTTAATTATATTAATCTGAGGTTTATGTTGAATTCGATCTTTCGAAAATGAAGGAAAACGTTCATTTCCCTTGTTGATTTATTTTTCAAGAGTACACATCTATTATTATTTGCTTTTTGCCTTTATCATTCAATTTGTATAAATGGAAAAGAGATGGGTTTTTTTCTCGAAACACAAGTTTTAGACATTTTTTTAATTTTTATATGTTTTTAATTAGAAAACCATTTACCTGATTTCCAAAGTTAGTAAAAATTCTTAAATTAACTCCTTTGAGTGTCAATGATAGAGGTTTTTTCAAACAGTATCTATTAAGTAATATAATATTTAGTATGCATGCATGCTCTGAATCGTTCTATTAGGTAAAAATAATTTGCGTAGAAAATTCTACTGCGTACTACGTGCCTCCTTTCATATTTGAATTAGTGTTATCTATTATGGTCCTACTAAATAAATGGGATATTCCAAAAGGTAATTACTTGTTAATTTCCTGGCAGGGTCTCGTGTTAGTTACTAACAAATTAAACTAAACTCATTTAGAATGATATTGGAAAACGTTTACAGCAGATTATGTTATACACCTCTAGAATGTATCATTTTTTAAAACTATTCAGGATTGTAGCCAATTGCAAAGTAAATTTTAAAAAATAGAAAATTAATGAAGTTATGCATATATACTTGTGATTTTTTTTTTAATTACAAAAAACTATCTTTTGGCATGAAGAACAATTTTCAGGTTTACTTTTCTTTGGGGGGGGGGGGGGTTGGGGGTTGGGGGGGTGGGGGGGGGGGGTTGGATGGGGTTCTTGCAGTATGAGGGTAGATGATTTAGCAACAAGAAGAACAATACTAAACAATCACGGTGAGTGAGTTTATTTTTTCCTTGGAGCGTAGGTAATCATCGTAATAGTTCTGTTATCATATATTTCATTGATACAAACTTATCAAATTGAGCTTTTTTTCATGGCAAATTATCCGTTGTCATCTTTCTTTACTATACATATATACTTTGCTTTTGTCTGTAAATTCATAACAAAGCACATTGTGTTATGGGGGTTTTATTGAATGATAAATGCTTTAAAAACACTATCAGCGTTTTGAAAATTCACTATTTAAGAGGACTAAATAGAGGACTAATTGGTCGTAACAATAAGAGGAAAATATAAACAACAATGTATCGAAAAATCAATTCACTTCTGAAATTGATTTAGCTCTTCACAACATATGTATTGAAGCATATGTGATGCATTATTTTAATTTGAACACTACTGCTCAAAATACTCAGAGCCCTTATAGATAAGACAGTTACAGTTCGTGCTTTAATACTGTATTTAATGACCATTCATTTTTACCAACGTCTTTACTGCTCCCCAAAATAATAATATAGAATATTTATATTTATTATCAAATGTTATTCTTGGTTGATTGGGGGTAAATGTTTGCCTATCTGATACATATGTCAAATACAATGATTGTTTTCTGCATTGCAACGTAATCCTGTCAATCTTTATTTAAGCAGTGATAGAATTTTTTTTGGTCATCATGTTTTTGTAAATTTTCACGGTTGTAATATCCGATTTTCTTCGAACATCAAGTATGATACATGTCGTGACTTAAAATTTATGTTCAGAATATGATTAAGCTTCTGTACAAAGCCATTAGTTAACTTAAAGCTCGGGATTTAAAAGATAAGGAGATAAATGTTGTCATAAAACAAGGACAAAGTTGTCCTGATACGAGAACAGAAAATAATTTGAAGATCATTGACTAGCGCGGTTAATAAGTTATATTATTTCTTTTTAGAATAACGATGTGTAAATTAATGAATGTGTGACTGAGCACAAACCTATATTTATCCCACAGAAAAAGAAATTGCTCTTTCGAAAAAGACTATATCTGCATTATCTTTCAGGATAATTATGTAAAATTGAATCACGATAACTTTATTTAAAAATCGAATGTACAAATATCTCCATTCATCTATAACTTCATTGAATCCTTTAATGTTACTCATTTATTTTTTACACATCAAAACTTCTTGATGGCTCGTTAAAAGACTTTCATTATGTCTTAATTTTTTTTAAAGATAATTATGAACTATTGAAACATGCATTTAAGAAAACCTTTCAGATTTTCTAATTATTGCAAGATCTCAGAAATGATTGAAGTCTTTAGAATTAAAGTTCAAGATCAGATATTTTAATGTCCATATGTTGTTCTTTATTCCATATTTTCACGAAATTAACAAAATGCGGGGATCGATTACACTTTGATCAAATCTTGTGAATTGATTTAAGGAATAAGTAATAATTCTTTGAGTATTATGAGGTGATCAAATACGGTTGGGAGAGATCAAATCCAAGAATGTTTACTTACTACCTATATTTATATAATTTTCAGCCATTGTACGATCAAATATTAGAATAGTCATTGATGAAATATATTGAACTATACATTACAAAATTGATTCTTAGTGTTTTCACATACAAAGGCAATGTATCAAGTAAAAATACTCTAATATCTTTCGAAAGCGAATTACATGTGTAGATACTCGTAAGATAAAAAGATAATCTGCCCACTTGGAATATATGCAAAGACTGAAATTTTCAAATCCATCAGTGAGAACAGATCATATTATTTCAATAAAAATATTAAATTGTTTGATTTTGTAACATAAACATATTATTTTGATAAAGATTTTGTTGGATTTTGTAAGATAAACGAATCTTTGACAGGACAGATTCGCGATGTGATAGACAATCTACTGAGTTTGGGATATACCTACAAAAGTACCAACGTTTTCAATAATAATGTCAGAAGATAAACAACAGACTGTGAATAGACTGAAACACCTTTTTTCTGTAAACACACGACCACACGATCAGATATCCACTGAAAATTGTACATTTCCCAAAGACCTTGACTCCAATTAATGACCGCTTGTTGGATAACTTTTGGTAGATTTATATCTACCTTTTAATCAAAGATGTTATAATTTAATACAAGTATGTACATGTAGATGTTTATCGACATAGTGAAACTATGGAGAAAATGACACTAATCAGAAATTATATATAGTCAACATACACGTATAGCCAGTGCATTAAAAGTAAAACTCGAAATGACAAAGTCAATCTTAAGATAAGACTTACGGTAATTAAAAAGTCAAATCATCAAATAGAAGGTGTTAAAGTATGATGAAACCAATGAAGAAGCGACTATCCCGTGTAAAATGTCTGAAAGTGCATAACATTGGAGCAATCCTAATCAGCTTAAAAAGCCCAAATGTGCCAGTTGGGTTTTTTGTTCTTTTCTGTTAAACATTTCAAATTTTAAAACAATCTAACTTTTACTTTTAAGTCAGAAATATTTATTGAGAAATAGTCATTTTCCCCATAAATGAAACAAATACATTTAATAGTTTGTAAGCTTCTGTTAATCATGTTTTGGTTTATACATTCAAATTAAGGATTAAGTTTACTCAAGGGCACAAACATTCTACTATAAGAAACAAAAAACTACTGATTGAACCTTTATGTATTTATGAATATCAAATAATTTAAGAAAATTTGCTTCATAATATCTTGGAAACTGTTAAACAATTTTAGGTTAATTGAATAACACACGTATATTTTAAATTTAATATCCTTTTTTAGGCTTTTTGACATCTAAATTCAAATCAAAGTACCCTCTATCATATTCCGCATGACCAATAATCATTGTGGTATGAAAAAAATAGAGCTAATTTCCTACAAATTTTCTGGTTCAGTTATCTAACTTTTTAAAAATAATGTTAAAAGCAGTTTAAAGCAGTTTTTAAAGCAAATATATAGATTACATGTAAATGATCATCAACTGTCTATAATTAGTCCAGTATTGCACACTGCTTTACACACGATTATTAGAATTATTTTTGGTATAGTTTGTAAAAATGTTGTATTTACAGCGACTTTAACCTAATTTATTTGCTTTATTAGTACATTCAATTTTTATTAATTAAAGTGATAAAGGATTTAAGAAGGAGTCTTTTAAAATAGGTATGTTGCTAGCTCTAGTAATAAAATGTGTATAATTAAAAAAAATACTGCATCATACAATGTTTGCCGTATACAACTGAAGTCTTCTTTTAAATTGATTATTCATTAGTTATTAATTTTACTAATTGAGATGCACACAAATTGAAAAAATAAATAAATTCCTGCCGGGCTACAGGTATAAACTCCTGATAAATACTGTGTATATGTTATGTAACAGATTTGTTCACTCCTGATAGAAAAAACCCTGCAATCCACACAGAATATACAGGAAAATCACAAAGAGGAGGTCATCTGGACAAAGAATGTATATATATGTATACAGATAGTGCAGTACCTAAGATTATGGATTGGTAATTAAACAAATGAAACAATTTATTAATAAAAAATAACTACCTTCCGACATGAAAATTATACATTACAAAAAACTTTTGGATTGACGCCTTCCTATTTGATTTTCACCTGTTTCATTTTAATCTAGAGAGAGAGAGAGAGAGAGAGAGAGAGAGAGAGAGAGAGAGAGAGAGAGAGAGAGAGCAATCAGTTTTCTTTTCAAAATAAATAAATTCCTGCCGGGCTACAGGTATAAACTCCTGCTAAATACTGTGTATATGTTATCTAACAGTCTTTTGTTACTCCTGATAGAAAAAACCCTGCAATCCACACAGAATATACAGGGAAATCAATCACAAAGAGGAGGTCACCTGGACAAAGAATGTATATATATGTATAAAGGTAGGGCAGTACCTAAGATTATGGATTTGATAATTAAGCAAATAAAACAATTTATTAATAAAAAAATAACTACCTTCCGACATGAAAATTATACATTACAAAAGACTTTTGGATTGACGCCTTCCTATTTGATTTCACCTGTTTCATTTTAATTTTGAGAGAGAGAGAGAGAGAGAGAGAGAGAGAGAGAGAGAGCAATCAGTTTTCTTTTCAAATAAAATCAAGAACTAAACTTGTCACAAAGAAAAGTGCATTTGTTAACTGCCTTATTTTTCACATTTCAAAATGGATATATGTATACATATAGTTTCAGTCACGCTGAAACTTACTGTACATATAAGCATATATGTAAGGATGAATGCTCATGAGGTTAGAATTAAACTTAAACCTGCTTAGATAATTGATATGAATATTCAAATCAAATTAATTTTAATAATGGTTTCAGTGCATAAACCATTTGGAATTTCAATCTAATGTTTCTGCATACTGAAACCTAATGGAAATGTGCTGAAACTGATTGATATTACCATAATAATCGACACTACATTTCACACATTTCTATTTTGGTTTCCGCATTGCGGAAACCATCAGAAATCTCAGACTAAAGTTTCTGCTGACTGAAACCTATTGGATACTTGCTGAAACGATAAAATGGCTTCCGCCAATCTGATTAAAATCAGATCCTCGATGCTCCAGTTTATATGATATGTTGTAGCGACATATCATATAAACGGGAGCATCGAGGATCTAATTTTGATCAGATTGTGTCCGTATTGTGGAAACTATACATGAATCTTCAACTTCAAGTTTCAGCAAATTTTCCATATAGTTTCAATTTTGCTGAAACTTGATTTTTCATCCAGTGTCTCTAATTGGAATCATTGTTTTCTCATGGGATATTAATTTTAAAGGTGAATGCATGTATGTTCCAAGACAACATATGATATGAAAAGTGGTAGTTACAATGTGTCAGTCCATACTCTGTGCAAATCGCTGGTTTCTTTCATATATTTTATATCCCTTTACGACGGGTTGTGTCATTCTTCGATTTATTATTAAATCAATTCAACCGGAATATTCCAAAAAATGAATATCTGTTACTTCTCTCTGATGAAGAGACATGTTATATGTACGTTATAAATTCTGGTACATTGCTTTCAATATTAATATTTGGCTTTAAATTATATCTAGCATTTTTTTGCGGCAAGCAGCGTCCACTTCATAAAGTACATCGCTAAATGTCATGCATGTATGATGTAAAGGATAAGAGGGGGTTTACAAAGGCAATGTCTGTTACCCAATCCATTTGAATATCAATAAAATATGTTAAATCAAGGATAGGAACATTTTGAAATAAGATAATTAAAATCCACAAAAATTTGTGGAAACATTCATTTTTTTTCTGTATCACACACGCTAAACATAGTAGTTTTACATTACTATATTCATAGATAAACATGCGAATTTTTTTCCTGATTTTCAATTTGATCAAAGCTGCGACAGAAAAAAACCCACGTTGAAATTAGAAAAATAGTCTCTTTATGTATTATCTGCATAAAAGTTTGTATTTTTATGCACAGTTCTTTTAATAAACACTTAATAACCCAACGCATTAATTTATGTCCATCAAGTTTGTATAGAAAACTGTGCTCTGTATTCCACAGGAAAAATATAAAGAAACTATTGTATTATTGTATTAGAAATTTAACGTCATTTAACCTAAAGAGTGAAAAGGAAGAGATAAACGTTTGTTAAATATATTCAAAGCTGTCACTTCAACAAAATAACAAATAAGTACATGTATCTTTCAAACCTGAATCATTTTTTAAAATGTTGATTCTTTGGGTGCCAAATTTGACAATTATCATCATGATGTTAATTGTTGTTGTATTATTATTTTTAAAATATGTATACATTAATTGACTACTTGAAGTGTGTGGCTGTTTTCTTTAAATATGCACACACATTGACACTTTCAACATCTAAAATAGGAATAAATTTGATTGAAAACAATATTTTTAACACCAAAAGTGGACACTTTCGTATCAACGTTGCATTTCATATCATTATATGCAACTTTCAAATAATATACACTATGAAAATATTTTCAAGTTTGAAAATTTCAAAACAGTTTCAAAAAATCAAAATATATTTTGTCACAATTCATTCAGTGAACATTGGCATTTAGTTTATTTTTTTATTTTGAGCATAGAATTTTTAAAATCGGACGACAAATTGGCTTTATATTATATCAACCCCCAAAAGAACAGATCAGGCATGAGGTACGGTAATACATTAAAATTTCATTTCTGATGGAAGTGTCTCTCCATTATAATTAAAATGTTAATGTTTTATATTTAGGATTATGATGTTGATAACTCGATTTCTATGGTACATTTATGTATAAACGTCATTTTGTTTTCAAGTGATAAAAAACGGTCTACATCATAAAACCCATACCTTTGACTCCCTGAAATTATTCTATAAATATGATGTTGTTGTTAAAATGCGAGTTTCATGTATTCAAGGTGCTTTTTGCAGTTGGTATCGATACTGTATAGTAATTTAAAAATGAATAACTCCAGTTTAAAGAATTGGAAATGTATTCTGAATTCAAATGAATTTCATTTTCTTTTATCTTAATCTTTACCTTTCATTTTACACATATCATTATATATTGTACTATTTTCCAATGTGTTCTGATGGATTTTGAATAAAGTCATTGTATATCATATCCTTCAATGGAGTATGTTTTGAGTTTAATACCAGAAATTTACACAACTAAAACAGCAAGATTTCGCTTAGCTGAGCTACTCTAAATTACGCTTTACCGGAATATCCGAACCTTATACAATTATACAAAACAAACAACTTCGGGAAGCCCTTTGTTTACTAGTCGATATGTCAATCGAGATACCAATGAATCTTGCCGGTTACGATTTTCAACTCAAGGTCCTTTCTGATCACTAGTTATACAAACTTTGCATTTCACTACTTTATGAGATGTAAACTTGAAAATTTGCTATGCTGGTATATTAGTTATGATTCAAGTTCCTTTAGTTACCTTCTAAAATCTTTATAAAAAAGCAGAAATTAGAATTTCAATATGAGCCAGTCCTAAAATTTATCTAATTCGTTATCACAAATTAAATTTGTTATAACAATTTTGAAAAAAATTATCTTAGGTATCTTGTTTAATATTTTAGGTCCTACTGTAATTTGCAAAATATAAATATGAATTACGTATCGCACTTTTTACATCTAAATGATTTTAAAGACGAGGAAGGTAACTTGAAGTATAGTGCACGAGACAAAAGGTTTTCTTTCTACAGGGGATATGCAAATGTAAAACATGTAGATCTAATGTCATATAAGAATCTTGTAGACAAACAGCATTGTAGGTTTAGATTGTTATCACATAATTTTAAAGAATAAATGTAACATTGATTCTGTAGGGTAGAAATACATTTACAAATCAAAACCACCTTTTAGATATGTCTGATAAACATCTTCCAGATTTCATCTATACGCTTTTAAACAAGTAAATGAAAAAAGAAAAACATTGATGACATGTGGTGATAACGAAAAGTGTTCAAATTCAAAAGTCCAATGGTAAATTACAAAACAGGAGCAGAGCAAAAACGGACCTCTAAAAAAATCAGAGGTAGGATCAGGTGCCATGGAGGAGTAAGCATCCTCTGCCGACCGGTCACACTAGCCGTGCGCCCAATGTCATATCGGTAAAATGTCTTTATTGGGGGAAATTGTCGTAATTTGGGGAAAATATCATGATCGGGAAAAACGGAGAAAAATCCGTGGACAATTCAGTATTCAATCGATAGTTCAAAGCAGAGCAATCACGGACCTCTGGAAAACCCCAGAGACAGGATCAGGTGCCAGGGAGGAGTGAGCATCCTTTGCTGACCGGTCACACCCGCCGTGTGCTCTTTGTCGTAATTGGGAAAAACGGAAAAGTCCGTAGACAATTAGGTGATTGATTATTGTGGTCTAACAATTAGTATGAAAAACGTCAGTCAGCATGCGACCCATAGGAAGATTGTATTTGCTGACAAGGTCGTTATATCGACCGTAGAACTTACGAAAAGATGATTTCAAACGAGACTGTTGATAGTCCTGTTTTATCAACTTGTTTGTCAATAGCTTGCCTCGCCTTAGAAACTGTTCATACGAAGAGCATGTCCTTGCATTTCGAATTAACTGAGAGACAAAAACCCCATATGCAGTCGATGAAGGTATATTGTCATGTCATATTGATATGTCATGAAAATAAAACAACAAAACATTTAAAAATGAAGTTCAAATTTGGAATTCATTAAGACTCTATCTCAAGACAGATATCAAATTGAAAAATCTTATAATTGGTGTTTTATGAACATAACTGAAATATCATTAATGTCATATAACGTATACACGATTTGTAAATAGGTACTGTCGTCATTACACAACTTCAATTAATTCTTAAGATTTTTGTCGTAAATTTCATCACGTTGATGTAAAATAATATCCCCTTATATTGGTTAATTTCTAGTCATTTAATAAAATGACTAAATTCGCAATACATGTGTTGTCTCATCTTTTAAGCTCCTAGCCAGATCAGAAAGTATTACGTAAAAAATGCTCTGCATAGATCAAGCCATCAAGCTAGTTAAGAAACTTTGGAATTGTTTACTTTTCTGTTATGAGAACGTGTATGTGCACGAAACAGTTGCTTTAGTTACAAACTTTGTTGGTCATTATCATTGTTATTTTTACAGCCTTAAAAGCTATGAAGCGCCAGTCATGTTTGTCTTCTAATAACCAAGTGCAAAGAAGTGTGCGATACTGGACTAATTATACGACATTTAATGATCATTTAATCTATATATGTGCTTTAAAAATACTTTAAACTGACTTTAACATTATTTCTAAATAGTTGGATAATTGTACCACAAAATTTGCAGAAAATTAGTTCTATCAGACCACAACGATTATTGGTCATGCGGAATATGATAGAGGGTACTAGTTAATGTTATAAAAGTCGAGTAATCATAAATGATATTACAAGGTACAATTTTTAAGAATTAAAAAAAATGTTCGAAGAAAGATGGGGTAAACTTTTGAAGACCTTGTGGATATTGAGTTTACTTTATTAATGTTTATGATATATATTTAGGGTCTTTGATTTGAATAAGGATGTCAAAAAGCCTAAAAAAAGGATGTAAAGTTTAAAATATACGTGTCTTCAATTAACCTATAATTGTTTTAGAGTTTCCAAGATATTTATGAAGCACATTTTCTTAAATTATTTGATATTCATAAATATATAAAGGTTCAATAAGTAGTTTTTTGCTTCTAATAGTGGAATTTTTGTGCCCTTGTAAACATAATCCTTAATCTGAATGTCTAAACCAAAACATGATTAACAGAAGCTTACAAACTATTAAATTAATTTTTGTCATTTTTTGGAAAAATGACAATTTCGCAATAACTATTTGTTTAAAAATAAAAGTTAGATTGTTTTAAAATTTGAAATATTTAACAGAAAAGAACTCTTGATAAATGATATTACAAGGTACAGTTTTCAAGAATTTAAAAACAAAACGTTCGAAGAAAGATTGGGTAAACCTTTGAAGACCCTGTGGATATTGAGTTTCCTTTATTAATGTTTATGATATGTATTTAGGGTCTTTGATATGAATTAAGATGTCAAAAAGCCTAAACAGAGGGATATTAAATCTAAAATATACGTGTGTTATTCAATTAATCTTAAATTGTTTTGCACTTTCCAAGATATTATGAAGCAAATTTTCTTATATTATTTGATATTCACATATACATAAAGGTTCATACGATGTTTATTCAAAAGTATGAAAAATACCAATATTTATTTTCTGTACACCCCTCCTCCCAGCTTGTCCAATTTCAATACACAGCTAAAACTTAAAAAAACCCAGAATACGGAGATGTTTCATTGCAAACGTCATGAATAGAGAAAAGATATCAACAATTCCCATTATAAATCTCCGTTTTTGTTCCTGTGTGTCTCCGGTTAAAAACAGATGATTTGTCATTGAAGATATCAAGGAATTATTCCCGTTCATCAAATTGTGTCAATTGTACTTAATTGACAGGTATGTTTTTTGTCATTTAAAGCGACATACATAAGTCCCATAAAATTGCATTTATTGAGTATTTCAAACAAACAACTTGATGAAGCATATGATAATCGAAAAAAAGAGGTGAGAAAAAAAAAAAACGCTAAAAAAACCGGCCAGTATGTTTTTTTTTTGTTTTTTTTTTTTTGCATGAGATAATCTTTATGTTTTCATGTCTCCATTGTGACATCATAATTTTCTTTATTTTTTATGCTTAAATTTAATTTTTAATGGTGGTTTTAATATTCTAAGCATGTTTTACTTTTTATGTTTTTTTCACAATAAAATCATTTGTTTAGGAGTAAAAAACCATTTGTGAAATTTGAGAATGATTACTTGATCACGATTCCTCCAGTATTATTGTTACTTTAAATGCATTCAATTAACAATTTTATCATGTTTTAACTTATTTTATTTTTGTTATCTTTTGGTATTTTTCTTTAAAATTAAAGACACGACAAATGCTTAATGCTTAATTCATTAGATGATTTTTGTTTGATGTCAAACATAAAACTGTTATTAAGCCCATCCGTTGACCTGCCTCAATTGGCCATTTTTCAATCATCAAAGCATAATATATCTAATTACGTTACACTAACATATTCATGATGTCTGACGTATTGGTTTCAGTTGGTAACGAAGAGAATGGCCAATAATGCTAGCTGCTGGTGATAATTCAAGTATAAAAGATCTTCGACATGTTTCTCGGACAAATGACATTGTTCTGTCTAGAATGGGTGGTTTTGACTCGACAACCTTAAAGAGACAATACAGCTGAAAATACATGTGTGTTTACATGTAACTTCAGATTTACCCATTGTATCGTTAGGAAACGAGAAATAACGTTGATTGTGACAGTTGAAGTACATGAAAATCCCTTTCAAATACCTAATTAATGTAATTCTGAGCTTCCGGAAATTTTAGGGTTCTACAAACCGGATTAATCTTAAATTGTTTATTTGTACCACGTGGATTTTGATTGACAGTAATTGACACGTGCTGACAACTACAAGATCTTCGCCCGAGTACGGTCACCATGGAATACGAGATCAAAGGGACTCTTTAAACGGAACATGTCATCACTTTCTCGATAATTTATAAATGGTTTACCAATTTCAGTTCATTTTAAATGAACAGATATAAATAGGTCAAATAACCCCTCAAGGGGCCTCACTTACTAACTGAATATAGGCTGTAGCTACTTCTGTAATAAAACCGCAAAATACATGCTTACAAAACAAAAATTCTGGTTATTTTAAAAACTTTGAAGGATTATTACCCAGGATAAGTACAAAAGACAAATTTCTATAAAAAAAAAAACCTGTCCAGGACAATCTTCGCGAGCCCTGCATGTGTTGTGTTTATAGCAAATACGCATGGGTAGTAGTATAGAAGGCGGAACCCCGTAAGAACGTGGCGATGTATATAATTATGGGTTATACCTATATTAATGTTAATGAAATAATTAGATTTATTTCTTGGAGAAAATTGTAAATTTCTGAAAGTTTATAAATTTATGAGTAGTACAAAAATACCGAACCCGATCGGAAAAAAATTTCAAGTCGGTTTTTTTACTAAGATGCGCCGTATTGTTTCTTTAAACTTTATGGTATGAAAGATTACTTAATATATTTTAATAGAAAAATTGAATTTACACTTTCATTATTTATAGTTAAATACGTTTACATTTCTCAAAAAATATCGTATAAATTTTTTTCAGGAAAGATTTATCAACCAGAATGAAATACTAGTAAAAGAAATACCGACCAACAATAAGAGGAATGTTCTCCTAATCGAGATAAATAATTGTATTTTTGGATATAATGGTGCTTTAAAATAGTCTAAACGTGCGTTAATATTATTAATATAGTAAAATAACCACGATTTTTAAATGAGATTTTGTGAAAATAAAAATCAAAGTTGGCTGCTTTCAAAAGCAAAGACAATAAAATCAATCTTCTTCGCTTACAGAATAATAGCTCGAATAACACACCTAAGAATTGTCTTGGTTTCAACAACGACACCGCAATGATAGCGAAAACAGAACCGCTCTTGGACACCAACCCAACTCTCGCAATTGTCTACATCGTCATTGTCGGGATAGCTCTTCTAGTCGGGGTTTGTGGAAACGTTTTGATTCTCATGATTTTCACTGTGATGAGGGGAATAAACAAGTCAGGAAAGGAGTTTATGATGAACTTAGCCATTGCAGACTTGTGTGTCACAGCCATTGCAGATCCTCTCGGTATTGTAGGTGTGTATATAGGATTCCCCTTTTTTATTCCATCATAATTGCACAAATAAAAATACTTATCATTTTAGACACATATGACTCTTATCGTGAGTATCTATTTAGATTTATTTCAATCACTTTCTTTCAACAAAGAAATATTTGTAGAATTTGTTATTTGTTTTTTTTTTAATCTTTGTATTAAAAAGGGTTTGCTAAAGGAGAACAGTTTTTTGGCGACAAGATGTGGACGTGTGAACTTGTTGCTGGCATGTGTGCGACAGCTTGTTCCTGCGCCTTCCTGAGCCTCACACTTCTGTCGCTGTCAAGATATATATACCTTTGTCACAATCAGATGTATGATAAACTTTTCAAACGATTCTCTTGCATCGTCATGTGCGTTGGCTGATGGCTGTTGGCCACCATATTTGAAGTACCAAAGTTCTTTGGATGGGGAGGTTATTATTTTGACCAGAAAAACCACCAATGCATTTGGGATCGAACAGCAAGTCTGTCTTACGCTTCGTTTGTTTGCATCGGCACGCTCCTACAACTAAGTATGATAGGCATATTTTACTTTCTAATCTTTCTACAAATTTGGGAAACGTTTTCAAATTAGATTCAGATAATCCTTTGAGGATGAGGAGAGCGTGGAATGAAACGGTTCGTTCGTCAAAAGTTTTGTTCTGAGTCTCCGTTGTTTTCTTCATTTGTTGGACACCCTAATGCATCACCGTGATAATAGATGTAGGGGATAACTTATCCAAAGAGATTCATCTTTTTGTCACTCTTCTGGCAAATTTACATCCCAGTGTCAATTGCATCATAAACACGACTGGGAATAAGAAGTTTCGAATGGGAATTGTGCGTCTCTTTCGTAATAGATCGCCTATGGAACCAACATTTACTTTTCACATCAATTATCAAATTACATTTCCGTGTAAAACCTAAATGAGCGCATTCGCACTTTCACATTAAATAACTCTAATGATACACGATTTTACGAAGAAAAACTGTTTTTTGAATGCAGATCGTCTATGAAATTGTGTTACATGTATGATGTTAGTTTGTCATCTAACCCGATTATGTACCCTTAATCAAAAAAGTGATTTTAACATATAAAATTTCATCTTAAATTGTGAAGAATTCGCACTTTTTTCCAACACTGTATATATCAATACAAGCATTGTGTTCTGTTTAAAGCACTTATGTCTAGTAAAATGTATTTTGCTATCAATTGAAAGAGTGGTGAAAGATAATCATCGAACAACCCCACTATAATTGCTTTAGTATAATCTTTGTCTACTTTGTCTAAGAAAAGAAATACGTAAGTCCTAGAGAGTACAGTTAAGAATGAAGTCGCTGTTTCATCAATAAAGATTATGCACATATCTATTTTTGCACATAACTTTTAGATTATTTGCATTTTGAAATGAAATAGTTTTTCCGATCAATGTTTTGCTTTTTCTTTCGCAATAAAAACTATTATTTTCTTATTTTGTTATCTCATTTTCAGATTAAGTTTTAATTTTGACATGATATAAAGGTGGAGTTAATAATGGCTTCTTATTTTTATATCGAGGGGCCAGGACCATTTACATTTTTTTTATCTTGTAGATACCCGCACTGGTTCAGAAGTAAATAGATAAGAGCATAATCGCTCGAAGTCAACATTCAATTAAAGAACCCGTCAGGTTTTTCTAAGACAATCTAAAGCAAATGTTGTGAATTTAATAGACGCGCACTTTAAACTTAAACATGTCCAGTATCATAAAATGTGATTGCGTGGTTTTATTCCTTCAAAGTTTCTGTCAAATTATCAAACCATGGCGTTTTTGGCGGGTTACAAACTTTGGGGAAATGGGCCAAAAAGGTATATCATTAATTTGGCGAATATAATTTTGGTGAATCTATTTGCCACAAACCCCCTTAAACAACATGTTTTTTAAAGCTAATGATGATACCCTTGTAACTGAGGTTAATTGTAAACTTCAAATGAGAAAGGTGGTTTGGTGATTAAATAATTCACATTTTATCTATTGTAATGTTTAGATTTACTTAATCACCGCATTGATTACGAGTAAATGTATCTCTAATAATTGTCCATTTATTTCATGCTCACAGCCTTTAAAAACTGTATGAAAAGAAAATTAACTCCCAAAACTACATGTTACAAAATCAACACAAAAGTAATTAAATCTTGTGATTTTAATTTTGTTGATTCTAGAAATTGCCAAAATAGGCCAACATTATATCCCCGTCAAAAAACCCCAGCTATACTGTATTTTATCAAAATATGTGGAAGAATTCTATAAGACATATTACTTTACTGGAATAGATCATAAAGAATAGAGGTCATTCAGAGACTTAAAACTGATAAATGTATTGTATTCTTTGTCATATTTTCTACAAGTGTATAAAATGTTTAAACATCAGTTTTGATTGTGGCTTTGTTCCAGATTAGTTTTTAATCAGTATTGTCAACCCAATTTATAGAACAACAAGGACAACCACACTCAGCTGGAGAATTACAACCAGAAATATCTACCAAGTTAGTTAGGTGAACGTTGATAATGTAGAAGCCAATGTATAATTTTAGTATATGCCACCAAGACAAACATTATCTACTTGACTTGATCATATTTTTACATGTACATTACCATTCCATTTCATGAATAAAAAAAACCCAAAATATTTCCTTTCGTTTAAACTGCCATTTGCCAGTGCATGGAATTAAGTGACTATTAATTGAGTAAATTAGAAAAAAAATACATGAAAACTGTATCTTAAAAAATGATTTTCTTCTGATTGTTTCGAATGAGATGTTAGATTAGGAGAAGGAGTCAACATTACACTTATCTTATTCTTTCCATAATCTAACGACTTTGAAAAGACTTCAGAGGAAAATAACTTTGTTGCACTGTATAATTTCAGTAACGAAATAATAGATAAATAATAACAACATATGAAATTCTTATTTTATATTATACCTATCATACTGAAATATAAAGTCGAGATAAACCTCGGATTAACATAACGCAATCAATGATTTTTTTTCTACATTTCGCACAAAGTAGAAAATTAAAAGCAATTATATTAATGTTGATAAGAATAAAAGGATTTTATTTCAAAGGTACAATTAAAAAGAAAGGTTTTATATAATATTCATTAAATGTAATTCAAAAATTTTATACATTTGCTGGCTTTCATTTATCACGTGCAACCAAAATCTGGCTCCGGGGCCATTAAAGTTGGACGAGCTCACTTTTGAACTTAGTCTCAATTTTATCAAAGGAACATATAGTGGAAATGTGGGACTGGGATCAAAAGTGAGCTTGTCTAACTTTTATGGCCAGATATTGAATGATCAATTTATCAATATATGGACTAATGATGTCAACGATTCTTCCAGAGGCAATAAAATCCAATTTTGATTTGGGTAAGTATATTGCTATTTTACATGTATAGTTAACTTAAGTATTGGTAAAATTCTATAAATAGCATCGCCTTCCTGTAGGCACAGCAAATTATACATTCCCAATCCAACAAGAGAGTATGTTCATTATGTAATATTTACATTCAGTGTGTATTTCCCCTTATGTTTGCATTGGAAATATGCGATGTTCAATTTCCTGTGAATACACCTAGCTAATTCATGCGCCAGGAGCACAAATATATACGTCATCACGCGTTTTGAGTATATTTTTTAATGTAAGATTAATTGAAACGTTTAAACTTACATAACCAATTTGATATGTGCTGATGGAAAATATTTGTTAAATCATATCATTTCGTCAATTAAAAAAGATTTTTTGACAATTTTCTGGCACTTTATTCAAAGTCGCGGAAGCGATCTAAATTGCATGTTAATATGGATGTTCCATGTATGTTTCATATCCCTGAAAAAGAGCGCATATAATGGCTTTATAGGGACGATACACAATATTTCATACATATATACAGTATGAAAATATAAATATAAGCATTGAATGCTTAATTTTGGATGTCGTCGGTCCTATAACACACCAAGCGGTGCAGACAAATTGAGTATTCACTTTGTCTGCACCGCTTGGTGTGTTATAGGACCGACGACATCCAAAAATAAGCATTCATTGCTTAATTAATTTTGTCACGGCTCAGGTTAAATAGTATCGTGAGAATGTACGAGATTATAAAATGATATCAAAAGTTTTTCTAGCACGTATTAATTAACATAATATAATGTCAAAAAAGTTTAGGCTTGGTAAAGACTACATACAACAGACAGAAAACATCTCAGAAAAAACTTATCATTAGTAAATGTTATGTCAAAAGTATACTAAAAACCGAATAAATATTGCGCTTAAAATGTTAATTTTACGAAAGCCACTGTTTTATAATAAATGTATACATAGTAACAGTTTCATTTTGATCACAAATTCACATCTTTAATGTTTCATTTTAAAACATACAGTATAACACGTATCTATAACAAAATCGTTTGCTAAACTAAGAACTAATTCTGAGGTAGAGGAGTTCCTAAATGTGTGATACGAATTCGTTTCGGTCCTGCAGATTGATATCAGCCATGCTATATCTCTTGTATTACCCTTGGAGACTAATAAAGATGTTGTTGAGAAAGCTGTAAAGCATATGCAAAAACATGTATTTACTACTATATTTGAACCAAAAATAAATGTTATAATGTCAAACAACTTTCATTTGTAACGACCTTATTCCACAATTTGCTGGATATAAACTTCGCAACGACTTATTTTCGCGATCAAGCCTTTTTTTTAATTATTAGATCAAAAAACTTTCTTCTGATTTAAATTTTTTTGAAAAACAAATACAAAACTCTAGAAAATAATACATCATTCTTTAATATAAAATATGATTAATTGTAATTATTTTGGATTTATGTAAAACAGCCATGTACTACAAGCAACACCAATGTACTAGGTTATCTGAAAAATGGAATACCAGAGATAATCAAAAGCTGATTTGCAGCCAGAAATATTTGTAACAGTTAATTTCTCGCGAACCTTGTGAAAGGTTCTCACAGGCGAATAAAAGTGGGTTTAGATAAGGCTCTAGAGTCAATTCTCATGATCTTCATACGTGCTTTAAAATGGTCGCTGATGACAAATATCTATGGTCAGGATATTGGGTGCTTTCCATTGTACCGGCATTTGCTAGTAAAATCAATGTTTTAAAGTTAGAAAATCCAACTTACGAGAGTTGTTTGGAAGTTATTGAATATTTCCCTTTCTAAGTGACGAATTAGGGTGAAAATTGGCATAAACATTGAAGAAACTCCAACAAATAATTAAACAAAGTAAAAGTAAAAAAATATTAAATATTTTGTTTACAACAATAGATAAACAAATCGGTGGTCGGGGTACCCGCCGCAGGCATAAACTCAGAGAATAACAAACTGAAACATCTTCTTTCTAAGTGTCCGTAAACTTATAGTTTATGATAAAAAAAAAATCAAATTATATATGTTAATTTTGCTATTAATTGTGACTGACTTTTCATTAAGTTTCACTAGTGTTCGAGTTGAAATGCGGATATGGTACAGATGTATTTACCAAGCAATAGAAATCTTACAACGACGGTATATTGGATTTTGACGTTAAGGCGGCGCAGCGAATATACATTAAATTGGTGGAAATCTCGGAAAAAGACCTGTTCATGCCACCCTATTGCTTAAACAAAAACTATACGATGTTATGGGATAAAGGGCTTCTGTTTATCGTCTTTTTCACTGATTGTTTAACTGGGATTAAGACAAAGGGACAAAAATCAAGAATGGAGAAAATATGCAAATGTTGACATCTTGAAATGTAAACAAAAGATGAGAAATGAAGAATAAATTTTAAATTCCGTTCGTTTGTAAGGTGTTTAAAACATAGTAGCAGTGAAAAGCGTTAAAATGACGTTCCGATAAGTTTGCGGTTGCTCCGGGTCACTGGACGAAGGCAAGTTGGTCAGTTTACCAGTAATGATCTAATCATGCCATGGAAAAGAAACTTTTCACATTGTTGATTCTTTGTGTACGATTTGGTGAAATTCTAAGGGTTTATCTTTTCCCCCAAGGAAAGAAGAGTAAATATCTCAATAATTTCTGAACAGCCCTCGTAAAAGTTAGAAATTCCAAGATTAAAGTTGGAAATTCTAACTTAAAAGTTCAAACTTTTGGTGCTGCCTTCTTCGCCAATTGCGTTGCCGGTTGGCGATTGCGGCAACTCATTTTACCAAAGCCGATAAGAAAACAATATGACTTCGAAGTTTTCATGTACTACACAACAGAGATTATTATAACTTGGATTTGTCCCACTACATTGAGCTACATTATGCCAACCTTTCCATTTAAGTAACCTTTTTCCGATGGTGTCGCCGGCGAGGCACCACTATAAATTTTTTGCATGATGGTGAGGGAAATATGAAGATTTATTCCCCCAAGAAAAATCATATTTCCCGAGGGCTTTGCCCGAGGGAAATATGAATTTCCTGGGGGAATAAATGTTCATATTTCCCGAGCATTCATGCAGTAAAAGTTTTATTATACCGAACAACATATGATGATACAAAATACGTCGATTTCTAATTTTCTAATACTTTTTTGACTTGTCGAAAACAATAAAGTCGTGATTGTTTGGGGGTTTTTTTTGGTAATTGTCTCTCTTTTCTTTCATAAATTCGATTCAAATATAGTAAAATTGGTTTTTGTGGTATAAAGAGAATTTTAACGATTAAATATTTTTGATTTAATCATATTTGTCAACATCGTATGCTCATATTGGCCTTTTCATGCCTTCGAAATGAAAAATCCCGAGATTTCCGAAAAGGTGATCATGAGCCACGATATTTATTCCCCGGGAGACATGGCGTTTTGTTCGCCCTGTCCCGTGACTCTCTAGACCAATCAGATGACGTGTTATATAGAATAATCATACTGAGGTATAATAATAATGTAAAGCGCATTAGTAAAATTAAGGATCTCAGAGTGTCAGAGATACAATATGACCTCATTAAAGATTTCATTTTCCTTTTCCTGTAAACTATATGACGATAAGGAAATTATGTAGAAAATCAAACACTTTTTTGATATTTCATTTGAGATCTTATTAAAAGTAATCCCAATACCTAAGCATGTTGAATTAAACATCATTTTGAAGAAGTGGTTAAGAACATTATATGAACAGCTTTTAGAGAGATTGTAAGCATTCTGGATATACATTATGTTTCATTCATTAGAAAATAAACAAATTCAAGTATTGTAACTGGGTTTTTTAAAACACTTATTGAAAATGACAGATAAAATCACGATTTTTTCATTTGTTTATCTTAAAATTAAGCCTATAGTCTGTCCCAAGATATTTATGCAGCACATATGGCCGATTTATAATAAAAATACACATATATACCTGTGAAAGAAGTGCAATTGAAATCGATGAAAGGGAAAATTTCCAAGATATCTTCATTGGCACAGTATCACTCATATAAGTTCACAGGAACGAAAACAGATTTCTTACAAAGATTTATAATGGGGAATGTTTACATCTTTTCTCCATTCGGAAGTCACTCGGAATACCTCGCACAATTTTTCAACGTTATCATTCGGGTCTGTTTCAATACAAAATATTTTGAATATTGTATTGAAACATGGTCAGCTAGAGGGAGGTTCAACGGAGAAATCTTGGAAATGTTTCATACTTTTGAATGAACATCATTTGAACTAATATCGAGCAATTAAGCAAAATGTGAATCAAGGATATCTTGGGACAGAGTATAGTAAACCTAATAAAACCAAGCTCTGCTATTAAGCATTATTGAAAGATATTATATCTCAAATTTCAGAAATCCTAAGCTCCTTTCATATTTTAGATCTTGACCTTTACAAACTACTTTTTAAAGGTGTAATGCGAGAAGCGATCTCATTTCTACATATGTTAAAAGTGGAATTAGAGAAGAGGGCTGTAAAAACAAAGAAAAATAAACGAAACAAAGTGTTGTTATCTTAAATAATCAAACTACATATTCATAAGAAGCAGAAATATCAATGGTTTGACCTGAATCAAAGATATGTAAGAACAACATTATCAAAGTTCTTCGTCAACATTCGAGTCTTGTTTCTGCAAGCGAGGCTTACATTGATTATGCATTTTACACAGATTCAAAATGAGTATGAGTTTATGTTCAAGTCAAGCGAAGAAAACAATGAAAACAATCAAACTAATGTTGGTTAACCATACTTTAAGACTAAAGTAGGGACTCTTCTATATACTCTTAAAGAAGGTTTGGTTCTATTTTAAAAAATCAAAGATTGAGATTTTACATGTTTCCACATTTTTTATTTATCATATGAAAAGGTGAACTTTTGAAAAATTACGGTATTCAAAAGTAAATAAATCAAATTAAAAAGAGAAAAATAGAATTAAGCGTTGGGCCAACATAAAATTATTGAGTTTTCCTTACGATTCATAGCCACGCAAGCGCGGGAAATGTAAATATTGCAGCGTAGCATATGTCATGAGCCAGTCGCCTCTCATTGAAACCTGATGTCTTCAAGAATTATATATCTATCAAGATGCAATCTCTATGAATGCATATTTCTTACCACAGACATCGAATAGCTGCACATTTAAATTCTTTTTCAGTGTGTCAATCCCATTGTAACTATCTTTAGACAGCAGTCGCAATCACGAGACACTAAAATCAATGTCAAAAACAACTCGATTTGTTTACAGGTGCATTTTCCGGAGGATATTTAATGACTTGTTAACTGATAGGTGATAACTAATGATGCGTAAAACCTTCCGAATGATGAAATTTATTATATTTCTTCCGATTTCCGTTGTCATAATCAAAAGTAAAACATCTATTTTGAGTCACCGTGTCACTTTAAAAGTAACTTCAAAGGGCGAATACTCCAACTATTTTAAGAACTTACGCAACGCGGTTTCTGTACTATATAAATTATTATAAAATGTAGAAATGAGTAGGCGAAGCGTTAGCCATATTGCCGAATATTAATGCTCACCAGACGGACATAGAGTTATATCCGGCAGTCATATTCCATGTATAAACTAATGAAAGTGTGGTATTTTAGTTCGAGGGAAAACCAACTTTTATACACATGATAAATAAACATAACATATGCCATAGCAGATATGAAATATTTAGTGAAAAGTATGATCAAACCATTTTCAGTCAGTAAATTTAGTGTTTACTATTTCACAAGAAGATTACCGGAAGGCGTATGCATTGTCTCTGTTGGTCAATTGCAAAACTGATCCAACCATAACGCTATCTGATTCTGCTGAAATAACATAAACATAATGTCTGACGTACTAATTTCTGGACGAAGCAAGTGGAATAGTCGATAACCCAGGAAATAGTTCAACTATAAAAAGATATTTCCACATCTTTCTTGAGCAAACATCACAAGCGTTCTCTCCAGAATGGGAGGTTTTGACTTGACAACCTTATTAATGGTATAGACATTTTCTTATCTTTTGAAAGTAATTTAAATTAAGATTAAATTGGTTCTAATTTATTTATTTTTTATCAATGGACATGGTCACGATTTTGGTTAATTTTAATGTTTACAATGCAACAGTAAGGTATTTCTAATAGTCAACCAAAATTTTAGTGTCAGTCGTCGAGATATACAGAGCTCACAATTCTTTGTTATATAAACAAAGCTCGTGTCATGTTTTTGTTTACATTTGGAATGTTGAAAAGGAAACTCCAGGAATATACCTAAAATGAATGTAAAAGACGCTAGGAACTGTTTATTTTATTTATGTTTAAAACTAAACAGCAGATAGAAAAATGAGCTTGAAAAAACCATTTACCGGTATATTAAATAAATGTAAACCAAAAGAAATGGCACGAGCCTTGTTTACATAACAAAGAAATGTGAGCTCTATATCCCGCTTATAACTCGAAGACTTGCACTCAAATTTTGTTTGAGTTTTAGAAATGCCTTACTAAAGCATTGTAACCAATACAAATAGAAAAAATTGACAAAAATCGTGACTATGCCCCTATATAAAATAATTACCAATCTAACGGACATCAAGTAGAGAAATTGTTTATCTGGAAAAAAACCTTCCAGTATATCTTAAAAATTGTCAAATCGATCTACTGAAAAATAATTCATATATCAAAATAAATCACAGGATGAAACTGTGCCACTCAGTCAACTGAATATTAACTGAAATGTTTGGAAAGGTGACTGAATTGCATAGCTATGCCATTCAGTCACCTTTCATTTACCTTTCAGTCATATTTCAATTGACTGAATGACACAGTTTCATCCTGTGAATGAAAATGAATAAATACCAAATTAGCTGAAATGTACGCATATTTCAGAGGCAACGACAATGAAATCAATCTTCTTCGCTTACAGAGCAATAGCTTTAATACCACACCTAAGAATTATGTGACCCTCAACAACGACACCGCAATGATAGCGAAAACAGAACCACTCTTGGACATCAATCAAACGCTCGTAATTGTCTACATCGTCATTGTTGGGATCGCTATTGTAGTCGGGACTTGTGGAAACGTTCTGATTCTCATGATATTCACTGTGATGAGGAGAATGAACAAGTCAGGAAAGGAGTTTATGATGAACTTGGCCATTGCAGACTTGTGTGTCACAGCCATTGCAGACCCTCTCTGTATTGTAGGTGTGTACATCATGTATTTTAACGTATTTATTCATTATCTACTTTGGTTTCATTTATATTCATGGGCATCAATTTTCTTGGGGGTCGCATTTTCAAAGACACGCAAATTCGTGACTTTAACGATCTCATGAATTTCAAATGATATTAGAAATTGCTTTTTTATCAACACTTAATGTTGTGAATGAAGTCAACAAAGAAATCCAATTAATCTGTTCTATTCTTTTTGCTTAAAGGTGTTGTCAAAGGGGAATATTTCTTTATCGACAAGATGAGGATGTGTGAACTTGTTGCAAGTATTGCGCAACAGCTTGTTCCTGTGCCTTCCTGAGCCTCACACTTCTGTCGTTGTCAAGATATATGTCCCTCTGTTACAAGCAGCTCTACGTCAGCTCTACGTCAGCTCTACGTCAGACTTTTCGGCCGAGTCTCTTGCATTATCATGTGCGTTGGCTGTTGGCTGATAGCCTTCCTTTATGAAGTCCCGAAGTTTCTTGGATGGGAGGATATTCTTTTGATAGGAAAAACTGCCAATGCGCTTGGGATCGATCTGCAAGTTTGTCTTTCACCATGTTTGTCTGCATTACTACAATCGTTCAGCTTTGTTTAATAAGCATTTTTTACTTTCTAATATTTCTAAAAAATCTGGAAAAGCAAACGAAATTTTTTCAAATTAGATTCAGATAATCCTTTGGGGATGAGGAGAGCGTGGAATGAAACGGTTCGTTCGTCAAAAGTTTTGTTCTGTGTCTTCGTTGTTTTCGTCGTTTGTTGGACGCCATACTGCATCACTATGATAATAGATGTAGAAGATAACTTTTTCTTCGAGATTTATCTCTTTCTTACTCTTCTGGCATATCTGCATTCGAGCGTCAATTGTATCATATACACCACTAGAAATAGAAAATTTCGAGGAAAAATCATGCCTACTTTTGTTGCAGATCGCGTGTGAAATCACCATTCACTTTTCACATGAATAACCACTTTACATTTACGTAGGGCCTAAAAACATATTGTTTAGGGTAACCCGACCTAACCTACAAAATGCCCAGATCCTACCATTTTTAGATGTCTGTTTTTTATCCGATTGTGATTTTCATATTATTTCCATTAAAACCTGCTTTTATATATGACAGAAACAAGCATTCTTTGGATTTTACACTGTATATTTGTAATTGTGCCCTCATGCAGAAAAAAGTATGATAATAAAAAAAAATCCTTACTTACCTAGCCTAATTTTTAATCAGGGTTACCCTAAACACACAATTTTTTTTCTTAAACCTAGATGGCCAGTATTGTTTGAATTAACATTTTCATTTGAGCATTACCTGCATTATAAAAATCTTGTTTTGAAGAAAAATTCTTCAGTTTTTGCAAGCTATCTATCTATTAGTTTATTTTTTAATTTTGATTATTAGTCTCAAAAAGAAAAAATAAGGCAATTTACAATATTCTTTATTTATATATTTGAATTATCCGCAGAAACTCGGGGGTAAGGGTATGGGTGCTCAAGTTCAACAGCAGTCAGTAATCGACGTCTGAAGTCTTTTTACAGACATTAAAAGTGAGGGTTATGAAAATATCAGATAATCACTTAAAACTGAAACATTTTAGGGTTAGCAGCTGGTGCTTGAACGTTTCTGTCTAATCAACATTATATAATATGACATATTATAAATAAGAAAATTTAATAAGTGATCGTTTCTTCACCCCCACCCTACTTCAAGAAATAAGGCTGCACTCTCTGATCCGAACATTATAGCATTTAGTATATAGCATTTGAAAGATATCTTATACTTACTTCAACTTGAAATATTTTTACACAAGAAAATCTACTAGCTATTTGGTTAATTTTAATGTTTTCTACATATCATTTCATACATATACCCCAAAACTCACACCAACCGTCTAATGCTGTCCCACGGTGGTGAAAGCAATACTAAATTTAGAATGTTGTATAATAGCTCTCTTTTTATAATAATTCCAAAAATTAAAGCCGCTCAGTTCTTCAGAAGAATTATTAAAGTGTATTTCTATTATAAGCTTTGAACCCCTGTTAGTGTCTTTTCCTGGCCCCCGAGGGTCACGATTTGTAGTGCAATAACTGAAACCAATTCTGATGCTAATATTCTTCTTTGTCGTCACTTAGACTCCCCCCCCCCCCCCATAATTTTGATCTGTTCTATTTTATCTTGGCCGGAAATTGACCAAAGTTTGTTTTATACAAATTAAAGTTTTTTGACAGCATAACTGTTCGATTAGAAACGTAAACTTCTAATGAAAATTTAAAAAATGGTTTGAAACTAGCCTAGGTTGGAACTTTATAATTAGTTATGATGAGCAGATATTGAAAAAAAAAATCGTTTACTCTCAGTATTTTCTAGGAATAAAAAGTTCTGCATAATGGAATATGTAGCAGCCTAACTGTTGTACATGAAAACAATAATATAATTTTGCTCCAATTTAGATCTCTAAATAGTTTTTCTCACACAAACTTGACATCAATTTCATCACTATTTTTTTTTTTGGTCACTGAAATGGTAAATTACAATTTTTAAAAAAATCATATAAAAATTAAGCTCTTATTGCTTTAAGTAGATGATCATGCATAGGAGGTAGGTTTAATGGTGCAATCTCTTATTGTAGATTATTTAGAGTTAAAAATTCCGTTAATGAAATTGTTATATCTAATGCTTCAGAAACGACTTTAGGTTTCTATATTCAACATTGAAAAAGCACCCCGGATCAATATTCAACGTTGAAATATGACACCCGGGTCAATTTTCAACCCGGGTCAATATTCTTCGTTACACCGGCGATGCAGACCTTGTTGATTTTATAGGGATAAAGATGTTTCTCTACATCGATTTCGATGAGGAGCGCCAATTATTAACGCTAAAGGTCCTCTGGTGCCAAATTTTTAAAACGACTTTTGTACAAATGTCGATGAATTAAGTAGTAATTTTAAAACTGAAGACACATGGAGTTCCATGCAAAATGCTTCTATACTCTGTCCCAAGATATCCTGGATTCACATTTTGTTTGATTACTCGATATTTATAAATACCTCAGGATTCAAGCGATGTTCAATCAAAATTATGAAAATTTCCAAGATTTCTCCGTTGAAACGCCCCCTCTAGCTGATCAGGTTTCAATACACGGTTAAAAATGATGTCTACGGGGATTTTGTATTGAAGCAGACCCAGATGATAACGTTGAAAAATTGCGCGAGGTATTCCGAGTGACTTCCGAATGGAGAAAAGATGTAAACATTCCCCATTATAAATCTCCGTAAAAAATCTGTTTTCGTACCTGTAAACTTTTATGAGTGAAAAATGATAATTTGTCAATGAAGATATCTTGGAAATTATCCCTTTCGTCGATTTCAATTGCACTTCTTTCACAGATATGTGTATTTTTATTTAAAATCGGCAAAATGTGCTGCATAAATATCTTCGGACAGACTATAGTATTTCTTTCTGTATTTGCATTGCCGAACTAATTTTGCATGGCTTCATCAAACATGATATTCACAAACAGAAAGACACGACAACAAATATTACTTCAGTAACAACAAATGACTAAAGGTCAAAGGTCACACACTACTTCACTACCTCTTATATACAAAAATACTGGATGTGTGACATCAACAAACTTCTTATACAGGATGATCATGGCAACTTGATTATATCGTGTAATACCAAATGTTATGTATTCCGGTGTTATATAGTGCCTTTTCCCCCTAGCCATCTTTCCCCCCGAAAAAATGGCTATATAGCAGTTTTTCCCCCCGGAAAAATGGCTATATAGCAGTTTTTCCCCCACGGAAAGCTGACTATATAGTGGGTTTTCCCCCCGGGGGGAAAGGCTACTATATAGTAGGTTTTCCGGGGGGAAAAGCTACTATGGGGGAAAAGCTGCTATACAACACCGGTATCTAAGAGTCATAAATAAAGTAAATCTCTATATGAATGGGGTGGATATCTTTCTATCTAAAATCAATCTAAAATATTGAACTACAATAAATCAAACACCTCGTATATATTTCATTCTATGTATTTGTCAAGGATATACAGGGCAATATATAAAAGCTATGCGTATTTGTATAACTATTGTTAAGGAAATCCACCATTGATAAGTTCACTTAAACTTCCTGCTTCTGGTTTTGATTTGAATAGGTAATTTATTCTAGATCATGTCACCTACACGTGTTTAATGATGCCAGAGTGATTTGTAGGTCAGAAATCCAGAGCGCCAGTTGAATTGTTAAGGTTTAAAAATGTTATTTGTCGGCGATTTTTTTTTTTTTTTTTTGAAAATAAATCTATATTTAAGAAAAGTTTGTATACAGCTCACAAGTTCAGAAAAAATGCATCGATTTGCAATTTCCTTGAGGTGCCTGTCAGAAATAAGCTTAGGTAAACATGTGATAACGTGATACAGTAGACTAAGAATGCAGTCCTGCATTTGTCGATCAAATATACGCCCATTTGGTAAATGTAAGAACGCAGTGACTTAAAATTCACTCTAAATAACCTTTTAGACATATGCATGTCAAAAAAGAAAATACCTGAATATCAATAAATGTCATGGTGAAGTTGCCTTCAACAACGTAGGTAGGTACGTTACATTTAGCTTAGATTCAATTGTTAGTTGATACAAATGAACATTTTATTGCATTTGGAACATTCTTATAAGAATTATGAAATTGCGACAGAAGTCAGTATAGTGTGTGTTACCAAAAGATGTAACATTGAAATGATCCAAAATGATGGGGTTTTTTTTCAATAAAATGAAAATGAAGTTTATACGTACTCATTTATACTCTTCTAAAGAAAAATGTACCATGTTGGATTAAACTTAAAAATAAGGTATTTGAATATTGTTTTACACAGTAGTAGTTTATCTGAAATGACTAGAAACTTGTACTAGTAATAAATATTACAGTTTGCAGGTAAAAAGAATCCTGGCTTATAGGGTTTATTTAGAGTCTTTGATGATATCGGACCTAATGTTTTGAAATGCCGTATCTAATGTATATGGCAGTTTACACGTAGAAGTAAATAGAAAAAAATCATCAGCAGAATACAACTTAGGATGTGCTGAAAGATAGATTCTTACCCGCATCGTAATAAAACTACCGGTAATTACTGTGGAATTATCATTGTTCGATGGGGACTAATGTTCGTGGCTTTTGTGGATAACCTTTGCCCACGAATTTACATCCCCACGAATGTATATACAAGCATTTGTTTATTACTTATTAAAATTATCACGAACTTGCTACCAACGAAATTACGTCCCCACGAACCAGGAAAACCAGGAACCACGAATAAAAATGATTTCACAGTAGTCTCATTATATCCAGATACCACTGATAACCCCCCCCCCCCCCCCACCCCCCTTGGTTCTTCTTATGGCGTACATGATGATCAGTAATCATATACGCCGTACTCATAATTCTTCTCTTTCCGGTTCAATTGATTTATTGGTGGACTGTCTGATTAGTTAACGTTAACTCCTATTAAACATAACATAGCTTCTGTTCATACAACTTCCTAATGATATAAAAAAAAACTACACGTATTGTGGTAAAAACTTCCAATAACGAAGCTACTGTCATTAGAACGTCCTGCTAATGTTATACAAATAAGCGAATTAGAGAGCTAAGAATTCATCAATGTTAGAATAAAATAACATAGACATGTTAGAAACTTTTGTAAACTAAGCTCTAGAAACCATCACCACCCTACATATATTCACATCTACCGAGTATGATTCCCTCTATTTCTTACGGAAATTGATTGCAATTCATAGCTATGTAGAAACTGACAGGACTGAACTTAATCTACACGTGCCATTTATCGATTGGTCGAAACCTTCAGTAACCTAAGAAAAATCACTGACTGCACGAAATAATCATGATGTCAGACTTAAATTCCCAAACGCTAACGCTATTTATGATCCCCCCCCCCCCCCCCCTGCAATGTCGCTACCCTCATATCCCGCATGAATCACACAAGAAAGCATTTTCTATACTTATAAATGAAGATATTTTGCCAATAAACTACAGAATGCCTGCACCAGAGTAACTGCTTACACCTTTGGTATTTTAAAACGTAAGAGATGATGTCTGTAAACCATAAATTAATTTTACTTGATAAATAATAATTGTGAAATTAATTAAAAACCAACTTTCATTTCCGATATATCAGCCCGAAATAGCAAAAAATAGAGAAAGGTGGTGGACACGTTTTGGCGACCCAAGTCAGTGGGAGTCAGCATAGAAATATATACCTGCAATGAAATAATACTGAAGAATTACGTTAAGAGTGAGTATATCTAACGGAAATTTTTTGGAGTGTAATTAGAAATTAGGATTTGACAAATATTGAATAAATAAAAATAGGCAATTCGTTTCTTGAATACGCGGTTTTAGTTCTGAAGGAAAGAACGTTCCAGAACGGGATAACCAAGAACGCGGATTGACTAAAGATATCTTGGCGGAAAGTGTAGGGCGTGTTCATCATGTTTCGGGCAGATACCTTGGATCGGACAACTTAGGTTTAAAATATGAAATAAGCATGCATTCACGTTTTTAGAATACAAACAATTCTATACCACTGACTGATTTGTAGTAAACCTTATATATTGATTTGTGAACCATGGATATATTGTGTTGACAACTCTACGTCTATATGAATAAATGTTGTACGCATAAAACGGGGACGTTGAACTCACCACACCCACCCACCCCCTTTTTTTTCAAAACATGCTTTTACCTGAAATTTTTACTTGGGACAGTGTTGAAAATGATTGTAAAATTTGACCAAAAGAACACAATCTAGAAAAGAGATACGACGCAATATACCCTCCTTCACGTTTTGATGCATGTACAGCTGTATATGCGATTGAGGGTTGACATGTAATACAATAGATAATACAAATAATGAAAATATTTTCAGTTGCATCAATAAACTGCATATTGAACAAACAGTAAAAGTTTGTGTATAGCAATGTAGTGTACAGCAATAAAAAGAATTTATACCACATACATATGTAATCAATTTCAGTATAGATTTTTATCAGTGTCCGCTCCTCTTAATATCCAGTCAGATGCTATTTGATTTCAATTTCAAAAATTAGATTAAGAAAAACAATTAAGAAAAGCGTTAGAATACAGTATATACAATTTTTTTTTTTACATTTAGTTCAACATACAAAGCCCATTAATGTAAAAAGTGTTAATTCAGTGTTTGCGTGGGATATCATCTAGTATTGTTTGTGCCAAGAGCAAGATACGAATTTCCTATACGTTAACTATTTACATTTTATTCAGAAGCACTTCTTAAAACTAGAGGACGTTTTACCTGAGAAATGCGATCTTACAAATGTTTTTAAACAGGTGATTTTATTTTACATATTATTTTCTTTGATGTTTCAACAATATTTTCTGTTCTACAGCACATATTATACATGTATTTATAAATGTTGAATGCGGAAAAAAGCAAAAGTAGTTTTAAAAAATTGGCATTCAGATTCATTGGCTTCAATTTTTCAGAGTACAAACCAATAACTACGCTTAAACTGTAGCTCCATTGGATATTTGGGTTCACTGTCCGTCGACCCGAATTTCCCGTGGAGCTACATTTCTGCATCTACGTATTAAAACACATAAAAATTCTTCAATCTTCAGTAAATGTTGTACATTTAATAAACATGTCACATAGATTGAGGAGGCAGTAATTTATTCCAACCAGATATTGGTTTTGCTTAATGAATATCTTTAACCGGATCCAACCATCCGATTAGATGCAAGATTGGTATAAGTTCTACATACACGTAAATATGTCTTTTGTTAATATTTGATAAATGTTTTTAATGTTTTATGACCGCTGTACACACGAGAGTAAACTCTGTGCAAGTTTAGTGTAGTTTTGCAGGTAATCAATCAATATTGCAGGTAAGGCGGTTTTAACCATAAAGCAAAACTACACGATTTTAAATACAGTACATCCAATTCGGTCTATATTTGCCTAGCGTTTTGATGTAGTTTTTTCATACACGTGAGTATCTTTTATTTTATGCTGTAAATCTTTATCGTTGCAGAAACCAATTTACAATCCCGTCCTTTAGAATTAAATATACTGTACTGGTGCCAGTAAACGTATTACATCTAGCTATGTATTCTATTTAGCGATTTTGGCGAAAAACAGCGTCCGCTTAATCAAGTACATAAATGTATATCGCCAAATGTAAAAATTATAAGTAGATAAATACGAACATTCAGAAATGCGCTAAATCAAATCCACGCTAACTTGTTGAAAAATCATTTTCCCCCAAATATAGTACACGCTAAATTTAATACGGTTACAGTACCTCAGTCAAACGACATTGCAAGTAAGACGGATTTAATCATAAGCGAAACTGCATTATTTTGTATACATCCAATTCGGTCTATATTTGCCTAGCGTTTTGAGGTAGCTTTTATCATACACTTAAATATCTTTCATTTTATATTAAGAAATATTAACTGTGAATCTATATGGGTGCAGAAACCAATTTCAAACCCGCCCTTTAGAATTTAATATACCTCAGTCAAAAACTCTAAATTCAAATTTGTCAATATTCAAACAACTGTTGCTTGCGGAAGTCAATATCAAACATGGTGGGATGTTTTAGATGATTTAAACAGCATTTTTTTCCCCTTTATCTGGTTTGGAAGTAAAAGGGGGAAACCCCCGTACAACATTGCCCTTGTACTTCGATATTTGGCTAGGGAGGTTTCCATTTCGTGCACGAAAACTCAATTAACCTGTAATCTCGGTCTGTTCTAGAATTCTGATCTTAAAGGGACTTGGACACATTGAGATCAAATTTTTATTTTTTATATTTATGTATAAAATGGTTTACTTGTGCATTTTGAATGATTGACCAAAATTTGAATGTTAGATGTCAAGTGTCAAGCGAGATACAGACGTAAGAATTCATTGTTATATATTTACATTCAGCGTATATTTCCCCTTATGTTTGCATTGGAAATCTGCGACGTTCAATTTTCTGTGAATACACTTTGATAATTCATGCGCCATGTGCACAAATATAAACGTCTGCACGTCTTTTGAGTATATTTATTTTTGTAAAATTAAATGAAACGTTCAATCTTACATAACCAATTTGATATGTTCTTTTGAAAAATAATCATTAAATTATATCTACTCCTTCATAAAAAAGCTTTTTCTCTACAAAGTTTCTGACACTATATGTTTAGTCGCGGAAGCGAACTAAATAACATGTTAATATGGCTGTTCCATGTATGTTTCATATCCCTGACTGAGAGCGTATATAATGGCTTTACAGCGACAATACACATATATTTCATAGAAATAGACATCAGTATGAAAATATAAATATAAGCATGGAATGCTTATTTTTAGATGTCGTCGGTCCTGTAAAACACCAGGCGGTGCAGACAAATTATCATAGCGCGCTATCGCGCGGTATTCAATTTGTCTGCACCGCTTGGTGTGTTACAGGACCGACGACATCCAAAAATAAGCATTCAATGCTTAAGTAAACAAAGCGCGAGTCTTATATTTGTTTACAAATAATGTGAAGTAAAGAAATTACCATTTATTTGACAAAATGACTCGTGGCAAACAAGATAAACTGATTCAATGTGTTCATAAATAATATTATCAACAAAAGAAAGCACCTTTTCATTGAAACTTATACCAATACAACACATATTTAAACAATAACAAGACTCGAGCTTTGTTTACAAAGCAAATAATTTCAAACTCTGTATCTTGCTTGTAACTCGATATTTGACTTTCAAATTTTGAGGAAACATTAACAATATCCATATTAACCATTCTAGACATTAAAAATGGAAAAATAAATTTTGAAAATTTTGAGCTCAAATCGTGTCCAAGTCCCTTTAAAGAATTACCTTCTCAATTATCATTCTTTACAAAAAGAACATTGTGTACTTTTTTGTATTTTATAAAGTTCTACTCGCTTCTTAAATCAGAATCATTAACTACTAACACTATCAACGTGGGTTTGTTTTGTTTTGTTTTGGGGTGTTTTTTTGCCAACTGTACGGGATTTTGAGCGTACTTGTACCTCAGCTAGCGGAAATTTATCTTTTTCTTTGTGTATCAATGACGGAATAACCTACTTGATTTTAGAAACACATTATTTCATTTTCGCAGATAAAAAATATTTAATGCGTCATTTGTCCGCAATCTGATGAATCTGCAAAATATTCTTATATTCTAATTTGAATAATTTGAGCATTTAAATTATAAATAATATATATAGCTGTGATTTTAGTGTGCAAAATTATACATCAGTCAAAGTATAGCCTTGTGCAAGGATCGATGTGGCGTCATAAATATTAAATTTAGACCCAGTGGAATGTTCATGCAGGAATGAACGTATAAAATATTACAGCTCTGTTCATTCACAAATGTATTTGTAAAGTAATGAATTTCATTAGGCTAGGAACTTCGACGCTTCACATTGGCATATTTGCCGAAGTCACCTTAAATTAATGGTTTTGTGTGTGGGTTAAGAACCTGTTTTGTACCCGCCCCACCAACTTCCTCACGCAAAACAGTTTTAAAGTTAAAGAACCATGATTATTCTTTCTTGTCGTCTATAATAGTTTTCATTTTCGTTAATATTTTGTGGCACGGCGATTGCAAATGATCAAACTGATTCGATACGCAATCAAAATTAAAAAATGAAAAATCCAGTATTTTTTATTGCTGACAATGGTTATACTCTTAATTAAAATATTCATTTTCAATAGCTTTACTGCCGTTGCATTCCTCATATTAGCTTTAAATTGTTATGTTTTGCACTAGTAAGTTACATGTACCATGATAATATGACAATGCAACAGTTGGGGTGTTTTGCTTCTTTATTCATTGTATTCAGCCAAAATATGAAGTATAAAGAAAAGGTCAATATCCGTGATCACCATTTATTTTAATCATATATGTATTTACATGCTACAATTTCTAATCAACTCTTGAACATGTATCAGATAAACTTGGTGCGTGGATAAGACAAATGGATTTCTACTAAAATTGACAAAGTCCGGGCCGCAGGCTCGTGGGGTTTGGATCAAGCTCAAAATTCACTTCAAAATAGTTTCTACTCTTATTAAAACTGAATCAGAATACATACATAAATGTATATGAACCTTACCCCCCCCCCCCCCCCCCAATCTGACATCCAACTACTTTTTTCATAACTGTGCAATTACTTTATTATTGGTACTAAACATACCCCCTCACACAATCCATATATTTTTTAAGACCATGACCAATTGTTAAACATTCCTTTTAACTAGCTGTTATATTAATCAACGGTGTATATCTTTAATGGCTTACATATATTTATGTTTGCTTTTTAATTAATTATTAAAATTCTCTTTTTAAAAAAAGAATCGAATTATTCTAGATAATAATTTATATATATATATATATATATATATATATATATATATATATATATATATATATATATATATATATTGAACTATGCTTTACAAAAAAAAATTATTTTCTTGATTTAGGTTATTTGATTTAGGTTAAAGATAACACTTTCATAATTTATTTAAAAGGCTTAGAAAAGTGTAATACGTGTAGTGTGTTCTGGTAGTGATGAATCTCTTTATGAAATGGTTGTTACCTACTGAAATATTTTCATGTCAAGAATTATGCAATTTGATTGAACACTCAATAAACCGTGTTTACATGCAGTAAAACAATTTGAAAAAGAATATTGATATGGTTTAAAGTTTCTTCACTCACGCCAGATAATCTCAGAGACGGGCTTTAACCATGGATACAATGTATATTTTCTTAACGTTTGAAATATTCAACGAAACTGAAGGGAACCTTTTTTGTAAAGTAAAACCATTGCTTCATCACTACGGTGTAAATGATATGTCATGTGATTACGTTTCTAAAAATGTATTTTTTGTTATAAAAATATTGTTATTTAGGCATTTTTTAAAGTAATTTTTTTTTTCATGTAAAATGCTTGCAGAAGCACATTGAGTGTCCAAGTGTATTCTCCCCTACACCTTAGACAAGTGTTTGGGGAAGGGAAAGGGGGTCAAGGGTATATCTTTAACCACCTCTCTGTTTGTCATATTAATTTTAGTGGATCTTTTCGCATGCCGAGCAGGTTTTTTTTTTCAAGTTTTTTGCCAGCACACATAGGCCTGTTTCTTTACATCGTCTTATTCAATTATGCATGATTTATTTTTATTTATTTTGTGATGGTTTACCTAAAATGCAATAAAAAATAATCATCTTCCGCTTTGACATGGTTGGAGAATGTAGTTAAATGTACTTAAATTCGTTATCCCTTTCTTAGTGACCGAAGCATCTGCGAGCACTACGTTATGTGGACATAGAGCGGGCATATATAGTGGCTCACTAACAATTTACCTTTTGGAGGTGCGTGATATCTACCTGAAATACTAAGATTCATACCTAAGAAACCTTTCACTATTAACAAGTGACTCATTAATCCATCAAGGATTGTAATATGTGACGTTGCATTTGTAAATTTATTATGAACATAATTTGTGAATGTTAATCTGGGAAAATCCGGCTTTGTTTGACTTTTCCTTCTTACACAGGTAAACGACACAGGTGTAGAGTGTATAACTTCAAAGATGTCCAACGATAAACTATTCAGTATCCAGACAGGGGAAATCACTCACTTTACGGAGGTGGATTATGTGTTATTTGGACTATTATTGGTGATTTCTGCCGGTATCGGACTTTTCTTCGCCATTAAAGACAGGAGACACAATGACACCAAAACCTTCCTGATGGCGGGGGGAGAGATGAGTCCCTTTCCGGTGGCTCTCTCCCTCCTGGCTAGCTTCATGTCCGCCATCACCATCCTGGGGACCCCGGCAGAGATGTACAACTACACAACCATGTACTATTGGATAGGATTATCCTACCTATTCGTTGCTTTTGGGGCTGCCCATGTGTTTATGCCTATCTTCTATCGACTAAGAGTAAGGAGTGCATATGAGGTAATGTCTTAATTTATTATCTCATTCATATTTTCATTGACAAAAGTTGTGTATATCAAGCCAACATCCGTCTGTCGCTTGTCAGAGCCTAGTCGCATTATCAGTTATCGGAGCTCTTGTATCTCTCGCCCTGTTAGCAAAATTTTCACCTGAACGTATATTATAAACGAAAGTAGTTATTTTCACCTGTATGGCAGGTAATACACTTTTCAAAATCAGGTGTGAAACGAAGTTCTAAATTGTGATCTTGACATCGTTTACAACATTAGACAAGTGTCCTTATAGCAAACGGTCATGATCGTAGCAGGAAAAATTATGTGAACGGGAAAATAATTTGCACATTTCTATAAACAAACTTTATGTGAACTTGAAGCCCGCCTTTGTAAACATTGGTGAGGTATTTAAAAAATAAACTTAAGATGAATCACTAGCTAATGTTGACCTAAAAAAATCGCTACATGTCGAAAATTACCTAAAGAAAACAAACATGCAGAAGAACTCGCCTGTTAACGTCACTTATTATTATTATAAACATCTGCAATTTTAATATCAAAGAAATATAAATGATATGAGTCAAAGGCGTCAAAAGCGATGCTATTTGTAAAAATTCAATCAAAATCAGCCAAAATTGACATTTTTCGTATCTTTTTTCGATTGGCAAATATAGAGCGACACTTTGAACAAGGAAAATATTTTGGTCACATAATAGTCTTGGATAGATACATCTCTGATGAAAATATTTTGTTTGTTCAAGCATGCGCTCAATATTTTCTGAAAGAAAATATACTTGAAAATAAGCCGTTTTATGTTAAAAATGCGAAAGTGGCGGGAAAAGGTTAACTTTATGATATCGTAATTCTATTTTGTGGGCTCGAATCAAAATGAAAATTATAAAAAAAAAAAATTCACATGTATATTTGTACAAAGAAAACAAATAATTGCGGTAAAATGATGATGTTCATTTTAGGGGGCTATTTTAGGCTCAAATCAAATATAGTCCTTTATCCTACAAAAATCCTTTTGTAAAAGGTAAACAAATGTTGTACAGTTTCTTTGTAGATATTATTCTTTATGACATTTGTTTTCTGCATAGATTTCATCATACAATACATTTCTCAGGTGCATTTCTAAATCAATATTTCATAATTAAAAAAAAAAAACCTGAAATTTTAATACCAATATATACAGGAATTGACTAGATAGAAAATTCTTGTTCTTTAACTGTGTTACAATATTCAAGTTTATCTGTCTTTGAAAATGTACGCATTATGACGGATATATCGATTAAAATGTAAAAAATTCTCTTATAAAACGAAACCTATACTAGCGTCGAAAATCTTTCTGACAGTTGTGCTGATATAAGAATTTTTATCGACTTTATACTTATCCTCCTTTTATCTAGTTGAGCATGTAACCCAATAGAATGTCCTTAATAATCCTGTTTATGGCTTCTGTTATAATTTAATATTTAGGGAACGAACGTTTCATAAATTTTATGACCAATATCAAAAATCCAAGATTTACGTCATTGGAATAATGTTTAATACGTAGTTTTACATGTCAATCCTGTATCACTATGTCATATCGAGGCATTAAATAATGCCTTAATTTATATCATGCATTTAGTTCCATGTGTCTTTCACTGTTTATTGCTTTAAAATAAGTTGATTCATATTTCAAGTATTTTTTCTTTGTGGCGACTTAATTCTTTAATGCTGAAAATATCTGTAACTTAGCATTGTACTGATCAATATGCTGCTTCGTGTTCATAGCATCTGTAAAAATTCGTGTTTACAGTATGTTTATTTTATGTGTGCACTGATTTGTTGTTATATGTTAACAGCATTTATATTTATTGTTTGAGCTGATATGTTGTTTTGTTCAACAATATCTATATTTTATGTTTGAGCTGATGTCAGATATGTTGTTATTTTTTGTTTTCATTATCCTTATTTTATATTTGTGCTGATTTGCTGTTTACAGTATCTGGAACACCGATTCAGTAGAGGGGTGAGGACAGCGGGATCAATGACATTCTGCGTACAAATGGTAATGGACTACTGTATACGTGATGGCCTTTAGTCTTGATCACAAAGACGCTTCGACTCTACAGCTTTCTACAAGCGTCTGGATGATCGAGACGTGATGGCCTTATATGGTCATTACGCTTATGAGTGTTCCAGTATTATTTTATAAAATATATCCAACAAAAAACGAAAAGAAACACCATCAATAATTAAACCTAGTCTGCTGACAATTTTAAGCTCTGTTTCTTAGACTAGCATGACTTTTATTGCGATCGTTATATTTTTTTTAAAATATGCAGTGGGAATGGCTTAATAACTGGACACACAGAGACAAAAGGTGTTTCTTTTTTAACCTAAATTATTTATTTTTTTGACCTGGTTGAAAACTTAGGCATTTCATATTAATAGTATATTAACCCTTATTGTTGAATCATGGTACTATGTGTATATTGATGAATACATTAAAAACGCGTACAAAGGTTGAGCCAAAAGTAAGGTCACACTAGATGCGATACAACTTATTATCTCATGATCTCTCATGATTGCGATGGTATATGATTTTTTTCAATTTGATTTAGTACCTTTTGTAGTTAAATAATTTAGTCGAAACTAAAATGCATTGAATCTTTGAATCTTTTACGCATGTGCGGTCTTTCCTCTGTTTGGTACAGAGATGAATAACACCGTGTAAACAATCAAAATCAACAATTATGTTTAATGATTAATTTTTCCATGATTTTTTTATGATTGTGCAAATATCTATACAGCGCCAATGAGAAGAAGGGCGCGATGTGTGACTTTACTTTTGGATCAAGCTTTGTATTTGGTATCATCTTCTATTTGTAAAGAAAGTTGGCAGATAGCAATTAATTGCATCCTTAAAATATCTCATTTGCTGTAAGGAATTCATTATTGGATATAAATTTTAAATAGCTTTGGGACACCATTATGACACAATATAATTCTATTAAAAAAATTACCATGCTACAGCCTGATATATTTTTTTTTTTCAAAAATTAACTTCAATGATGATTAATACTCAGATGTATTTCGACGTTCTGTGTATTTATTTTAATAAATTTGGAATTTTAGATCCAAATTTTCATGATAATATACAGTCATGTAGACATAAAGGTGTTATACCTTCAACGTTTTAATAGTCTGTATTTTCCACAATATGACAGGTTTGTAAATAATAGTATTCATCCACTGTTTCTTTTTGTTTTAGTTGTTGTACATGGCCTTGGTGCTATATGCCCCATCATTGGCTCTAAATTCAGGTAATAAATATCAATGACATGCATCTACATAAGAACAATTAAACTATTTTAGTATGTTTTATTTCAATCCTTTTTAACTTTTATATAACAGTTTAGGGTTTTTTTTCGAAGGCTGTGGGTGGGGGGGGGGGGGGGGTTGGGTGGGAAGGGGATTGCAAATTAATTTTCTTAAGATCTTCGTGAATGATTTTTAGATCGACACCAATTAAAGTTTGGGAATGATTTATAATTGCTTTTACTCTTCCTTTCTTCAGTGACTGGGTTCACGTTATGGGGCTCGGTTATATCCGTCGGGATAGTATGCACCCTGTATACTACAATAGTAAGTCAACTTTTATTTGCAATTTCTCTGTAAATATGACTTGTATAAGATTTATTTATATTTTGCGATATGATATGCATTCATATGATTAACGGAACTCATTGTTACAGTAGTACTGACAATATACTGACAGTTTTGTTTAAGTATGGATTGCTACTCGTCAAAAGTCATATAAACATACAATATAATTATTATTTTAGTTTCAGTTAGGAGCTGTCAGACTGTTTTTGTTGGTCCAAGGTTTGAAAACATTTATACTTGTATAGAAAACCTATTAGCAACGTAAAAAATATTTTTTTTTTGGTAATATACGGAACGCAGAAGTACTTTTACACTAACTCGATACTTAGCGAGCGTCCAGAATTATCACGTTTGAGGTAATTGAATACTCATGAAATCCATAAATATGTCTCGTTAAATATATTATTCACTATATATCATCCAATAATTTGTGAGGTAATGACAACATTAATTATTATTGATGTAAAATATCCCACGCATTTAGTTAAAAAGTGCACACTGTAGGGTGTATGTGTATGATAATTTTCTGGGGGCGAGAGGGAGCTACATTGTAGTACATTGTATTTCTTAAGCCAACTTCACTCAAGTTCTAGATAATTATGTTCATTAATGAATTTCTATACTAATTTCTAAATTTTCCACTTGTTGATTTAATATTTCAACGCTAACATATAGATGAGTAGTTTGAAATTGAATTTTAAGTAATTAAAAGTTGAAGAAAATATTTTTTTTTAGAATTAAGTTGATAAAAATTTAATTGAAGGAACAACCAAATTTATAAATTTCCAATTTAAATTTTGTTCGAAATGAAGCAAGTCAACAGCATATAAAATTGTCAAATACGTACACTGTTTATCTACCTGAATAACAAAATGTGTCCCAATATGTTTTTATGAAGGTTTTAGTGTTAGAATGGTGAAATATTGACTTTTCTTGTTTACTTCAAAGAACTTTCATATTGATACCGGCCTACAAAGTAAATATTTTTGTTTATTTAAACACGTTAAGAAAAGTAAAACTATACGTAAATGTACGTAATATATATATATATATATATATATATATATATATATATATATATATATATATATATATATATATATATATGTTAAAAGCAATTCATATAGCTAATAACCGATAGTTCATAATGAGGATGAAATATAAAGGAATTACATGTATAATCATCAATTAGTTAGAATATTTTTTTTTACCAATCTCTCAAATTGAAAAAAAAAATTGTATGTATTAATTCACATACTGTATACAGGGAAATATTCGCCCCGTTCTAATTTAGCCCCATTTCGCCCTCGTTTTCAGTGAGGGAATTTAAGACGGGTCGAATACCTTTGCTCACATTATCTCTCTTTAAACAAAATTTTGTCTGGGCGAATTCAAGACGGGGCGAAGCCGTTTGCAAGTGAAAAAGGGCGAAAATAACACGGGGCGAAAATTATCTTGTATACAGTATACCATACAATTACGTTTATAAAGGCAGTTAGTTTACAGTGGTAGCAACGTTATTGTTGACAAACGACACGCACGATTCTGATACACGAACGATCACGCACGATACACGAACGATTACGCACGATACACGGACGATCACTAACGTACTGAAATTTCACGATACACGAACGATAACGATAAAACACGCAAACAAACGATTCTACACCATTTAAAACGCAAAATCAAAATTAATCTTTAAGATTAGAATTAAGAAAACGTATTGCTTTAATTTGTATTAAAATAAGCTTGTGTTTTATTGAAAAGCGACATGAACAGTGGCCATGCACTGTTATAGTTTTACGAGTAAACGATATGATAGGATCCATACACTAATTAAATTGTTTTGTTTCTACAACGAATATTAACTTATATCATAAGTTAAAGAAATGTAAGTGTAAAATAAATGAAGATAATGCATAGACCACGCAAAATTATTTACATACGAGTTGATGTTTATTTAATCCGATTCCATTGGGTACGATTTAATTGTGCGATATACAAATAAATTTGTTACCTTATTCCAAAGTATTTCGACTTAGCTCATCCCATATTTCCATAATTTAAGGTACATAATTGATTGAATTCTATTTATTCTAAATTTTAAAGCGTCTAAATAAATTTTAATTCTAATGAATGTTTATACAATGTAACAGAGAGGAATGCACATCGTAATTTCATTTGAAAGAAAACTCAGTATTTAATTGTTCAGTTTTAAAAGGGAAATGGGTAAGCATGACCGCTTTCAATCAACGTGTCTCTCTTGCTAATATGATAAGAATTGTGTTAAGATACGATAGATGCTTGATATAGACTGATTACAAAATCATGTGAAGCTAACTCGACCGATCAAAGGATAAAATCAGTTGTTGAATATACTTACTATTTAACGACGAAAGATAGAATATTTTTTTTAAATAGCGCTGACATGATACATGAATGTAAACAATTGTCAATATTCTTCTATAAAAAAAGTTTTAAATTCACATTGTTGTGTTGGTTTAAAAACTACTCTTGATTGTTTTAGAATAAATCCTGGCATTCCGTAAAAAAAGTTACAAAACGAAAAAACCGCACGATCACGAACGATCACGCACGATAAAAAACGCAAACCAATTTTTCTGATACACGCACGATCCCGCACGTTACACGAACGATCACCCACGGTACACGAACTATTTAACACGATTGGCTTGTCAACAATAACGTTGTTTCCACTGTAACTTACAAGAAGCAATAAGAACAGTGTATTTGTTTTTTACAGGGTGGTATGAAAGCTGTACTTTTCACCGACTCTTTCCAAGTAGGAATGATGTTTGCGGGGTTGTTAGCTATCTTAATTCAGGGTAACATCGAGCTTGGTGGGTTTCAAGAAGCATGGAAAAAGGCCGAAGAAAGTGACAGGGTGTATTTTGATGAGTAAGCTTCGATTCTCGTATTTACATTACAAAAAATAATTGTTCCACTATCTTTACCTAATAGAATTTCTCACGCGGGAAATAATCGTTTCAATAATACTTGAATACATTTTTGGCGACAAACCTTGAATCTACAATATATAAAGTCGTCGATTGTATTATATAAACATTGATTGTTATTTCAGTTTTAGTCCTGATCCCAAGGTCCGACACAGCGTCTGGTCCCTAGTGATTGGTGGAACATTTACCTGGGTAGCCATCTATGGTGTCAATCAGGCTCAAGTACAGCGCTATTGCACTTGTCCTTCTCTGAAGAAAGCCCAAATGTGAGTGCAAGTTCAATGAAATCCACTGAATACTGGAAAGGGTGCACAGGTATCTAACATAAAATGATATTGTCTTAATTTTTTCTATAGAGCTATCTGGCTTAATTTCCCTGGGTTGTGCCTCATCTTATATCTGTGCTGCCTGATTGGGATGGTGGTCTATGCATTCTACAGCACGTGTGACCCCTTCTCCTTTAACCTTGTCAAAACATCAGACCAGGTGAGAATTAGTGGAATTCTATCTCTTTCTTAAGGTTCTTTATAAATCTTATTACATATAAATCAAAGAGCATGGCTTATGCATTTGATATAGATTTATAAGGACTGGCCGGACATTTTTGTCTTTTTTGTTCTTCTGCAATAAAGAAATTGAATTGAATCGGATGCTTGAGCAGACCATGTCATTATATGGCAACAAAAATAATACAAAGTTCAGATGGTTTGTTCTTTCACTTTATAAACAGATCTTGCGTTAAATATGTTACCATATTCAAACTTGTAGAGATGTTTGTTTGCAATTTTGGATTTCATGATGATACATGATTGTAATATCGATTTATGTGAATTTTTATCATTTACCAGCTGCTTCCTCTTTTTGTGATGGATGTGTTGGGGCACCTTAAGGGGTTTCCAGGCCTCTTTGTAGCATGTTTATTCAGCGGAGCGTTAAGGTGTGCATGAGTTTACGGTTTCATTCAATATTTGCCCAAAGCTGTGTATCAAAAACTATAAATTATATAAAATAAAACAAAGGTGTATCATACTGTTACTATTAAACAGTTTTTTTTTCACCAGGAAATATCAATTTAAGAGCAGCTCTTGAACAAAGATTATATGAAAATAATATGTTTATGTACATAGATATAGAGCTGTATACCATTTAAACAAGACCTTTGGACTTTTGGTAGGATGTAACGATCTATTTCGTGCATCAAAACAAGTTAAAAATGACGCTAGTTTAAAGTGAAATTGTACAGATGCGTAGTCTTAGCTCAAAAGCCAGAAAAATCTTGTTGATTTCAAAGAGCCATGGCTGAGTGGACAACAATGAAATAAAGAGGATTACGTCTACAACTACCTAAAGTCCAAGCTCCTGTTAAAATGGTCTAAACAGTAAAAAAAGGGATTTAAAAATATATACAAGATACATGTTTCTACCTACACACATGATTATAACTTTTGAAGTTGTGTCTTCATTCAATAGTTAACATTTTTTTCCAGCACCATCTCCTCTGGATTGAGCGCTCTAGCCGCCGTGGTATTAGAGGACGTCATCAAGGCATACATGTTCAAAGATCTGTCAGAGAACGCAGCCACCAATACGTCAAAGGGGCTCGGTAAGTGTTCATATAGCTCAAAAAGGAATATTCTATATAAATAACCACTGAATCTATACATAGGCTTAACAGGATTTTGTGTATATTTTATACAAATACAATGTTCCCTATATAAACACAGAGACTTCAACAAATAGTTAAAACATTATTGAAGCTCAAGATCAACTTAACAGGATTTTGTGTAGTTTTTATACAAATACCAACGTTCCCTATATAAACACAGGCACTTCAATAAATAATTTAAACATTATTGAAGCTGAAGATCAGCTATACTAATGATTATGTAAGACTCTAGATTCAATTGCAATGGTAAAATCTTAAAGTTAAGTTTTTAATGCTTATGTTACATTGAGCAAAAGAAGTCTATTGTCTTGCTGATTTTATCTAAGAAATATCTCAATATACCTCCATGTAATAAATGTGTTTGTTTAAATAATGCTCCTGTAAGGAAAAAAGTCGATACATATCTTTGTAACGTGGTGACACCAACATTTATTATGAAGAGCTATATCTAATGTCTCCTGGTGTGTTCATTTTTATCAAAACGATGTTATTAAATCTTCAAAAAGAATCTTCAAGAAATTAAATGACTCAACAAAATTCAAATTTAACAACTAACTTGAACTCATATCCCTGTGTGTGGAAGGGGAGTGGGGGGGGGGCTAAACTTTGTGGGTTATCTCTTGATGACATAATTTCGTGGATTAGCTTGTATCATGTATGTTTAGGATATTAGAGGGGGTTTATGAGTGAACTAAAAATGTACCACGACGAATTCTTATGATCTGATAGTAATGGTGCCTTTTTTTTTTAAATTTGTTAGTAGAAAAACCAAATCCATCATCCATTTTTCCTTTTGTTTTATTAAAACGCTTTTAATAAATAATTACAGATCTAAGTGACCCCTTTAAAGGGCTGGATAGTCGGGGTCGTTTAGACAATTATTTTTTTGAGACAAAGACATTTCTATAAAGATATAGGGAAATAAATTACATTTCAAAACTATAAAAATGTTTGGATTTTTCTCTAATAAATAATACAGTTTACGGTTAAAAATCATATGTAAAATTTTAAGTCAGATTTGACGGGTAGTTTATTGATCATCATTTCCAGTAAAATAATTTCATTTTAAAACCAGTCTGATGTAAAATGAATAAATACTTAAGAAGCATCAGTCCTATAGGAAATGTACAGTAACATTTAATGCCAATAATTGCACTTATGATGCCAAGTATTGCATTTTTTTCAGCTTTTGTGTTTGGGATTATATGCCTGGGTTTGACCTACGTAGCCTCACTCCTAGGCGGTGTCCTACAGGTCAGCCTTTTATTCAGAAATTCTCTCACTGATACATTTTGTAATACTGCTTATGAATTACTAGAGTTATAGATAGAGAATATATGCATTCAGGGTTTTTTTTTTTACCTTTCAGGCCGCTCTTTCTTTATTTGGAATGATTGGTGGCCCTCTGTTGGGGTTGTTTATTTTAGGAATGATGTTTCCATGGGCCAATAAATGGGTATGTCCCAAAATATTAACCGAAAAATATATGAACACTTACTGTAAGTAAAGGGTATTGACTTAACTTTTTTCTCTTCTGTAGTGTCAATAAATCAATCTGGTGTTGATTTGTATATTTATTTTGATATTGGCAAAACACTCTACATCGAAAGTAGACATGCGAACTATTCATTCCAATTTGTATTTGTACCAACCTAAATCACTTTTAGGGGTATAATAAAAGGAAAATGAGACATAAGTTTAAATAGAACCAGAAAGAAAACATGCTGCAATGAGTATTTAAAAATCACCGTGGTACTTAATATCCAGATAGAAAACAATTCACAATTAAACTTTAATTAATTATGATGTGACTTTTAAGGATATTTTCAATTTCAGGGAGCATACAGTGGTCTTCTTCTGGGTTTGGTATTTATGTTTTGGGTTGGCGTTGGAGCACAGATCTACCCGCCACACAATCCAAAATCCTCAATAAATATAACCGGCTGTAACTGGAACCTAACCACCCCCGCACCTACAACCACCTCAATATCGTCATTCAACGCTTCTACCACCGCCGCTACCATTAGCTCCACCACTGCGTTCTTAAACTCTACCCCTCCTACAGTGGTTCAAGAACCGTAACTTTACTTTGAATTACTTTATATTTCATTGGTAGAATTCTGCATGTCCGGATATTTTTACAATGAAATACAAAAGATACTGTGCAGTTTTAAAATTTAGTGGCGATAGCAGCTGTATGTTTGGAGAAAAATCATTTACTTTTTCAATATATTATGTATGGTGCAGCATTGCAGGAAAAGGCATTGTTTGTAAAAGAAAAAAATAATTCTGCCTCTTAAATTTAAACTAACTGGAAAATCTTTTATGTCGCATAACAATAGGGTGCATTTGTTAAAGACATGGATCTTGCGTCAGTAGTGTATGGTATATTGTCTAATTGTATTTTTTTCTTTCACAGAAATGTATTCCAGGATCTTTACTCATTGTCTTACATGTGGTACAGCGCCACAGCTGTTTTGTTCGTCGTCGTTGTCGGTCTGATTGTTAGTTTTCTGACAGGTAAGCTCAATACATTGTAATGTTAAAGGCAGCCATGTTCTATGCATACATGTACAGACAAAATTGACAGAACTTTAGTAACTATATCATCCGAAGGTTGATCTCAGGCGCCAATGTCCTGCATCTGTCTTTGCAAAAATTGGCATTTCTGATCGCCATCAAAGGGAAGGAACCAGAATCATTTGATGTAGTTTTCAGCCAAACAAAACATGTTTTTTCTTGAATCACATCAGCAGCCATGCCACTTATAAACTTCACCAAATAATTAATTTCAAAATTCGGCACACTATATATCATGCTCATTTATATTAAAGGAAAGGTAGATAATTCATATTTATATTCTTGTCAACCTAATTTTTACATATAAGCATTTCTATCAATTTAACACACACCGTTTACTGATTTTGCCCAACGTTGATTTTTGCTGTTATACAAGTAATTTTACCAATTCCTGTAATTATTCCAATGAGTCCATATTAAATATAACAATGAATCCATGTTCAAAAGAACAAAAGATTGCATTAAAGATCGTTTATTTAATAGACTATTTTGTTTGATATAAATAGCTAAAGCCTAGTTTAATTTGTATTTGTTGAAATTATAAACCACATCCTGTTTCACATTAAGATAGTTGTATACGTTATTATGATTGAAATTCAGTAAGATCGCCGAGTTCGAGTTATACATTATGCTAGGAAAAAACTTCTTTGTCGTTTTTTTTAATTTGACTTACAGTTGACACTGTAATTATACCTTAAAGCATGATGTTATAATCGTGCCATTTTTTAAGAAATGAAATCAAGTGATTAACCACTTATGTTTTACGTATGTTTCCAATATATGAACCCTGTACTGAAACATTGCTGTCATCTTAAATATAATCTTATTTTGATATTTTTTTTTATCATCTTAGGGCCTCAGGATCCCAAAGAGTTGGATCCAAGACTTATATGCCCTTTGTTTGACATTCTCTTTCCCTACTTGCCAGAGAAGATCAGAAAACCTCTTAGATTTGGGGTCAGACATGACGAGGTAAACAATCGAATCCAGTAGGCCTTCTAGGTTTTGATCGATGGAAAATAAATCATTCATTAGTTTATGAAAATCAAAATTTTAATGAATAAGTTTCATACTCGCAGACGTCATTTCCCAAAATAGATAATTTATCTTATAAGATAAATGTATCATATCTAGAATCTGTAGTATGACGTAAACAAACAATGGTTTGCAATTATCAGACCAAATTTACGCATTAGATATTTGATATCTGATTTCTTTTTAAAAACGAGAATATGATTTTCGTGACTTTCAATAGTATAAAATATGTTTATTTCAGGTAAAAGATGAAATTAAAAAAGGAGAGGGCGGTGTATATGCTGATGTAAATATAGACATATTGAATCAAGAAATCCAAGTAGACTCCAACGGAAAAAGTAAAGACATCAAAGTCAATGGTAGCAAAAGCACGGCAAATCAGAACATCCCTAATGGGGCTCCCAATGGGGGGTTTGTGGGAGATGAAACAGAAATGGTTTCCCGGTTATGATCTTTACCCCTGAAATTATTTCTTGAAAAAAGTGTTTGTTTCAAGTTAATTTTCTATATTTTTCATGCTGCGGACAAAAGGCATTTTCAGTATACAAAACATAGCTATTGTTAGTAAAACTTTTTGTTTCTTATCAAACTTCTAAAATGAAATTTATCCTATACAAGTGCTGAGATACTTATTAGTTTGATTATTCTAAATGTACAAGTGCATGTAATATTAAGGATGATAAGATGCAATGTTTTGCCAATTTTGAATGAACCAATTGAATACAAGAATCTGTTGATTATGTGTGATATCATATGATGTTGTCTCGTTAGGAATAAACATAAATCAAAAAATGTACACGTGTATATTTTACATTTATTGATTGGTATGAGGGCAACATATGATTTGTTGGACCTGAAGACAAAAATATTGACCAAGGCCAAAACGCGAAAGTCCAACAAATTATATATTGCTCTCATACCTTGTAAATAACTGTATTATATATGCTTGTTTATGCGTAACATGTATTTAATTATGCTTATTTGCCTGTTGTTTAATTTTCAGATATTTTGTTTTCATCTTTATCTTTTATACTTATGAGGTTAAGATGTCGGGAGTAGTAACTCTCATGAAAGGAAATCACTCCATTTTATTCTTTTTGCTCAGACTTGTGTACAAAGAGAGATAATCTACCATTTTAATTTTTCCCTTAAATGTATCTATAGTGACATAAGGGGAAGATGGGGACCAACATTTTTATGTTGTGACAAATATTACATGACTATAATAATGCATGAACTTTTGAACGTTGAAACTATTACAGTAACTATGATATATTTTGTTTTTCTATCATAAAAATAGGAATTCAATCCTTTGATCAAAATTGTTTTCAAAACATATTGTAGTTATTGCAATACTTGACCGTAAAGTGTTAATTGTTCGAAAAAAAACAGAATTTCGAATAATGTCTTCCAATTTTGCAGTGCATCACATAATCCATTTATAAATGTTATAGGCACTTTTTCACCCAAGTTTTTATACCGGGAGATGTTTTTTTTTTTAATTATATATATTGTGCGTTTGTATTATGTTTATGAAATGAAACATGTGTTTATTTATATGTTACATTGACTATTTAGGGTATGCATTGAATATTATATACCGATTCCAAGACAGCAGCGCGCATATTAACTATTTCTCGAGGGAAACAGTTGCTGACAAGGGGACAATAAACTTGTTAATAGTCAGTTAATATGTTTTTTAATACTTTGTTGACCACACAGTCTGTTGTAGATAATCGTATTATGGGACTCTGCATTTACTAAGCGACTCCGATAACACTGAACAATTTACAACTGACTCTTGGTGGTCAACAAAGTAAAAAATACACATCTACTGATTATTCGCGAGGAATTCGGTCTGATGCTGCCGATGAAAAGTGTCGATGGTGAGCAAAATAGCAGGGAAACTATTTTACGGTATACGCTGTGTAATTCAATAGCAAGGTTATGCGTTGTATTTTACACTGTAAAATAAGTTGGCATATATTAAAAAATGCCGTAAAGTATTTTTTATATTCTGTAGGAAGTTATAAATAAAAAAAATTAATTGATTTACGTCTGTTTATGATTTTTTATAATACCTAGCGTTATTTCCATATCGTATTTGAGAACATTTTTAAATTAGTTATAATCCGGACAAAACTGATTCGCTGTGATATTTTTCGCGTTCAATATATAGTTTATCTTGGTTTACAGTATTCATATTCATTAATTTTGTCAACCATGTTGGCTATGGTTAATACAGGTAGTAGAATTCTACCTTTGCTTGATTTGAAAGAAGCAAAATGCACTGCAACAGAATCTCTCTCTCTCTCTCTCTCTCTCTCTCTCTGTGTGTGTGTGTGTGTGTGTGTGTGTGTGTGTGTGTGTTGCATATGTAAATAGGCAATGCACTGTTTTCAGGATATATTTCATATATTTACCCCTATACATGTTATATAATGTTATTTCATATTATCCGTACTTGCGAAAAAACGCGTTAGTTTCCAAAATGCCAACCATTTTATATTTTGTGTAACCTAATAATATTTATTTTTTTTTTGATAAAACTACAATGAGTTAGGTTGTAACGAGCAACGAAAAAAACGAAAATCCTTATCCTCGCAAACCTCGCTAAGGATTTTTCATACGCAACTTAGTTAAGTTTTATTTCTGCACTCGCATTAGCTAATATTTTTTAAATGATCTGCAAGATATTTCCTTTTCTTGCCGCCAGCTCGAATTAATAGAACAAATTTATTAATAAAGAATCCATAAGACAATCAAGAAATAATAACCTATGTTTATATTTTGAATGCCTTTAGATGAACAAGGTATAAAAAAAATTAAAGTAAATTTATAAGTTCTGATGAAAATAAGGTTTTGTTTGACACAAATTTCTGAAATGCTGGGTCTACCTTTATATAAAGTAATATTCTCAGTTAATGAAAATGATTTTATTGCTGTAGCAGTTGTCATGTTCTAAGTTTTGAATTGACTGGGTGGGAGTAAATACAAAATTTTACCCTCCCAGTAAAGAGAGAGAGAGAGAGAGAGAGAGAGAGAGAGAGAGAGAGAGAGAGAAATCAACCAGAAAATCTCACATCTTAAACACATGCCAAAAAGTATTAGGAGACGTTAACAATCTTTCAAAAAAGCGAGAGGAATCGACAATGATAAAAGGTTAGGAATGAGCTGCTATCAGTAAGAACACTAAGGAACTTCCAGGAAAAGGAAATTCTGTCTCGTGTTAATTCAGGTGTTGAAATATGATTTGTTCTGCGAAAGCCACAAACCTATTGAAGATTTTTTCTTAAATCTAAAGAAAAAAACCTATTTTTGTTAAAGTATTTTTTCCAGCGTTGTTTCCTAACGCATTAAGATGGTTCATTAGACCCAAAAGATCATTAGAGGTAACATAAAGCCAAGTGTTGTTGTATGTTCTTTTCTTTTAATATTGCATGAAGAACAAAACTGTTAATATTTGAAAATTTATCGTTGACTTATGTAGACGGGCAGGCGTAGTATTGTATCAATGATTAGTTAGGATAAAAACCCCAAAGAGGAATAACTCCGATCTGTCTATTGCAACACGTATGTGCGTATTATACATCGCTATAAGTTGACAAATAACCTATGGTAGAAAACATGCATTCAATAACAAGCAATAGTTGCAAAAGTGGTTTGTAGCGTCAATGTCCAATAGATGGATTTATATTTATATCAGATGATGCGGGGTTTTTTTCCCCAAAACTATGCTGTCATCTTTACGAGAAATATTTTTGTAATTGATAAATGTCTTCGTCGTGTTATAACATTATAATATCTGTTTAATCCAAGAAAGGTAACTATACTTTTCAAATAGGATTATTTCATAGATTATTCAATTTCATTGTTAAACAGCAAACAATTCTGAAACGGATTGACTTGAAGTATTTAAAAATATATTTCTCAGCTCTTAAATATTTTAAAAGATACTTATTATAAAAGATTAATGAACACACCCTACTACATAAAGATTTCCGTCTTCTATAACAAACATTAGTTTTCAGGTGTCATATATGCAGTTCTTATAGTAATTTTGAGTATAGAGTAAATGTTGCTTATGATATAAAATTTAATATTTATGAAAATCACATTAAGTATTGTAACACAACAAAGATTATACTCAGAAAAAAAACTCGAGTCCAAGCTGATGATGAAATCGAATTAAAATCTAAATATCGTTTCAATCTTCCAATATATCTTCAAAAGTATAAACGATTATCGAGGTTGAAAAAAAGTAAAACATCTTTTTTCATTGGTAGTGTTGATAAAGATATCTTGAATTATACAGACTGTGATTTTCCGTTTGCCAAGCGAATGGATTCCGGTAAGTTGGAGGTTTCTCTTCTGTTCTTTTTCCGACAATGCACAAAAATGAAAAGGCTTATAGATCTTAGACTGTCTTGCACTATTTTGCGAAACTTTGATTCCCCAACTAAATAAATGAAAGGGTTTATTATATTGTTAATAAAATAGGCTCTGGCTAACAGGGGAAGAATTCCCAAAACGACAGGGCTTGGTTTGAAAATGACTCCCCTTTTGAAAGTAGAAACGGCATCTAGAAGAAAATTGGGAAGATAGCACAAAATAAAAGCCACAGTGATTGCAATCATGATTTTTGTGATTCTTTTGTTCGTTCTGTAGTGTTTCGCGTTCATTTGCAGTTTTGATTTCTTTTTGGAATGTCTTCGGAGGGCTAAGATTGCCACAGAATACAGTACACCTAACACCACAAATACAATAAAAATCAGAGCAAATAAAACGGTAAAATAAATGAAAGGGTATATACTGTTTCTAATACGGTCGTCGATGGAACAGTCGAACCCAGTTATATTTCCTGGAAGATTCACTTGCTGAATACCTTGAACGATTGAGTTTGGCCAGGAAAAGAGAATGGCGAGTATAATTGCCACCGCACAACACAGCCGAGCGTGTATCAAACTGGTAGCCTTAGAAAAGGGATGACATATTTTTCTATATCTTCCAAAAGCCATGACAACAAGAACAAATGCCGACCCTATTTTCAATACATTTCCGATGAATCGGCCAGACTTGCAGAATCCCTCGCTGTAGAACATTAAGGGGTAGGTGTTGTCCACAACTTCGAGAGGCATAGGGATGAGACACGAGAGGAGATCTATCACCGCCAGAGTCAGAATGTACAACCGAAAGGTGGATGGAGGGTATTTGGTAGAGTAGACGACGATGACAAATGTGTTACCAATCACTCCTATGATTATTATGATAATCAGAAATATGACGGTCGGGATGCGCTGCTCGGCTTTCGATGCGTTTAACTCTTCGAGGGTTTGATAATTAATCAAAGTAGAATTGGAAGCAATGGAAACCATCCATGTCGAATTGTTCATGTTTCTTCATTCTAATAAACAAAAAAGTTTTATAATTCATAAATATATTGAGTTCGGGTGTCAAGTTTCTACAGAATTAAATACTGCATTTAATCAAGGCGAACGCAACATCATCCATTATGCCCATATAAAAGTCCTACCACAAAGTTTATATTTCAAAACTTTACATCTAAAACTTACAATTCATACGATAACAATTAACCGCTTTAAAACCTGGAATGTTATTCCCTCTTTAAGAAACAAAATTACATAACACTCAGCTGTTGTTATAATTAGTAACATTAGAACGTCCTCTCAATTTTTGTTGAATTCAATTTATTGTGGGTCGTCAACACAATTAATGTTCCCCAAAGGCTGACTGAATCGATTTTCTTGCAAGTTAAAGGTATTTACTCAAACAGTTTTATGACATCAGTGTAAAATTTTTGTCCGGAATAAAAATACAATAATACCAGATAGTCAGATCGAAAGTAAATGCTTCTGCTGTGATACTTATCATGCAATATAAAAGATTCAATAACGTCAACCAGACTTACCTTGGTAAAGAATGATATAACATTCTGTCTTAATGCTTTCTAGCTTGTCGCAGGAATAAAGCGAAGTGCCCTCTGTCATTTTCGCCGTACCACACAATCACAAACTGAGTTATCACTTATTATATTCTTAATTGACCAATTCAACACATTTTCAAAGCGATTTTATTCAAGCAGCACAATGTAAAAGATAAGTATTCCCTTTTATCAAATGAATCGCAATGTGAAAACGTCACTTCAGATTAGCACTATATATATAACAGGTACACTACTGTTGTGATTACTCCCACGTGTTACTACTCCATCAAGATGCATCCAACTCCTGTTTCACACATATGTTACTCAACGTCTACTTTGGAATGAAATATTGCAACATTTCTTATTAATCATCCACTTCATGGATTTTTTTGTGTGTGAAGACAATTGACCTTTTATTTGGTTCATTATCGCTTGAAATTGTCCATTAAAACGTAAAAGGAATTGCTCTTTTATATCACACCAGTCTTAGCTAAAATACTGTAAACCAACTTTCATTAGCGACGAATGTTGCGAAATAATCTGAATCTCGGCGACTTAATCTCACGATAAGGATAAAATTATCTGGAAAATAATATGCCAGAGACATTTAAGGGCTGGTTTATGGTGAGAAATATTCGCGACGATGAGGCTCTCGCGAACCGCGCGAAATAAAGTTGGTTTACAGTATCCTATTTCATTGAAAACAAAAAGACGGAAAACTTACAGTCACTCACGAGTAATGGTGTTATGCTTCTCTGTTGCTCAACGAGTTTCCACACCTTAAAGATTGTAATCTGAAAATCAGAAAGATAAATCCATTCAAAATAACATCTATACTGAAAAATATAACAAAGTACAGGTTTTGGCATGTGCGACACTTACAAAAGTTAGATCAACGCCTATAAATCACGAATCAATCATTTACATTCTTGAACAATGTAAGTTATAGATTTATTATAATTAGAACAGCTAAAGCTTTTTGATACATGTCACTGCATGTTTTTATTGACCTGATGAGATTACTTCAACCTCGGACTTAGTTTACAATCGATATACAAACCTAGTACTTTCAAAAGGTATATAAAATCATGAATTGACCTCATCAAAAAAATATAATTGTATATTGTATGCAATTAGAGAAATTGTATCATAATGATGTATTCATAAAAGTGATGCACCACGTCAGATACCCCTTTCATTTCTTAAAGACTAAATGGCTATGTGAGGATAAGTTAGTTCGCGTGTTTCCAATTTAAATCCTTGAAAATCGAATAAAATGAACTATCTATTTTTTTTTTTACATCGTATCCTGATTTAAAGGATGTGATACATCAATAAAGTTTATAAAATATTTATGCATACACACCATAACCAGGTACGTTTGTATAAATTTATCCCATATTTCATCTCCCTGAATTAATTTTTATTTGATTAAAAATTGAACAGAATATTGTGACTGGAGTTAAAATCGATGGATTTTATTTTTATTTCTAGCAGAGTGGATAACGTTTGATAATTGCAAGATAGTGTCGTAATGGCTTTTTGGTTTGTTTTTGTAATCATTGTTTTCTCTTAATTTTTTATTCCTATTAATCAAACCACTGCAATGCAATTATTTGTTCTTTTAAAAATAATCAGTGAAAAATTTGTTATTGTAACTGGCATTATTTGTCCCAACGAGGGGATACAGCTTTGTGTATTGGTTTATTTAAACAGTGTAGTAAGTTTACTAACCAAAGTGTACATAACTCTGTTTTGCAATGAACAAAAGTCATAATTTAGAAATTCGGAGAAATATATTAATAAGGGTTTAAAGTGGAATCAGGCTTTAGCATGCGTATTTACTTCAGATCTTCAAAAGTATCTTCCTTATAAGTCAACTCAAACTTATTCTGGTTATTTTACCCAAGCATAGTGATGTTTTTCTTTATGTGTTGAGAAGAATTTGACCCTTCTTTACTTGATTTTGCACTTTTTTACATATATTTTGTACCATACGTCCATTGTTTAAATAACACAGATAATAAGAAAATTTTATTCGTGTGACACAATGCGAAACTAAAAGGTTATTTCCTATAAGATGCACTCGGCACACCTCGGCCGATTCGTAGGTTACGGAATCGGCCGAGGTTTGCCGAATGCTATAAGATGTATACATAAACAAATAGATGACGTCGACTATTCGTCAAATGGACTCACTTTCAAATTCCAATAATTAAAATATGAGTAAAAATGGTTTAAAAATACATGTTTACCTGCTGGCGATTGTTAATTTGCAATAAACAATAGTCATAATTTGAAAATTCGGAGAAATGTCTTTTTATAAGGGTTTAAAGTGGAATCAAGCTTCATAAGTGCCAAAATAATTGCAACCGAGTTCAACTCCTTTTACGGTTTTATCATTACCACTTAGTATTGTGTTCAGACATGGGGTTTTCAATAAAGTGTATCCTTCTTTATAACAACCAATACCTGGAAACTTAAACTTCGTCATATTTACTTTTGTCCACATTGTCTTAAAAATATTTTATAAGCAATTGTCGTATATTATCGTATGAAACGTGTTGTTGTTTATAACAATAATTAATGTTTTACTTTGCGTTTACATTTCAAAAATTTGATTTACAAAATATATTCAAAATATTCAAATATTGTTTGATGCTTGCAAATATTAAAAAAAATGAACAGATGGTCAAGAAAAATTTTCAAAGTATCCGGAATGTACATTTGAAAACAAATATTGTTAAAAACACGTACACCTACAAAGGAGACATAAATCAATCAAATGAATAGACACTTACCATCTATTCTTAAAAGGATCGTTTTGTGACAAGAGCCTTTCAGCAACTTGAGATTGGTTTTATATGCTTATTGAATTTCTTGTTTAATAAAATTAAAGACATCTTTTTAAATGCAGATAAGGCTATGCATTTCTTTGAATGCACTAGATCATGTTTCTGTTCTGAGATGTCCGTAAGTTTTGCTTTACATGCGCATAAAGCCTTAGAAATCTTCAATTGTCAATGGTAGATTTCTAGGTAACTTTGAAGATTCCGAGACCTCATACAGAGATTTTTCTACAGGTATTTATTCAGTCTTTATATTTCCCAAATCTACACTTCCTTTTCTTCCCGGTAAGTAACGAAATAGATTTTTTCTATTACTATTCAATATTTGGCAAAAATTTGTCTTATGTTAGATTTTTGGAGTTACATTTATGAAGGTATAACGTATGAGTATTTTACCTATTAAGTGGTTTTTTTTTCTTTTATTGAAATACATTCTTAATTGATGAGGTGTTTTAAAAGTAATACACTGGGTTGTATTTACAATTGTTGGACATACTGGAATTGAAGGGCAAAATTTAGGACAACAAAGAATTCAAATCGTCAAACGTGTATTATTTCCCTTTATTTATGTTAATTTTCTAACCCTGAATCATTTAGAATATGAATGTGTGCCTTTTACACAATAAAATTCTATAACGTCTTTAGATCTCAGTGTATTGGTTGATACAAGCTTGAAGCTTGTTTGTATCTAAATTAACGTATGTACACAAAAAATTCTACGGTACAATGAAGATATTCTATGTTCGGAACTTCATTTAAATCGTCGTCAAAAGAACACATAAATACCGTTATTATTTTTTAGCTAAGAGGTGTTTTGAATAAAGATTTAAACACGTGTCTGTTTAAATAGCTATCTATTCATTCAGTTCTGAAAGATCTGTATTCATATATCACTGTAACATGCATTCTTTCTTCTGGTATTTTAGATCTTTTAAACCCACTCGTAAGAACACGGGTATTTTGGACTCTCAGGTAAAAATGATAATAATTTTATCAAAAATATCTATATAATTTAATTCTTTATATTTCAAAGTTTTTAAAATAGAAATTGGATGTGATAACTGATCTAATTATACATATCTATCAATTTATGTACCATTCAGTAGGTATGTTTTTGTTGGTTCTTTGATTTTGAAGAACGTTCTTCTATAAATTTAAAGAACTTCCTTCTCTGATTTTGAAGAACTTCTTTCTTTGATTGTGAAGAACTACTATAGGTGGTGATTAAGAAAAAGCTTACTGCATTGTATTATAAGTGTAAGGTTGTCTGTTGAGCGTTTTATAGCGTACTTTTTAGCAGAAAGTAAAATATTGGCTGTTCAGAAGATATGATATCAAAAACATTGTAAAAATATTTCAGCCTAGTTTTGTCACTAACTCTACCCAAAAAGACTAGATAATATGAAGATAAATAGAATATTTTTATCGATTAGTCTTTTACTACATTTCATGATTTTACCAAGGAAAGCACAATAATTATAAATATTTGATTTCAATTATCTTATTTGTTTAATTCACAGGGATCGGTTAAATACGATGTTTTAACATAACGCCGTCCCCATATATATGCATATGGGTATTAACATCGTATCTTAGCGGTCATTGTGGTTTAACTATCAGGCATGTAATGTTTTGTTGTCGAAATATGATACCAATACAAAACTTCGAAGCAAATCTCTAGCATCCTTTTTGAGTACCAGTAGATGAACTTTCGTTTTAGAAAGAAAGATTGAAATACCTGGTATATTCTCTTTTGTATAGTAGATCCTTTATAGAAAATCCTGCAAGTCAGCTAGTTATCATGTGCGTAATGTGTTTTGTACATAAGGGATATACTAATTTATATCGTTTTGATTTCAAGGACCTTCAACATCACTCGAATCTGAGTCTGTTCCTTGAAGAGATTCCAGAATAATGTCAAGAAGGATCAGATCTTCATTGTCGAAGTCAGCTCGAAAAGAGGTAGTCTTTTCTTTTAAATATTCAGACATGACGCATCGGGGGCATTGGAGACCTGCCACCTCCTCTCCCCTTCCCCAGCTTTTTATCCCAATAGACATTTTTCTTATGTCCCTACTCAGCAATTTTTTAGAGTGATTTTTTTTTCTTGAAATTAGTTTGACACCTTTTGTAATTAAAAAAACTAAAAAGTCTTTTCATAACTACTTTTTTAAACCAAAATCTCCAAAATATGTATACGTACATTTTTCAAGTAAAACAAGTTTTTAGTATATTACTGATAAAGGGATAAGGACCTTTTGTGTGGAAAATATTTCAAATAAGAAAATAAAAATTACTAAAAAATTTAAAATAAAATATCTTTACAATTGTTTGTAATTTAAATGTTAACTGGCTTACTTTTTCTTTAGAAGTTTTTTAAATTTGAAATCTGTTGCACTTGGAAAGCTAAAAAGAAATATAGGGGACACCAAGCTTATTTTCTTTTTATATCTTTTAGAACATGTAAATGTCCATTTCGCTCAATAAACTTGACCTGGGGAAAATGTCATTTATTCAATTTTCTACCATCATTTTCTAAGTAAATTAAATTGTATATTTTGAAAAATAGTAGACATCTTAATTTTTGAGAGAAAGCCCTGTGATTTTTTTAGGGGGGGGGGGGGGGGGGGGTAAAGACTGTGGTAATGTAGAAATGCATGAAATACAATATTTTAAAGCGTATAGTGGTTAAAGACCAAAAGATTTTAACATGCAAAAAATTACACATTGGTCCGTTACTGATGCAGGTTTAAACAATAATTCTGTGCTTAATCGGTAAAATTTCATATTTTTAATAAAGTGAATACAACACTATCAGTGATGGCGTCACTCTTATTTAATTTGAAAAGCATGTAAAAAAATCATAATGGTAAATTTACAAAATTACATTAAATAGAAGTTTTAGGAAGTACGTAATAAATACTCCACCCCCCCCCCCACCCCCCCCCCCCCCCCCCTCACGGATTCAAATTTCAAAGATATGCGAATAGGTGTTATATTTATGCTTGTGAAGATTTCGGATAACTCTGCCCCCTACCTCCCCTTTTTCATAAACAATGCTACGTGTCTGATATCACTCCACCTACAGCATGTGTTTTCATAAAAATATTTAATGATATGATTATTAGTATATACATGTATGTAAGTTTAGTGAATGATTGTTTTAAATATATAGTATGCCGTTTTGTAGCAGATGATGGCAATTGAGAACGACGTGTATCCAGCAACAGAAACAAGAGGTAATAAAGATAAGAAAAGAAATGTCGACGAAAACATTCGAATCGAGGTCCTAGAGGAAAAAATTAAGATTGATTCCAAAAATCATGAAAAAGAAAAGAGAAAAATCACGTCTGAAAAAGATGAGGCAGTGAAGTCTCTAGAAGCTGAGAACGAACATCTAAAGATTGAAGTTGCAAACAAGAATGACAAAATAAGGCAGTTGGATATAGCTAACGACAAGAAGGAATTTCGTCTGAAGAAAAATGATCAGGAAATGAAGGAGCTGCGACAGGAGAGAGATCAATTTAAGCAGCGAGCGGATGATCTACAGAGAGAGATATCTCTTCTTGAAGACACACGAAAAGAAATGTCAGAAAAGTACCAGGAGACCATAAAAACAGTTAAAAAACAGCAGGAGGAAATAACAATGATGGACGTAAAAATTGATGGTCTTAAAGAAGAGCTTGCATTAGTAAGAGCAGAAAGAGATGCAAGGGACGCGCGGGAAGAACAGTTATTGTCTCAGATGACGTCGATGGAAACTAAAATAGAAGAGATGGACAGAAATGCTAAAGTCCGAGAGAAAGAAAACGAACGGAGAATGGACGAAAGGGAACAAAGGAGAGACGAAGAAGCAAAGCGGCGCGAGAGATTACTAAATGAAGAATGGGAACGAAGAGAAGCCAAACGAGAGGAAGATGCCAGAAGGACTGACCAAAGGTTGCAAGAAAAATTCGATAGAATTCTCGGCGAAGTCTTAAATAGTAAGACAGAGCTCCGAAGAGAAATAAGAGAAAATTTAAAGCCCAAAAACGACGGTTTTATCATTACTGAATCTAAAAATCTACAGGTTCAGAGTGGTAATCATTACTATATGGGGCCGACATCACGCAAAAAAACCGACACTGTGTCTAGAGGAAAAGTGCAGCCTCCGATAAGATTCTCTTTCCCATCAAGTATTGGCATTTCTCTACCTAGAAGTGGGATTAACAACAAAATGCCCACCTACAAGTAAAGAAGATGTCCCAACAGGGAGTTAATACTATATTTTTATAGGTCATGTTGTAAAGAAAAGAAATATTATAGGAAGGACAGCTTTCAAAATTCTCCTTTAAATCCATTCATTACTTTCCAAATGAAAGCTGAATACTATAATACTAGTAAATGACAAAACGCTGTTTGGAATTAGCAACGACACGCTGCAGCTATTTAATATTTGGCATATTAAATGTACAAATACATAACTAAGACATAAGGTGGATTACATGATTTATTTACTTTAATAAAATATTTCTTAAAATTTAAACTTTGTGCTGTAAGTGTCGTCCTAAACTGGTATTTTACACCTATGCAAGTCTTTATATAGCCTTGCTAATAAACCGGTTCTAAAGAACCACGTGACACAAACAGGTATTCGAATGAAAATCTTATATTTCCGGACAATTAATTCATTATTACACCAAGTAAAAATTGATTTCTGTCTAATTCGTCCCTCAAACGAAAGAAATCATATTAGTTTTCTGACTAAAATTATCCGTGAGCGTTTTGCTTTTCTGTTTTCTTAAAATGGTTAGAGGTAAATGGAGACAATTCTTTAATACTTCCACTGGGTCGCATGCTGACTGACGTTTTCCATACTAATTGTTATACTATAATTAATGTATCTAATTGTCTACGGACTTTTCCGATTTTTTTCCCGATTACGACAAAGAGCACACGGCGGGTGTGTCCGGTCAGCAGAGGATTCTCACTCCTCCTATGCACCTGATCCTACCTCTATCTTTTTAGAGGTCCGTGTTGCTCTGCATGGATTTTTGAGATGGTTGACAGTTTGTTATTGTCATTTTGCATTCATAGAAATAAGTGTTGAAAATGGTCCGCAGTTTTCTAAGTCTTTTTTATGAATGTCCATCTTTTTATTTGATTTGTTTAAAAGAGTTTATTCATGAAAAGGTTTACAGTTATTTGAAAGCATTTTCTAAAAATGTTTACGAATTTGGGTATTAAGATTACATTTATTAACGTGTTAATTTTTAAAGTGCATGGTTTTGCTCTATTTATAATATAATTGGCAATTCATAAAGTTATGCTTTTTAAACTGCTTATTTCATAGTGATAAAGCTTATCCTCTAGTCTACATGAAATTCAATGTATTCTAAATATAGTGATTATCAGATTGGATATCATAGTTTTATGTGTGTGTGTGTGTGTGTGTGTGATTTCATTTTTCTTTTTCGAATTTGAAATTTGTGGGGTTTTTTGTTATGTATCTATGTTGATATTTAAAATATACGTATTTTCTAAACATGTATCGGTTGTTTCGTTTTCGATACTCGGGAATTCCCTTAACTACCCGTATTCTTATTTTCTATAAGTCCTTTGTTAGTGTGCGTGACTTGTTTTCACAATCAATATCATTACTCAGCTTACATTATCATTCATGAGCATTACCTACCGTAATACGATGACAAGTTTTTTTTTACATGTATTATTGGTTATAATTAAAACACTGTGCCGGATAATTATGCCAGTGCCAAGGTTGCATTTTTGGCACCACTTAAAGAGGACGGACCTAATTCATTTCTACAATAGTGATATTCTTGAAAATTTAAATGAGTTGGAAGTACTAATGATATATCAAAATCAATCAAACAATAACATAAATATCGAATAGATATTTATTAGAAACCATTTAGGGAAAATTGTCATTTTTACTCTTTTTAGGTAAAAGCACTCTTGTGAGAGAAAAATATTTTTTTTAAAATTTTGCAAAATATTTTCTATCCAAATTGAAATATGATACTTATATGATGATTATTAATTAATATCATTTTAAAAAAAATGACCATGTCATTCGTTTTTACAAGGGCACATGCCAAAGTAAAATGTGTCCTTATAATAACGATAAAATAATTTTTCTTCAATTTTTCATGAAAAGTACTGCAAATACTCGAAGAAAAAGGATGTACATCATTTCCAGGTTGATTTGTGAAACAAAACAACTATTTTAGAGTGTGAGTAACATTTTATTTATGATAAAATGCTTCAAAACTTAAGCACAGGGACCGTTTTACTTCATTTTCAATACCAGTATTATATATATCGTTTGTGTTGAATCGGAATGTAAATGATTTGCTCAATGGTTCAAACTCTATGTAGATGGTTATAAATAACTTGAACTCACTACTGCACTGTGACGAAGAAATCTGTGCATCTTTTATAATGTCGAAAAGCGTATTTTAGCATGTTAAATTAAAGCAATGTCAGCTACTTCTTGCACTATATAAAGTGTGTATTGATAACGTAGAAAAACTGTATATTGCGTCATAAGCAATTTTTCATTGAGTGTTAGTGATTGTGGCGTAATATTGAGATTTCGATGTTCGTAGCAATCACTCCTTTCCGGTGTGCGATATATCTGCGCAAAGCGAATTAGGTCCGTCATCCTTTAAAGGTTGAAGTTTCGTAAAAATCCATATACATGTATACCAATGGTAGACCATTGTCTAGTGAGTATATAACCGCTTTTGTATTTAGTGTGTCTCACCTGACAGGTGATATATTTGCCTTTAAAAATAAATATCATGAGGTAAAAAATAATTCCAATCAGATAAATAATTTTTCTACAGGAAATATTGAGAAATCTTGTAGGATTTTCTAAAATAAATCCTATAGGAATTATATTTCTTATAGTAAAAATGTATTTCCTGCAGGAATTTGAGTCAGACATGTAATTTTTCTATAGGAAATTGATTTGCTATCGGATTTTAAAATCTTATGAAAGTTTTGTTAAAATCCTATAGGAATTTAAATTTATTTAGGTAGTTCTTTTATTCCGGTAAGAAATTCTAAATATCCTGTAGGAAAATTGTTTTTCTCATGGAAAAAATATATTTTAAAAAAATAAGAATTTATTTTTTAAAGGAAAATATCTCATGTGACAGGTGAAATTCATTAATAACAAAATCGGCTATAAACTCCTTAAGTTTGGCATATTTGAATTTTTCGATACATGCAGCTTACACGGGTGCACAAATGCCACCTTTGCACTGGCATAATTTGGTTTTGTTTTCTAATGTAACTATACAAGTAAAAGTTTGTCCACTAGAAAACAAGATTACAAGTCACATTTTGATAAAATGTGCACCTTCTTTTGCAAAATAAGCCAAAAGCAGAAAGATAGGATATTTTTATGATCTACGATATAAACACGGTTCGTGCAACAGACTTGTTTGTTTTATTTTGTTCTATTTATTTTTTTTCTTTATTTTTCTATGTTTGCTTTGTTTTATTTTGTTTTATTTTTGGTTATTTGTTTTTGGTCGTTTTGTTTTGTTTTTGAATTTTTGGAGCTGTTAGTTTTTTTGGGTTTTTTTTGTTTTTTTTGTTTTTAGTTTTGTTTTTTCTTTTTTTTTGCTTAATTTATTTATATTTAATGTTTTTAATTATTATTTTTTAATTTATTTGCTTTTACTTGTCTTTTGCATGTGAATATATGAATCGAAATGTAAGTTGAAACGGGTTTATTTTGAATGCCTCTCTGTTTGAAAGTTGAGCAGTGATTTAAAATTATTACATTTGAAACTATTCATAGCAAATGTCTGCATTTTTAAAATAAAAGAATCTGCTAGCGATGCATCCAGATGCGATGATTTTTTTTTGTTTGGAGTTCGACTCCAAAGTCTTTTTTTATGAGTCATGCAATACCAATAGCACAAAGAGGGATTACTCTTCTGTTACTTGTATAGGCGTTGTTTCATAAATGATGCGCGTAATTTCAAGTACACATAAACATCAAAGCATTTTATGCACATATACGTGAAAAAGCAAACGACCATTGGCTGTAGTTACCATATTTTGTTTTTAATGAACAAAGAAGACTTTGGTTATATACTTTAAACAATAGGCCCATGGGCCACATCGCTCACCTGTCATTCTTTTTTTTTTCCAATATGAAACTCTTTTTAAAATACTGTAAAACAAACATATATTCTCTAAGATTGGCAATACATTAAAGGGGCATGGTCAATATTTTGGTAAAGAGCTAAAGCCACGAAGGGTTAAAATCGACCCAATATCCAAATTTGACTATATTACCAGGAAACAATCTAAGGCCAATGTACTTCACAAAAATATAAGCCACGGTTTGGTTTGTTCCCTATCAATGGTGTAGGACGCATGGAAAGAGACCGTGTTTAACGTTGGTTTACCAACGCTTTATGACGTCATATTAAATACAATGACATAAGTTTTTTATTTTACTACTAAAATTAAAATCAGTACACAATTACACTGATTAATTATTAATGATTAACAATTACACAGTAAAATCAAAAAACTACAGTAAAACATTTTACATTCATATACATTTCATGGTGCAAATTGATAAATACATATTTAAAATATTACATCATCTTATGTCTCCAAATACTCGAAAAGGGAGTATGAGTCCCTATTTCGGTAATCCCCTTCGCTATAAATTCACACTTTTGGGGTGTACACACACCTCAAGATAGTTTATAACATTATTTGCATCTTATTGCGTTAGCTAAAATTGTAAACACTCACATAATGTTCCGCCAAAATATGAATAATTAAAAGACCCGTAAGTTTGCAAATTTTCGTCTAAACAGATGATTTACAAGTGCTTTTTTTTTTTTTTTTTTTTTTTTTTTTTTTTTTTTTTACATTATATTACATCAGAAATTGCGTTATGTTACATGTACCTGTTAGAATTTATTGCAGTGATTGTAAATAACAAAGCGGTCTCCTGTGCAAATAGCAGTACAAACATGTAATATCTTAAAAAGTTACTTATTCGCATAGCAAATTCTATCAATGACTACTCCATGTTCCACTCCACAAAAAGGCAATTCAAATGATAGCTTGAAGCGATGTGGCCAAATATTGTCAAGTAGGATTTTTTAAAAATGTTTACATATTTATATATTTCATTCCAAATAACAAAATATCAGAAAACTTGAACTATAGGAAAAATTTAGCTTGTCTGTTTTGTACTACCTTAATAATTGAAAGATTTTTCTACATGTGTATATGCTTAAAATTGGACTCACATCCAACCCAACATCTACATGTTCCAAAGGGGCATCGGCTTGACTAAACTTTAAACTTTTATTATGTATTACAGCTTGCTATAAACTTCTGTCATTTATGGCAGTAATTTTGAAGTCGAATGATTCTTACTTAAATTATTCAGTGATTTTTCGTAAGCACGTGCTTATTGGCAAAATAAGTTCAATAATGAAGAAATTGCTAGACAATATATTTTTGTCTCTTCTTGAGTACATGTATAAACAACTATGCCCTGCAAGTTAGGATATACTTAATGAGTCATAAGTTATGGTAAGAACAAGTTAGGATTATGTGAAAAAAATATTATAGCCCTTCACCAAAGAAAATCTGGTTAACTAAAAATTGGAGCGAGTATTTTGAACGACGCTAATATATAAATTCAAACATATCTCCGAATACCTATATTTCCTTTATGTTTTTCCGTTTTTAATGTTTACAATCTTACAATTTGAGAGATTACTAAGCAAGCATTCTCATATAGTGTATATTCTAAATTGTTAAAAACCTTGACGCCCGGGCCAATTCTGCGGCCCCCAAGTGGTTCAAAGTTAAACACAGAAATATATAGGGATTTTTTTTAATCTTCTCAAGAACTACAATGCTATAATTTGTGAGATTACTATGCAAACATCCTGAGATCCGTTGTGTAAATAATAAATTGTTAAAACCGTGACCCCGAACCAATACTGTGGCCTAATGAGAGATTCAAAGTTTAAAGACACACAATCTGTTATCACTGTTTCGTAATTATCTCCCATTTAAGGAGGCCGACTTTAGTTTTCACTGCGCATGTTTTTGTGCATTCCAGTAAAGTACAGTGTACATGTATTTATAAATTTTTTTGATTTTTTTCGATATCATTTATAAAATTGAACAAAATAAACAAAATACAGATAAAAATATTTAGATTTTTTAAGGAAAATTTTAATTTTTAAACGATTTTCCCGTTGTACGGTAGATGAGCGTTGCCATTGTGCTTTTATGACGTTATGATAAAATTGAGCTTTAGAAGAGTAATTTATAAGAAATAACATAAAAGAAAAAGTAAAAATCGTACGCCGTTGAAATTTTATACACAGAATAATGATATTTTTCTTAATTTTTCAATGAATCCACTTTACCAGTCTACATTTGTAATACTCCATATGATTGCAAAATTTGGCGCATTTTAATATTTTGAGATAGCCCCTTCTAAAAACCAGATGGTAGAATTAAGTATTCTATTTTTACATATAAGGTAGAAAATGATATTACTAACTGCATATTATAATTTGAGGAAAATTATAGTATCTTTAAATTTGCTTCGAAGTGCGGAAAATGACAATTTCCTGTGGTAAATGTACCTGGTTTTGAGATGGTCCCTAAAAAGAACCATATGGTCGACTTTCTTGAACTTCGCAAATATACTAGATTTGATGTAAATCACATATGGTTTAAAAGAAAGAGTTTTGCTATTGTAGTTTCCCGCAAAAAAAAAACGAATCGGTCTCCTTAAAAAGGTTTCGGCCTTTATTTTAACACCACCTGAGGAGGCTTCCACACAAGTTTGAAAAGCTTTTCTGGCGAAAAGGTTTTTTGAAAAATACCGATAATTTTCAATAATTCCTAATTGTCTCCCTTGAAAGAGGACGTGGCCTTTCATTTTGATAAACTTGAATTCCCTTCCACTTGCTATAAAGATGCTTTATACCAAGTTTGATTAAGAAATAAACAGCAAGTTAAAAAGTTCATCGGGATATGAACTTGGTTGGTCACGTGATCAAATCCTGGGATACCCTTCGGGCTTCTCAGAAGATTTGTGAAAAGCTTACAGACATGCAGACAGACGGACAGACGGACAGGCGGACGGACGGGCGACGGACGACGGACGACGGACAACAAGTGGTCAGAAAAGCTAAGAAAGCATGCAAAAACAAAAGGTCCAATAGTCACCAGGGTATACTTCCAGTGTTATTAAGCATCCACATAATTAAAATGCTTTGTTGTGCATGATTTAATCGGTTATGATACTTACATCGAAAAATAAAAAATACAAGGTAAAGATGTCAAAATATTGTTCAAATGTGTAACATTAAGGGCGAGGTCATGTCAGGGGAGGGGGGGGGGGGGGCGAGGATATTTGAGTTTGCAACGGAAGGTTCTGAGGCATATTTTCGGCAATTTTATATAATATATATATATATTATAAATAATATTAAAACAATTCAATAGGAGAAATGCACCCTTCGCTGAATATTCAATCACGCCCCTCCCCCGGGCTGATTAAGATTCTCACCCAATGGTCATTGATTTCATTATTTTGGTAAACATTTTCTATCTTAACCATTGACAAAGTTTGCCCACTAGATCTCCAAGAGTAAAGCACCAACACCTGATGTTTTATATTTTTCTCATAAAAAAAATATATACCCCTACCTAATTATATAACGCCTGGTGTCTATGGAGTAGAGAATTATTGAAGAATTTGTATAATTCTGCATGTTAATTCAATATTGTCCCGCTTGATCTTAGTAGGAGGCATGGTCTGAGTCTGTATACATTATTTTTATAGGAACCTCTACACCAGGCTCATGCATCTGATCATGGACTTTATATCCATCTCAACAAGAAGAAAACCCCTGTACCAAGTTGAAAAATAGTGGATTGCTTTGTTGTGACGTCATTTACGTCGTATAAATGCCTCTGGTTCACGTATGATCACAGGTGCTCGAGGACAGCACCGACCCCCCCCCCCCCCCCCACCATCCTATATAGACCCCCGGGACTTTACTCCTTTTTTCATTAAATAATCATTTTATGAATTTGAATACTGTTCCTTATCACTATATGTCATATTTCTAATCTAATTTATACATTCATTGCACAAAATTACTTAAAACAAACATTTTAAAAAAATCAGACCCTCTCCATATCTATATATATAAATTTAAGAGTGTCTTATTTTTAAAAAGAAATGTTTGTTGTAAGTTTTAATGAAAACAGTAGTAAAGTCTCGGGGGTCTAGATACTAGGTACTTGGGGTGGGGGATGGAAAGGGCCCAGGGGTGGGGTGGGGTGGGGGGTCCCCACGGTCCTCAAGCACCTAGCTGTGCGTATGATAACATTTTTTTTTTTTACCTACGGTTCAAATTTCACACGCCTTATCAAATTGTTCTTGAATGTAAGATCTTGAAATATATTTATAAGCTAAACATTTAGATTTTGACCCAAAATATATGACTTATCAACGTTATTATAATACCGTATGAACATAATGCGACTTTTTAAAATTCTGACAACTTAAATAAATTTTTTAATAAAAATAAATTTTTCATTAAAAAAATTACCTAAACGTGAAGGCAAACTGTGTCCAATTCAAGACAATAACTATAAAGTTGTCCTTATTTTGCCATGATATCAAAAATTAATAAACAGTACGAAAATACACTTACATATGTAACATATATACCAAATGCAGCCAGGGATGTATGTATATACGAAATAAAAGTAGATTTTGTGATTTGATTGTATTTATCAATTTTACAAACTTGCAACTTGTCAATTTTATTTCGTATGTCAATATAAAGGTTTAACGGTTTTTGTTAAGGTTCTTTTTCTAGACCAGTGGGATCCATGCTAACAATAGAAAAAATTCACGCATGCGCCTTTTGTATATCCGGAATTTAGTGAAAGAGTGGTTGAAGGCAACCTTCCGTCTGTTTAGACACACGTTATCACACAAATATGGCGTTAAAAAGGATACAAAAGGTATATTTAACACTATTATAAGCAGTTTTAGTTCAATGTTCCATATTGATGGCAAGAAAAAGATTATTTTAATGTTATATCTTGTTTCCCGGCGACAGAGGGTTTACCTCCTCGAAGGCCTTAGCCGCCATTTTAATTCACAGAAAACTATATAGCGTTGTATTTCCAAATTTATAGGATTGTGTATTGTAATCTTGTTGTATTTTATTATGAAATCAAATGTTTAATTAATAATATTTCACCATAGGCTTTGTTTTTACGCAGAATCGTAAATTTAAGTAACACGGGGAGTTATGCAGTCGAGAGTTCAACGAGGTCGATACACCCAAGATTAAGTAAAAACGAAAATAAAAAATGTAAATTTAAACACCGGAAAGCATGCAGCTAAAAATGGATTAACACTGTTCTTTTCTTATACATGATTTCATCCTTGTTCTATTTCATGAGTCTGTAAAACCTAATGCAAGGGAATAAATGCTAGGCAAGGTGTAGATTAATGAAAAACTTCAATAACCCCCAGCTAATGACTGGCCTGTGTAGTCTTTGTCAGGTTAATAATACTGGGCTTTTACTTGCTGACGTTATTGTAATGAGTCATAATGATGAAATTTTGCAAACTTGTATTCACTTTTATCCTCACTTTTGTTTATCTAGTTTGATGTCACTCAATTACTTAATATCATGATGACTATAGGATGTCGAGTGTACTTTTATCATTCAATAATTGGGATTTGTACTAAATAAAATAAAGATGAAATTATTCCCAAGATGAATCAGATGTGAAAACGATACATCAGGGGTTCATATTTCTGTAGTTATTGAGATGTATCTTTTATAATTTGGATATTATTAAAAATCAAAATATTTTATCAATTTTTAATTTGTAAGACAAGCTTTAGGCCATCCCTAAAAAAATGTTTTTTTGGAATTGCCTCCAGGGGCTTTCCAGACCTAGGAGTGAGGGAAGGATTTTTTTTTTATTTTGCAAACTTGGAAGTTAAACTAATTAAAGATTGGTAAAAAATAAAAATCTCCACATAAAAAAACACCACATTCTTTATTTTTTACTCATAAAATTTTATCAGCGGGGGTATTTAAGGCGGAGACAATTCCAAACAAACAATAATTTTATTATGGCTTTGAAAGTAAATGTGTGTTACTTATATTAAGCAATTGTACACATTTGTCAGATAATTTTTTTAACAAATGAATCCTATCAATGACACCTGAGGGTTTATCTGTTTGCAGGAGTTAACAGACCTTGGTAGGGATCCCCCAGCACAGTGCTCAGCAGGTCCAGTAGGAGACGACTGTAAGTGACCCAGGAAACAGTTAAAAATAGTCAGAACATGGAAACAGTTAAAAATAGTCAGATCATGGAAACATTTAAAAATAGTCAGATCATGGAAACATTAAAAAATAGCCAGAATATGACAAAATCTCTGTACATTCAGTAACATGCTCCATAATGTACTGAATCAGTTCCCTATAGTTTTTGCAATAAAATTTTGATACTTTTATAGCACAAATTTAATATTTTGGAACAACTTAATGAGATGATTGAATTACTAGGGCATAAGCTTTGTGTAAATTTAAGTACCCATGATAGCAAACTCAATAAATCATCATTTTCTATAACAAATTTCTTAAATATTTCCATGTTGAAGCACCAAATGAATAAAGCTGCCAAAGTCTTAATTTTAACATACTTCAGGAAATATACTAGTGTCATATGGTTCAATGAAAAATATTGCATCTGCTTTCTTTGAATGACATTATGATGTGTATTATACTTGATCTGTGTCTGTTACACCATTTATTTTTAACTTGACATTATCTATTGAAAAATATGAAATTGTCATACTTTATCATGTTTATGTATTTATTTATTTCAGTATTTCATTGGCAAGCAACAATAATGGGACCGGTAAGTTTTTAAAATTTATAAAAACAGAAAACTTAGGCCTGTAAGCCTGTATGTAGTATTACCTTAATTGCATGAATTCTAAAAACCAGAATCTTAATGTTAGTACATCTAACTTTTAACCAGAATATTTGATTTATACTGCAAAGCTGCAAAAGTCTCAAAAGAATTTGATCATCTTCTTACTAAAAAAAATACCATAAAGGAAATTGAAGTATTTTTTTAGTATGTTTTGCTTTACCTTGACATGCATATTGCATTAGACAATGCTATTTTATATCTTTGTTCTTTTACAGTCAGATAGTCCATTCACTGGTGGTGTGTTTTTTCTTACAATACATTTCCCTACAGATTATCCATTTAAACCCCCTAAGGTAAGTGCACAGTCCTTATTCAGGTCTGTTTTAAGACTATACATCTTAAGCTTCATAAAAGTCTCTTGGTTGTGACTGACTGTTTGATATTTGGAGAAGATTTGACATATAGGTCATGCCAAATTAAAAAGTTTTTGTGCAATGATAGAAATTCAACCCAAATCCTGTTGGCATGATTTCCTATATAATAGAACTTTCTGTCAACTGCAAAGAGTTGTGATTTGTTAAAGATGTAAATGGTGTGAGCGTTGGGCCGAGCTCAGATTTTTTGTAGAAGTAGAGACAGTACAGTTTGATTTTGTAAAATAACAAAATTAATTTGAAACGTACAATGTTGGATCTGCCTGCCTAAATCATAAACCAAAGTTAAACTAAACTTCGCATGCTCTGTCTACTATTATGGCGTCATATTTCATACGTAAAACAAGTTTGTCATCAGAAATATTTGAGCTGAAGGAAAGAGATATTGAAAAATTTTTCTTTCTTCTTTCAATACTTGTAAATTTTAATTGTTATTGAATTGAAATTTGCTACATTATTCAGTATCTAAAAGTTTGGTTTATTGATGCTTTTATTTTTGTTTGTTTTTTTCTTAAAATGTTTTGATGAGACTTACGTGAAACAAGTCATATGTCTTGATTTAAGCACTTTTGTAACATATATCATGTATATGGTCTGCATTGTTGATTATTTTATTTTAAATTACTTAAGATTGAAGTTTTGGATGTTTTGAATAGAGTTTAGAGGCAATACACAATGAAATATTGTATAACCTAGGATTTAGATTAAACATTCATTGACAGCGTGGAGGAACCCCCCCCCGAATTATTCCAGTTTGGATTTATGAAGAAAGGAAAGAAAACTGACAACACTGAAAAAGATTCAGGATAAATATGATAAAAGTAAAAATAGTAAAGCTCAAAACTGAGACATCGAACATTCTGGTCTGGTGTTGAAAAATTAAGCACTGGACCAGAGGCACTGCACATCGGTCTGATGTCTTTCACATAGACTGGATCAAGTTTACTTGGTTGAACAAAATGATGGCCAATATGGCAGCACCCTGAGCTGGAAGATAATTTTTCAGCTGTTCATGCTGTTGATACCCCGATTCAACACTAATTTTTCACTGATTTTCTTATATATGCACGTGTTACCATTAAGCCTCGCTTCGCTGCACTCGGTATTAACTGAGTACTTGGCTAATCTATGTACTAAGGAAAAATGGCAGTTTTCTATGCATCAATTATAGTACATTACATGTAATTCAGTTCATAAAATGGTTATACATGTATTATTATTACGCGCAGTGATTTCGCGCTGGCTGGGGCGCTGTTACATCACAATGCGCACCAGCTCTGCCAAACTTCCCCCCATGCATCAAAAATTTTCTGGGGAAAACACTGTATTTAATATGGTTGACATTTGTGGTGAATAGAAAATGTGCATGTGCATTACCCCACCACCAACAGGCCTTAATATTGAAATCTTATTCGTATAAAAATAAGTTTGCAACAAATGTGATTATGAATTTTTCAAAAGGGGCATTTATTTTCTGACGCCTGAGAATGTATAAATCATTAGTAAATTATCTTCATTAGTTTTAAAATGACTGAGTTAATTATAGAATTTGCAGAAAGTTTCTAATTTAAAAGCACAAATGAATAAAGTACATATATGAACCCTTTGTTAACCTTTATATAAAAACGTTTAGTGTAGACAGTTGTTGTAGACTTTTGTTATACAATAATCCTTTAAAATCAATTTTATAACTAATTTTACATTTTTGATTTATATTTCATAATTATGAGATGGGCAAGATTAGTTGCTTAATTTTATTTAATACAATGAATGATTTCATTCAGGTTGCCTTTACAACAAGAATATACCACCCCAACATAAACAGTAATGGAAGCATCTGTCTGGATATATTACGGTCACAGTGGTCACCAGCTTTAACTATATCAAAAGGTAGGCCAAATCTTGTTGCCTCTAAAGTTAAATTTTACCAGTGTGCTAAAATGGAAGCAAAAAAATTGTTCTAACTATTTCTTTGTAGCCTTTCAATTTGTGAAGTTTTGTTTATACCAATTTGTGTAAAGATAAGGTCGATTGAATAGAGTATTTTATATTAGAGTACTGAATGAAAGTGTTGTAATATTGGAGATACTTAGTTTTACTATAACTATTTTTATAAAATATTCCTGGGTTTGTAGCATGTGTAGGCTACTACTTAGATATGTGTACTTTTAATTTCAGTCTGCAAAATTATTTGAGATTCATGTTGTGCCTTTGTTTTTCCAGTACTACTTTCCATATGTTCATTGCTAACTGACCCAAATCCTGACGATCCTCTTGTACCTGAAATAGCAAGAATTTACAAAACAGACAGGGAAAAGTACAACCAGACAGCCAAGGAATGGACTACAAAATATGCCATGTGACATCATTAGGACAGCGAAGAAGACACAGAAAAATTTGCATATGATGTTTTGACATTTTCACTTTTTCCCATGGTATGTTGCACAAATATGTAACATACAAGCAGTTTCATGAGGCAAGAATCAATGATGGAGAGTGAATTTCTATGACTCCAATCATTTTTCCCCTCTGGAAATTCTGTGGTCTAATTAAATGAAAGAGTAAAGTTTGCTAAATGATACTAAAAAATTTATTTCCAGTAATTTCATTTTTGTGACATGTTTACCTTTGGAGACTTCAATGACATTGAAATGCTCATGTTTTCTACCTGGTATGAATGATGTGCTTAAACAAATGAATAGTGATACAGTGGTAGTCAAATTGTGTGTCCCGTTTGAAATCGGAACAATTTGTCATGTCCATTTATATTTTTTTTGTCCAAGAGGCAGTGAATTTCCCCTTTGTTTATCAAATTTACCAGTGCATAACTCTGTATGTAATCTTTATGCAGATACTACTCTAAGATGAAAAAGCGCCTGTATTGCTAGCCCACTTGTACGTGTTAAGTTATTGTACCTATTTAAGGGAATCTTCTGACTAGTGCTCACATGGCCTGGATTGTTGTCCATGATAAAATTGCTGATATATATGTATTTAATTATTATTTTTAAAATTTGTTTTATTAATATGTTGAAAAAATTGTTTTTCTTTATTATTTTGAAAATAAGATTGACCGTAGAACAGATATAGCGCTACATCTATGTGTATAATACAAACAGCAGCCATGTTTTTTTTTTTTTATTTCTGTATCAGGGGGATGTACTTCTCAGCTAAAAATGTCCTTTGTAACATAAAATTGCATAGTTGAAATTAAAAAAATGGAATAATTGTAAGTTGAGTTGATTATTTGTTTAGAATGAGGTCACATATTTATATGAATTTCAAAGTATATTGTCGATTGAGGGACATATTTATAGTTTGCATCTTGAAAAGTAATACACCACTGCGCAATGATCTTCAAATCTGTGTTGAAGGAAGTTAATTGTTTGCAATCTATTTTGAGAATACAGACATCAGACCCTCTTCTGGAAAACTTGGCATGGCCAGAGACGGGAAGAATATTCCAACTCATAGTTATGGTCTAAAATTTCATTGCAAGCAGGTCAAAAAGTGTGAAAATCAATAACCACCCCACTCCTCAAAAGTTAACAGAAAACAAAACTATCAAATGATGAAACAGGGAAACATGACAGTTACGATCATAAGGAAGGAAGGAAGGCCGGGATCTATATGATGGGTATTAACTATTTACTCACTATGCCAACCCAATTCCTGTATTGGCATTAGTCATTTTTGAATTTAGAGTTGTCCCACTTTTGCAATGGTGAATTATCTTGTGGTTTTACTGTATTTTCTTTTACTGAATTTATTAAATGACTTGTGAGTCCCCTTTATTTGAACATTCCCTGTTGTGAATGTTTGTACATGTAATCGTTAAAAAAAAAGAAAATATCTACAGACAATTATTTTTGCAGGTAAACTGTGATGGCTTGTTGCAATATGCATCTATATGTCTGAAATATGTACGTGTTCTTAAGTGATAGTTTCATTCTAGAACGTACTTAAAAAAAAAAAAAAGATTTCCAATGCTTCGTTGAAATATTTTTTATGTATTCGTTTGTTTCGAATGAAACTTAATTCCAGTGTCACAATCTGCTGATGTAAATCCGATGCTGCTTTTTAAAAAAAATAGAACAGGAGATTTTGATTGCATTTTCTTTGCCAAATTATCTTGTTGAAATTACCCGTAGAGTTTGAAAAACAATTTTTAACTATCCTTAAAACTTAATTTAAATATACCCTGAAACAGAATATAAAGCTTATGCTATCCCGCCTCGCCTCGCATAGTTACCCCCCCCCCCCCCCCCCCCCCCCCCGGAAAACACTGCCATAGGGTCATTTTCCCTCTTGGACAATAAAATTGCTTAATCATTTAATCCACTAGTCCGAAATATCTGACATGTAAAATACCAAAATCGTTAAAAAAGCCAAGAAAACGTCAGATATTTCGGACTATCAATCCACTCTATTCGGACTATCCAATCGGTTGTCGAAAAACCGCACTAGTATACCGGTTCTAGAATAGACCCCCACCCCCATTTCTGGTTCCAGGTTTCATCAACCGAGATCTTAAATTCTGTTTACTAAGATGTGTCTTCTTTTTACTGGAAATTTATTTTACATTATAGAGAAGTAATGAAATCAATAATTGTTATGCAGCAATCTAATTATAATTAGACTTGTAAGTCCGCTCCTCGACGATCGATACAAGTATAGCGCATCGTAGAGGGGCGGATTCACAAGTCTAATTTTAATTAGATTGGTTATACAGATGCTGAAGTTGTTGGGTTTACACGCTTAAAAAATTAAAATGTATACAGTAAATAAAGTATTCTTAGAAAAGGCTTAACTTTGGTTAGATATGAGGAATATAAAGGAATTTCAGTAACAAATTGAATTTATGCATCGTTAAAGGCTGAGTGATCAACAAATTATCCATCAGATCTGGCTTATTTCAAAATTATGTTTCGCTATAAACAAGTACTTTGTAAAGTTTGAATGCTTTCTTTTTACTTAATACAAACCTCTTCTTCTTCTTAAGAAGATTTATATAGTCTAAAAATGGCCACGACCATCCAGCCCTCTTAATTCGTGTATTTTTTTTTTAAAGAAAATAGAAATTTTAATTAAGAAATATTTACCTCTTTCCACCTTTATTCTTGTGTAAGATAAATCAGGGACGTATATGTTTGTATATTTATTTCTCTGGATAAATATTAAAAAAAGAATCGATCGGGAATTTTGATAAACGATATCAACACTTGTAATTTCTTTTTTTATTTGAATAAATATATATACTGATTAAGAAGACTGCAAAAAATAAAAATAAGCCTTAGGCCTAGACGGCTAAAGAGAGTCACGTAAGGTAATAGATATAGCCAAGGTGTAAAAGAAGAAAAGCGTGCCGTCATCATCTAGAGGGAAATTCAATCAACTGAGACTGTTTTTTTCCTAGGGGTAAATGTGTTTGCTGTGGCTTTTTATATATACGTATGTGAGTCAATTTATATGCAAAAATGTTTTTGCAATTCATTTGAACAAATTTGCTTAAATTATACTATAACTACTATATTCATTATAGAATAATAATTATTTTGAAAAATATATATATTTTCATGAAATGTGGAAAAAGCGAGTGACGCTTCACGTGTATACCGTGTAATCATGGTAATGAAGCACATGCGCTTGTTTCATACAGGAGGTCTATTTAATAGACCTCCTGTATGAAACAAGGGCCTGTACGTGTAATGGAGTGCCGGTGTTGTAGCATAGACTTTCCCTCGTGTAGTCTTTCCCACCGCGAAATCGGGCCCGGGTTTGACTTTTCCCCTGGAAATATGGGTCTGACCTAGAATCCTCCTGCTAATGAAACACACGAGATCCATGCAGTCGCAACATTTCGGGCGTTTCCGTAGACTTGATTCTATTTTGGGTTGTGTATAGAAGCAAGAAGCAGTATGGGGAGCGTTTCAAAACGGATAAATAGGTAAACTGGACATTTTTCATATTATTGGATGAACGTAGTTTGAGCACAAAGGTATTTATGATTATCGAAATATCAAGCGAGATATCACATCTCTGCATGGACCCCAGTAATAAAACATTAAACCTTTTCTTTTGTTGCGAGGAAGTGAGCAATCTGGCTAAATGCGGGCACGCAATATTTTGAATAGGCTATGGGGCGCTGAATTGGCGGACTTTTTGTATTCAGCTTGTTCAGTGTGGAGCCCTAGATACAGTGATTGTGTTGGCGTGGCAATACTGCTCACCATACAAGGGTGCAATAAAAGGTGGTAAGTTAAAAGTCTTTATTTAGGATTATAAGAGAAATTATTTACACACATTCACGATGTAAGCATGGTAAGCAAAACTCAATTTCCTCAACGAATTCGAATTACCTCGGTTAACAGGTTAAGTCATAATCTAAGTGCAATCTCTAATCTTATCGAGATTAGTGCAGTCTTGACACGATTTAGAAAATAAACCCTTTTCTTTAAGAAATAAGTCTGTCTCAAGATATTTATGCAGCACTTTCTTAAATTATTCGATAATTGTAAAATTGTAAATACAGGTCTCTGGGTTCAAACGATGTTCATTCAATAGTATGAAAAAATCCCAAGATTTCTCCTTTGGAACGCCCCCTGTAGCTTGTCAGGTTTCAATACAAGACTAAAAATAAAAAGTCTATGGGGATTTTGCATTGTAAAAGAAATGAAAGTACCTCGGATGATAACGTTGAACAATTGTGCGAGGTATTCCGAGTTACTTCCGAATGGAGAAAAGATTTAAACATTTCCCATTATAAATCTCCCACAGGCACCTGACATTACATATTTTTCTCATAATCAAAAAATATATATCCATTACCTAATAATACACAAGGTACACATCGCCGCCCTCTTGAATTATTTAAAACTGTCACATCAGTGTGAAGTTTTGCTTGAAACTCATCGGTAAAATTATTTTGCGATCCACTTTGTCTTCTGATCACCTTAGCTTACAACGGATTCAACCTAAATGGTGCATTACACCAGTCATTAATAAAATCACCCCTCAATCTGCATCTACTGCCCTAGATATGCAATAAATGTCTAAAGGGTCAGCTTTCACTTTCACTTGATGTGACAGTTTATAATACATCGAAGATGGCGGCAATGTGTACAATGTGTATTATTAGGTAGAGGGTATATATTTTTATTATGAGAAAAATATATAACATAAGTTGCAGGTGAGATTTACAGAGGAATGATTTCGCTCCTGTGAATTTTTTTGAATGAAAAACGATAATTTGTTAATGAAGATATCTTGGATATTTTACCTTGCATTGATTTCAATTGCACTTCTTTCACAGATATGTGTATTTTTTTTCTAAAATCATACAAATGTGCTGCATAGATATCTTGGGACAGACTATAGTATATACAGTACCGATCAAACCCAACCTATAACAGAAAGTAAACCCCAACTAAACCCTGGGTTTACTTTTGGTGTTACTCTGGGTTTACTCCAGGTTTACTAGAGTAGACACAGACAAAGTAAACCCAGAGTGGACACAGAGAGAAAACCCCCGATCAGAAGTATACCTCTAAAAGCAGACGATACATGTGTATTTAGAATACACAAGGGTCAGGAATTACAGGCAGTAAGATGGTAAGATAAATTACAGGTCAGTTTCACACTTCAGTGCATTAACTGGACCCCAAAAGCAAACCCCGATTTAACCCAAAGTAAACCCCAAGTGGACACAAATTTTTCAAAAACAGACCCAGAGTAAACCCCAAGTAAACCCTGAAAGTAAACCCGGGGTTTAGTTGGGGTCTGCTCTGGTGTTAGGTTGGGTCTGATGGGTACTGTATATGTTGTTTGCTTGGTTATAATAAGTAAATAAGAAAGCGTTGTGTCCAATCCATGTAGGCATTAATTAGTGTAGCTCGATCCCGGTCTGAAAAAATTTGGATGGACGACCTGGGAGCTACAGTGCCTCCCATAGTAAAAAACTGTAATTTATGGCGCACAAAAAATTGCGCTAGTTTTGGACTGATTAACCTTATTTCCACACAAATTCTGTGAAAACAATTAGTACCATTAAATTTTTCAGGACTACTGATATTGTCACTTTACTTGCCTCGGACTTTCTCTTAAACATGCTAACCGACCTCAAAAAATAATTTACGTTGAGATCGAGAGTCGCCATTTTCTCATGTAAACAAACTACACCACTTCACTTTACGGAGCTGGTGTTGGTGTTTAAAAGAATATCAGCGGCAATTAAAGTGATGATATTGGTAGTTAAATGTCCGAGAAATTTTTTGAAATCAAATATATGTAAAGAATATGCTTGGAAATGAGAATAATCAGCCAAAACTAGTGCAATGTTTTGTGCGCCGTAAATTGCAGTTTTTTACTATGGGAGGCACTGTAGCTCCCAGGTCATCCATCCAATTTTTTTCAGACCGGGAGCTACAGATCTGCAGCTATAATTAGTGCAATTTGATTAAAATCAGATCAAGGAGTGGATCGAGGATGCCCGAGTTAATAAGATTGTAATTGGTGAATCACAGGGCCACCCTAGCTTCTCCCATAACATTATTCACATACCTACTATCAATGAAGGACAGTTGTAATAAAATCATTTAAAGGAAATAGTCCAAGATTTCTATATTTTGTTTTATTTGGAGAAATCAACAAGACTCTAACATGCAGGAATTTATGATGCCAAAACCTTGCATCTTTAATTTATCCATTTGGAAATTCAGGGGAACATCTTGCACAATTTTCAACATACTTATCCGTGGTTACTTTCATGTCATTTTCAATCAAAATTATATGTTTTTTTTGTACAAATGTATGTGACTTTTAACGTAGCTGAAGTGGTTGGGAGCTTCCTTGATTTCAAAATCTGATATAATAAGACTTAGCTAAGTTTTATTCATGTACTCATGTGACCATTATGGCCTGTTCCACCCCCCACCCCTTCCCCCTGTTTTTTAAGCTGTGCAAGCATGGTCTCCACCACCTTTAAATATGTTTTTCTCAAAAACCATATGACCGTGCAGAAAAGCTGAAACTTGTGTGGTAGTACATGTATCCTCGGGTACTGAAGATTCAAGTCAGGATCACTAATGGTAGGGTGGGGCCATAATAAGGCATTGAATTGTTATATACATCTAAAAAAAAAAATCTTATCAAAAACAAGTGGGCAGAAAAAATGGGGGTCTAGATAGAGAAAATCTTTGAGAAAATCTTTTCAAAAAATGAGAATATGATGAAAAAAAATTTTAATCAAGATTTACTCTATGAAATTGTCAAGATATTTTGTATTTGATACCATAAAGCTGATTTGATCAGAGTTATATGGCTATTGTTGCTCAGTTGAGCAATTTGGCCCCTGGGACTCCTGTTTAAATTGGTCAGGAGTTACATAAAGGGAAAAAAAACCATTTGAAATAACTATAAAATTATTATAACATTAATCTGGGTGAACATATCCAAATCAGTTTCTTGTCATTGATATTCTGAATCAAATGATGATGGGTAATAATTAGAGCAGAGAAAATTACTGATACCAAAATATGTAAATCAATAGTTAAATTGAATGAACAGTTTCATGGCCCGGGGTTTTGGAAGGTTATGTAAGAAATGACAGTAATCTGGAATGGAGGCTTCTTTGGGCTCCTGGGGGACAGGAATAGTAATTTATCTCTGTCTACACTTGATATTCCCAGATAGGGAAAGATACAATGTGTTGACTGTGAAGATTTCCATGCCTAAAACAGACTCTGCTGACATAGCAAGTTTATAATCAGTTTGTTCTGTGTGACTGTCAAATTTTGATAACATCAGAGCTTTGCTTAATTGATCAAGTAACAAAGCTATTTCATATTTATCTAATATTTAGAATTTACTATTTTAGATAGCTGAATTGACTTACTAGAATTAATTGAAGATGTTGCAATGTAGTACTAACATTAGCACATTAGTTAAGAACTTATCATTGATCATCAATGGAAATCATGCTCTGGCCGTTCCTCTTTCCAACAGGAGAGGAACAAAACTAAATCAGCCGTGGGTTTCCGACAGTGATCAGTCACTGAACTTTTTTCCGTAGAGTTTTAAAAGAGTTTCTGTACTATTTACTAGACTTAAACCTGGGTTAGAATCACCACAAAATAACTGCAGGGAGATGGGTGTAGAATTGTAGACACCTGAGAATTTTCAAGATGTATAAATGTAAATATATTAAATGAATCAGGTCAATACTTCCAAGAATTCATGAGCAATACATACCTTATTTCCTAATTCATTTATAAATTATATGTATGGGTATAAAATTTCGCCCAAAGCTAGCTATATTATTTATAGATCAGGGCATGCAAGCAATGGCAGCGCATGGCTATATATATATATATATATATATATATATATATATATATATATATATATATATATATATATATATATATATATATATATAAACATCACAAATTCAAGTACTGCTATGATATGTATCTTTGAGATTTGATTTTGCGATGGGCTTCAATAAAATTACAGGTATTCAATATTTGAAAGAAAGTTTCCTTTTTTCTCTTCAATCACTATATGTACACAATTATACAATTCTTTAATTAACATTATAAATTATTAATTTAATGGTATTCCTAAACTAATGATTTTTAATTGCAAACTTAGTAAATCATTGTTTTTATAAATATGTAAAGACATTATTTCTCATCTCACATAGCTACCGTATTTATATTCATTAGTATTTTGTCTGTCGCCATGACTTATGTTACCCCGAAGTCCCAATGCACATGGATTTATTTATTTAAGAGCTGTTTTATTTTCTAACTGCTCAGAAATTTGACTGATGTAACCTGTACAATGTTGCAATATTCATTTCCCCAAGGAAGTAGCTGATAATTGCATGTTTGGAATATTGGAAGCGCACAATAAATTTTATAACTCTTAAATATATTCATTAAAATTTTGATTATGTTCTCAGTTTTGGTTTAAAATGCAATTTTCAAAGAGCTTAATGATAACCATTAAATTGTTTTGTATATTGTTGGAGACAGCCCAATTCCTGTATATGTAGGCTGTTTGACCCCTTTAGCCTTTTACAGCATCAAGTTACTGAAGTAGTTTTCTCACTTTCAAACTCCAGTAATTAGATCTAAACTGTTTCACTGAAATAATGTCACATTTAAATTCCAAGGATCACATCTCTCTGCCCTGCAGGTAATAGTCCAATTATAAAAGCAGTTTGTTCTTCAGCTTTAATATGGAAGATGGCAAATGATGTAAATGTTGATGTTTTGTTAGAAAAAATGATTGATGTGGAAAAAATTATGTGGTGTTGGGTGATTTCAATCTATCTTCGGAAATGAAAAGATTTTCCTCAATTATGGTAAGTTAAAACAGCAGACGGAAGCTCGTGCTGAATTGAGAGGTGCAATTTGGGTCGGCATTCGTGGGATGTGCCCTTTGATGGGACGTGTGGACCCCACGATTATTCTAGCAGAGAGCTTTGTTAGTTCAAGAAATCAATATTGCATAGCGAAACTGGGAATATTTCTTCTCTGCTAGCTACTATTGATGCTGGCTCGGTGAGTAGTCGGTGTTTAATGGGAAATTTGTGTCCTTTTCCAGCTACATGCCAGGTGATTTTTGTGTGCAGCGTGTAGATTAAACAGTTTTTTGGTAAGTACAGGTATGAAAAATAAGAAATCTTGCTTTTAGTGAAATATTTTTTTACATTAAAAAGCAACATTTAGTAAGAAATAGTGATTAGGGATTAATTGGTAATTATTGATTGGTAAGTTATGAATGTTAAATATTCTGTAAAGATTACGAAATTCATTATTTCGTTGAAATGGACCTATAAATACCACTTTACATTGTTTAAATAACTGAGTCGGTATTCCAGTACAATTTGCTGGGGATTATGCTGATGTTCAGAATTTATTGATCAGTATGATAATGTAATTTGGATGACATTGTTGTCTTCTTTTATAAATGTTTGCGATATGTTGATGATGAAATGACCCGTGTTTCAGACCTGCCGTACCCAGGGATGAAGTCCTTGAGGAGCTTGGTTGTGTTCGGTTTGCTGTGTTGTCTGTCGGAGGCCCGGCCTCATGAAAAGGTAGGCTGCTTCTAAAGAAAAAGAGCTTCAAATTTACAATAAAATTTATGACAAAGTCATAATAACTTTTTTTTTCAGTCCTATGGAATGATCCTCCATTAAATGGCAATGGGATTATACAAAAAAGTTTATTCCAACTTATGTCATTGACATGATTGAGTAAAACATTTGGTAGCTGATGAATAATCAGAATTTATTAATTTGGTCTTAAATCGTAGGTTGCTTAGCAAATTCACTGCAACATGTAAGCTATTAATGAGTACTCGGATCTTGTGGTAAGAGCTGTAACCAAAGATCTAGTGTTTAAAGATCATGAAACAGCATAATTTTAAAAGACATGCATGTTAGCCAGAATCTGCACATTTTGATATTGCAAACACAGAGAATTTAAAACTTTTCTTTTTCACATTGTTTGCTGCAAATTTCAAGCATTGATCAGTCTGTGGTGCATGATCATTTATGGAAATCTTTTATAAAACTTTGACTAGGTTAGATTCCATACAAACATGACAAAAAGTTTTAAATTAGAAGTTTCTTTTTAGGAAATAAATATTAACAAAAGAAAGTTGTTCTGACAGACTAGATCTTTATGAATACAGCAGGCAATAAACAAACACAAAAAAAATACCAATAAAAAAAGCAATATAGCAAGAGCAGAGAGTATAAAGATCAAGTTATGAAATTTTTCATTAACATCAGTGAATGACTCTCTGGGTTGAAAGAAATGCCCATCAATTAAAGCATCCATTTCAACCTTATGAAAGAATCCAGTTGAACTAACCAAATAGTCGTGATGAATGAGCAAATGTTTTTATGAATCCCTTGATATTGTCAAAATCAGCACAAATATTATGTGATACTGTAGTATCGGGTATTCGTGACTTTGCATGGACTTGCAACTATGTAAAAATCTAATGAATTTGAAAATATGAATTGAATTTTGTTTGTTGTACTGGTATGATATATATCCATTAGGCTTAAACATATTAAATATTGGTTAGATTTTACAGCATACTGTAAATTCCAGGTTGTCTTTTTTTGTTGTTTTGTGCTTTGAGAATGTAATAAGAAATTTAGAAAAGGGAAGATATTGCGCATTAACATCCTGAATAGTCAATGATGAAAGATCATCAACTTCATCTCAAAAGCTTGATGTCTCATTTACCGGTAGATCTGTGGTTTTATTTTCTCTCTAATCACCGACTGTGTCAAAAACACTACAGAAATCAATAACAGACACTAATGAAGAAACCATTAGCGATGTTAAACATTAATAATTTACTGGAAACAAATTTAAGAATATTCTCCAATGTGTATTCAACTCGCTAGGTTTTTTTTTTTTTTTAATTCTTAATGTTAAACTGGTTCAGGCTTGACTGATCAGAAGAAGTTGATGTCATTTCATTCCAGAGAGAAATTATATAATCCTTTTAGCACTTAAAATATAAATAGAATTCATGGATAAATTTTATGATTTTGTTGTATTGGTTAACATACCAAAATTTCATTGCATCGTGATCACAGTACTTTTCCTAGACAGCTTGCCTTTTTTCATCATTGGATTTCCAGAATGGTGACGACCAAAGTTATAAATGTGTAACTCTATCTAAATCTTTATTATACCATAATCTAAGAACTGAATAACAACCCACACAGAAGACTAATGGTTGTTCCTCCAAGTGACTTACTCTCATTTGGAGATGGGTCCCTTGGGTGTGTTTTGATGTCTGGATTGCAATATATTGTTGTCTGTGAATAGGTCTGCATTGACTAGTTGCAAGCTCCCTGAATAAGGCTTTTATATTGATTTATTGACTGGTTCTTCTTACCTCGTGATTGGGGCATGCAATGCTGTCATTACTCAAACCTTGCAGAATCAGGGAGCCAAAGGAAGGGAATAGTGAATGGGAAATGTTTTGTTTTGTGCAGAGTTAGGATTAGACAATTTTGTTTGATATAACAATTAATGTCCATATTACATATATTAAAAACAAAATGACAATAAAAGGTTTACCAAAATGCTATCCTTTTCTATAAGTTAATGTATTATGCCATGTTTGATTGTAGCTTATTGCTATTTTTGGTACTAAATGTAGAGAAACTCTAAGATAAATACATTTTGCGAGATGGGAAAAATAAATTACACAATAGATTTCTTACAAAACTTGTAATCCATTGCAACTATTTAACAAATATTCCAGATTCTGTTTTCAAACAACCAGCAACAAAGCAACCACTAGAACATATTGCATTTTTTAAAAACAAGAGTTATAATGAGGGTATACAAAGAAGTAACATTTGATTTTGAATCAAATGTATATATTCTGACGGGGCTTATGTGCCAGCGCGCACGAAGAGATTAAGTGAGCTAGGTGAGGTATAGATTCTGAAGAAAAATACTCTCTTGCATATTTATATGTTGTCGGATGACTGATCATTAATTGTCAGTATCAGAGATTTAGACTTGAGTCACAAGACTTAAAGCGATGGTTTTTATATCATCAAAGAGAACTAATGTTTTACAATCATGCACTTCTAATACACAATACCAAATGCATTTGTTCAATGTTTAATGTCATTTTGAGGTTTTTTACACCACTATGGTGATTCAGAATCATTTTTCTTGAAAATCAAATCACTGTTCGCAGCAGGCAGATAGTTTCAGGATTACACGGCATACTCGATCGATTTTTTTCTGCTTTTTATACTAGTTTAATCATTTTTCATTCATTTTCTGCAGTTTGTGGATGCCAAAAGGAATGAAATTTCCTAATCCCATCATGAATTGATTTTATGGTATTATATTCCACATTATGGAAATGCATGCCAGAAATGGCTGCAGATATGCCAATATTGTCCCTACAGTTATATACACTTTATCATTCATTGTGATAGTTGTTGAATGTTTAGAAATTTCCTGTCACTGTACCAATTATAGTGGTATAAAGTGTTAGGTATTCAGGTGTATTCTGGATAATCTGACATTTCTAGTTTTTGCTGACTTAATATTCACCATTACATTATGTATTTATATCGGGCAGTATTTAGCATATTTAGGAATTTGTGAAGCAAAAAGTCTTAGATTCTATCTGTAAGACATAAGACAGAATCATTTTAATCATCTACAGAAACCTCTTGTTCTGAAAAGCACTGGCTTGTTGATTAGTTCTGTTTGAAGTCTGGAAGCTAGACCTTGTGTTGATGGACTCTGCTGAGTCTGATGAACTTGAGATCTCGGTGTTATTGACCACTGATTAAGCTGTTGAAGCCTTGTACAGCCTAAATCAGTGAGATGGATGAATTCCTGCATCACTACATACTTATTCTGGATGATTAAACAGTATCCAACATCAATTATACATGTAATATTGACATCATTGGCAATCAGACAACTAATCAAAGAATCATGTGGTTTTTTTCCTCACGGCAAGGTTTATCATTTGGTTTTTTGTGATGTTTGTTACATGTATAAACAATTATTTAGCATAGTCAGTGCATACTTGCAACCAATTACAGGATTTTGCAAATTGAATATAGTGGCTATATGATACGTAATAACTTCGAGAATAATTGTATATGTAAGGAATAAATCAGTAGTTGAAATTTTTATTTGTTAATTTGTGATGTGTATTAGTAAGTGGAAAAAAAGGAAATATTATAAGGAATAATGTAAGGATTGGGGATAATTTTATCCTAAAGTCTCTAGATGCAATGTGTTTATAATTGCCAGTAACTGTGATTTAATCCTAGATAAAGGAAAGAATATATCAGTCAAAGTTGACATCTATTCTAGATAGAGTAAGGAATAAGTCAGTGCTCGATGAGATACAAATTCCAGGCAATGACTCATCTGTCGTTTGTGAATACATGTACCAATTAGACAGGCAAAGGTACTGTAATCTGGCATTGTTAGAAGATATTGTTGAAGATGTTTACAATCCCTCCGGAGTCTTAGATTCCCCCTATTTCTCCATGCTGATTGCTCCTGACGTACATGGAACTATGGCCTTCCTTGATTGAACAGAGATCTTGTTCTCCCTAATATGGAGATCCGATGCTTACAATTGATTTTCTTATCTCCTCCAAGACAAGTGACAGATCTGTGTGTAGTTCTTTGATGTTCAGATAAATGTTTTGTACAGATTAGATATATTGTGGTTTCATTAATATTTATGGGTATTATTTATCATGGACATATAAAATATAATATTACGGTAGTTTTGAGAATATTATATAGATTTTGTGGAAAATGGCTCTACTAACGAATGCTATATTTGGTCAGGTTTCTTTCATAAACATTTCATTTGTGTATGGATTAAGCTGATGATATCCACAAAAATTGGTGCTCAATGAATAATGGTCGATATTTAACCACAATAGTTGAAAAAAGAATGCTTCAGTTACCGGTACTCATATAAACATTCAATGTAAGATGTCTGTTGAAATTCCTGAATATTGCTGCAGACAACATTTATGCTTAAGGCAGCTCAAAACATGTAAAACTTTGTAATGCTTCCAAATGCATCACAATATATTCATAATAAATCGGTAAGCCTCTTAGTCTGTAAAGAAGGTCCCAAATGACCAAATAAAATTGCTGATATATAATCCCAGACAACCATCTAGAACTTTAATCCCAAATGACGAAACAGAACTATAATTGTAGACATACATACAGAACTAATACTCCCACACAACTATACAAAACTAGATTCTCATACAACATGTAGAAACATCCCCAGACAATCTTAAAGAACTATTTTCTAGACAACTGAAAAGAAATCTTGATCTTAAAAGAAATAATGATACCAGGAGACCATGCAGAATTACATAGTCTCTGAGGATTGTGTAGAACTCAAAATAACTATCCCAGACTCACTAAATTATCATTACTATATTTCCTTACAATTAATTTTAGAGAACTTTTCAGGAGCAGGGAGTGGAGAAGTCTTGTGCTTTACAATACATGTACAGGTTAATTGATTTGTTTCTCTCACTTCTCTGTGCCAGTCTCTGATTCACTCGTTAATATTGGGTGATCAGGCAGTGACTCACCTTGCTCAATGGAAGTGATGTCATCTTCACTTGTTCTTGCAGTGTATTGTGTATTTAGTCATTAAGCTGCTGTTGGATTCATACTTTTATTGCAGTTGTTAATACTAATGAGGAATTTGAATTCTGCTTTATAAATATAATGTAATGCTTATACTTTAAATCAAAGTAAAGTTGTGCGACTTCAGTGAAATTGCATTTACTTTTCAGTATAAATGATATTTATTTGTGCAATAAGTATTTACAACTGTAATTGAGTACAAATGTACTTACAAAAATATGTATTTATGGTTATTGGGTGACCAGTAAAATTACATTTACATTTCAGTTAGAATGGAATTAATTTGAGCGATAAGTATAGCTGTTTTTAGGGCTGCGCAATAATACCGGTATTCCGGTGTATTGCGGTACGTGGACAAAAAATATCGTATCGAGATACATTTTGTCAATACCGGTATACTGGGTTAATTGATGGGGCTCGCAATTTCGTTACGGGATCGGGATTTCAAAATTTCTGATTTGAATTAAAAATGGCTGATGCATTTGTAGTCGTTCCAAACACGAAAGGAAAGTCGGGGGTTTTGATATTATGACTGCTCAAATAGCTTCCCTAAAGCCAAAACCAAAACATGTTGACATGCTGATATTCTTAATAAAGAATGTGAAGTAGGCCCTGTTGAAGTTGTAACTTTGTCTTCCTGCTGGTTGACACAATAAGTCAAAACATTTATTTCTTATCGTAACTGTAAATTCATTTATTGTAGCACGTTTTATTTTCTTCTTCCACCAGATCAGTGGACTCCCTAAAATGCATTGTGCCAAATGTACCTAATTAACTGACTACTTGGGTCTATTTTTGCTAGATGATAGATCGTCTACTGTTTCAAAGGTTATTTTAAACAACATTTTTTTAAGTTAACACCAGCAATGTTTTATTCTTTTTTTTTATATAGAATTATAGAGTAAATGAATTATGTATACAAATCTATCAATTACCATCTATTAACATTTAAAAAAAAATCAAATTTTGATTGAAAAATATTACAATACATATCGCAATACATTTTAAAATATCGCAATATATCGCAATACAAAATTTCCCCCCAATACCCAGCCCTACTTGTTTTGATGGCAAAATAAAATGTTGCATAGGTACTAGTATATAAACTTATATATGTTGCCTTACAGTAATTGTGGGGATCTTGGGTTACCAACCCATTATTAATTGGATTCTGTGTGCTATAGAATTTCATGTAATAATTCATCATACTTATTATTTCACTAATTAATCAGAGTTTATCAGGATATATTTGTGGGAATCACTGAAACATTACACCACCAAGAGAATGATATTGAAAAGGTTAAATGTCTAATCAATAGCCCATATAAATATCAAGGATGTTGGAGCCCCATGACAAAGCTGGCTGATTGATTTTACAATCAGCCTAAATTCACAGATCTTACCATTGTGCAGAATCAGATACAGAGATTTCAATGAGTGGAATTCTTTCTTTCAAATATACGAGAAAAAAATAACATATAATTGACTAGTAGATAAAGACGAAGTATCATGAAGGTTTTTTTGGTGTATGTTGTGTGATTATTCATGGCTAAATCTTATCTGATGCATAAAAATGTTATCCACAAGACAAAATTTGTAATAGTTCAGCATCTGCCCCATTTGAGTTGGTTTCCATAGGAATTTGATTTGGAGGCTCAATTCTATGACTCACATTCCACATGAGACCTTAATTACACTGCATTGTAGCTGCAGTTATAACCATTAAACTGTAGCACTTCAGATTGTGCAGCCATTGGGTGCAATTTTTCCATGAGTCTGTTTTCTTTATGTCTGTTTTCTTACTTTTTCTCTGTATAAGCCCTATATCAGTTTTAAAATATTTTTCACGATAATTACTGCGATATTTAACCAATGTTTTCAACTTTGATTGGATAATAATGTTATAACTTTTCACTATGCATATTATGCTTTTATGCTTACACGTTTATCTGAGTTGATATTGTAAGGTTGTCCGATTTGTTGATTTGCAATGTTAAACTCATCAAATAGCAGCAATTTTGAAGTTTTTGTTGATTTTTTTTTCAAGCAGACCTGTAACTACATGACTAGCATAATTCAATAGCTATCATCATCTAGATGTTAAAAGTTTAACTTAATTATCATCTTGATTTACTTGATTTCAATCAGTATTGACAAGTTCATTTATTCACTCAACACCATTACAATTGATGGAAAACATTCATTAAGTTTTTTTTATCTCCTCAGAAACATGGCACCCTGTACAGTGATCCTGGCTACATTGGGTATTGGAGACCTCCAGCCGTTAATAAAATCTACTACCCTGAAAAGGAAACACAGTCTGCGGAAACAAAGGGAGAAAAATCTATTGGGTCCAAACAATTTGATAGCTTGAACTCTGGGAGAGTGGAAGATGCTGTTCTACAGACAATTACACATAAAGCTGCAGAGAAATTAACAAGTACTGCTGCTCCAAAGCACAAAACAGAGGCACAGCACATATCTGTTACTGCAGCACTTGAGCACCAAGCACAAGAACAGCAGGATTCTATACCAACAGAAGTACTCCAGCACCAATCACTGGATCACCAGACAGACTCAAGCAAAGTTGTACAAGATGCTCAGAACAAAGCTAAGATGTCAGTGAAGGCAAAAGAGATGAGTCCCAAGTCGAAAATCACCAGTGTGAAACTGACTATTCAAGATGAGGGGTCTTCTTCCAAGTGGAACGATCAGATGACTGAAGTTATTAAAGAAGTGTATGGGGGAGAGCTGCCATATTCTGAAAATGAGATTGTGTTAAATGATGAAAGTGGGAAAAATGAAGCAATTGCTGATAAGACAAATGAGGGGCAGGAATCAGTTCCATCGAGAGTTAATCACTCACCAGACTTAAATGAGCAAATACCTGAGAAATCCACACAGAAATCCACCACATTGAAAATAAAAGATAACTTAGGGACAAAAAAGGAGGAAGACTCCATGCAGAAAGTTATAAGGAAGATACAAGAAACCAAAGTGGACCAAACAACAACAAAACCAAAACAAGAACCAACACCCCTGCCTACACTGGCCCATCAGAAGCAGGAGGTGAAGGAGTCAAAGGTCAAGGTTTCTTCTACTACAGCAGCGCCCTCTACAAGACCCAACCCCCCAACAACCCGGCCCACCAGGGTGACCCCAGTGTCCGAGAGTAAGACCGAGCCAAAGCAGGTCTCATCTAAACCGCATGGTAATTGCTTCATACATGATGTTATTTACACACTATGTTCACAGGCATGCATGTCAGGTTCGATAAAAAAAGTATGGTTTATTAGGTAATTGATCACATAACATTTATTTAATCTTTGGTAAGGCTTGTTCAAAACATTTTTCATACATTTTTATATATGTAATTTTTTTTTAATTCATTTAATAATGATCAAGGAAATTCAAAGGAATAGAGCTACAGAATTTTGTAAATGATTTTGCTTTTGAATTATATATTTTTGAAGCCGAATTAAAGTTTAATCTTGATATTTCAGCCCCCTGTAAGTCGGACAGTGACTGTAGAGCTGGTCGAGTATGTCGGGCTGGATCCTGCGTCTGTGGGGACGAGACCCTGTGTGCCAGACACACCCACCCTGTGTGTGGTTCCGACGGAATGGTCTACCCTAGCCACTGCGAGCTCCACCGACAGGCCTGTATACACCACAAACACATCAAAGTGGACTCCGAGGGAACCGCCTGTGCCAATCAGAAGAAAGATCCACCGACAACTGTGTCCACCAAAAATAACACACTGATCAGAGGCAAGTATGGTTGTTTTAAAGTTCACATTTTGGTAATTCTTTTGTTTCTCTTTCATATCTCTCTATTCCCCAAACCTCAAAACAATCAACTATCTCTCTCTGTGTAATCTCTCTAGGTGATACAATAAACCGCCTAGAATTCCGTTTTTTGTTGTGAGTTGAGTAGGTTGATATTTGCCGATTATTGAAAGCATTACCAGTGATTACCAAGTTCATTCAGAGACTAGCTGCCATGTTGGTAATGGGATTTATGGGAATCTGTGTGAAGGTTTCCCCGAAGAAATTATGCAAATATAAATAGGTTAATATCCAAAGCTTTATGGACTAAGTGTAACTAGAAATGGATGTTTTTTTATAATTTGCACTAATCAATTTCATGTCCATTCTCCAGCCGTGGTTTAATAACAAACTTGTATATATAATTCCTGAATGGATTCAAATAAGGTTTTTAAATTGATTTTTATATCGTTCAATGTTCAGGTATTTAAAATTTGACGAGATCAACTCCATGCTCTGGATTTAAATTTTATCAACTCTAGAGATCAATAATGGTTTTCATGGAGTTAGGGTATATGGTAATGAATGCAGTTGTAAATTAATTGGCTTCACAAAAGAGATGCATGCTACAAGCTTTAATGCAATTATGGTAATGCAAGAACAACGTGAAGATTGAATTATAATTGTTATAATGTAATGCAGTGTGGAAATTTAAAACAAATAAATGAGACGAAGATTTTTATTCTGTGCAATTTAACCCAATAAGTGTTCAAAATATAGATATGCAAAATCAATATTTCCAATCACTCTCTCAAGTTGCTAAATATTTGAGTGTTGAATGTCTGTAACTGCGAAACAACTTTGGGGAGGGGGGGGGGGGGGGCTACATTATTGTTGATGCTTTGTAGAGTTTACCCTTGACAGCTCATGTGATCAAGAGATTGGTAGGCAACAAATCGCCCAGTCGTAGCATATTCATTATGCATTAGTGGTATTGTCTCAGTGTCATTCCCCTGTCAGCCAATAATGGCCGTGTTGCATTCAGTAATTTTTTTTCTCAAATAGATGATTGTACTGAAAAAATAAAATTCCCGTAGAATATTAGCTTTATTGATTATTTGGAGTAGCATCATTTAGTCAAGTTGGCAGCAGTTTTTTGACTGCAACAAAGATGCAAATTAATCAATATGTACTCTGTTGTTCATATTAATCAGTTTATTATGATGAAAATGCCATGAATTTTTGTCCAACCCTCTCCATGAATTTTTATCACCATAAAAACTGACACCTTTAATACACATATATATAGGATATCTCATAAAAAAAATTGTCTATCCAGCATATTATGTTGCCTTAATCATAAATATTCATGTCAATCATTTGACTTGCATGTTCGAAACAATCCTAGAAATTTGGCAGCAAAATTTTCAAAAATATTCAAATATTTGTTGATTACAAAAAGCTTTTATGAAAGAATAAGTTTACTTTGTTTTAAGTATTTATGTACATATGCATGTATTTATGTTTGTGATCTGAAGATCGTGTGGTTTTGTTTAATTGTGATGTCCGTGTACATGTAGGTGTGAGATGCGAGTATCGTGTTCATGAGAAAACAGAAGGGGTACTCTGGGGTAAACCAGTTGTAACGACCAAGGCCAATTCCTGGGACAATTGCCTTGATCGCTGTGAACAACGGGAAAACTGCGTAGGATTTGAATTTTCGACAGAGAACAGTCTGTGTGCTTTCTTTGAGAGAGGGCAGGACTTGAGCTTCTGGCCCAACCCTAAAATGACTTTCTATGAAGTTGTTCGCTGTAAACACACTCAGGGTATACATTCTAGATTTATACACACATATATTAGTTGACATCTACACTTGTGTTTTTTTCTCTCACCCCATTCCCTAGTATTCCACATGCTTATTTCCACTCTGTGTTGTCATAAGTAGATGATTGAGACCTATCTTATGTCAGAGATACAAATTATTCTTTTATTATCACACCAAGGTACATGTGTATTTACTCAACCTTTTTAAAAGTATTTGCACTTGTTAACAAGTTTTCCTGCTGCACCACTTGCATATTTAAAAAAAACCTTACATTCATAGAGTTTAATGTTGGTTGTGTGTTTTGGAAATTTGTCTTAATGTCAGTAAAACAAAGTGGAGGATGTGATTGTAACATTGATGTTTTGTGGTGTGTTTGTTGATTTCAGTAATTGTGAATGTGTCTTATTAACTGAATGCATTAATTGCATTAGTGGTATGTGTTATTGTATGCTTGTTTACTAGTTATTTTTCTTAAATGTAATCATTTTGAAAGAATGAATGAATAAGTTGCATGTAATGTCAGGTCAGTAAAAATTTTAGCGTGTTTTGATGTCAAGAGTATATCTAAAGTACTCTTTTAAGACAATTGTTTCAAATTCATCTTTTAATGATGAAAACTAATATTTTGGTGTTCTATCACCATTTGCAAGTGTAGATAATATAGTGCCTTTTATTTGACAGCTGACTGTAATTTTATTACAGATGATAGGAAGTGCAGCTATGAACAGATCAGAGTGAACTCTGACAACGTGTTCATGATGTGTGATGTGTCCGTCAGTTTTACACCAGACATTGTGGGGTGCCAGGCTGCCTGCAAGGACTGTAAGGCCTTCACTTACCTCCAGGGGGCGTGTCAGGTGTATCATGATGAGGTCTGTGTTAACATGCTGAATGAGCTGGGCAAGAACCACTACATCAAGCACTGTCATAACACAGGTAAGGACAGCAGGCACTGCCATAACACAGGTAAAGACAGCAGGTACTGTCATAACACAGGTAAAGACAGCAGGCACTGTCATAACATAGGTAATGACAGCAGGCACTGTCATAACACAGGTAAGGACAGCAGGCACTGTCACAACACAGGTAAGGACAGCAGGCACTGCCATATCACAGGTAATGACAGCAGACACTGTCATAACACAGGTAAGGACAACAGGCACTGTCATAACATAGGTAAAGACAGCAGGTACTGTCATAACCAGGTACTGTCATAACACAGGTAAGGACAGCAGGCACTGTCATAACACAGGTAATGACAGCAGGCACTGTCATAACACAGGTAAGGACAGCAGACACTGTCATAACACAGGTAAGGGAAGACAGCAGACACTGTCATATCACAGGTAAGGACAGCAGGTACTGTCATAACACAGGTTTGGACAGCAGGCACTGCCATAACACAGGTAATGACAGCAGGCACTGTCATAACACAGGTAAGGACAGCAGGCACTGTCATAACACAGGTAAGGTTAGACAGCAGACACTGTCATATCAAAGGTAAAGACAGCAGGTACTTTCATAACACAGGTAAGGACAGCAGGCACTGCCATAACACAGATAAAGAAAGACATCAACCATAACACAGGTAGAGGAAGACAGCAAACACTGTCATTACACAGGTAAGGAAAAACATCAAGCACTGCCATAACACAGGTAAGGAAAGACAGCAAGTACATGTACTGTCATTACGCTGGTAAGGAAAGACAGCAAGCATTTTCATTTCCAGGAAAGGGAAAACAGCAAGCAAGAGAGAGAGAGAGAGAGAGAGAAAGAGAGAGAGAGAAGAAAGAGAGAGAAAGAGAGATTGATGACTAGTCAACATGATGTACTTTATTATACTGATGTGGGAAGTGAATAGAGGGATTTTATTCCTGCAGTGAACTGATTGGAAGCTTGAATTTGTAACTTGTTTCCAAATATGTTCTACAAAAATCCCCCATAGGGAATAAATAATTGATGTGGCTACATTCTATATATATGGAGAGAGAGGCAAAGGATTTCCCAGAGAGATTGCACAATGCAAGACAAATAAGATGAATTGAGGTCCAGAAGGCAGATTTTTGGCTTCATAAATCACAATCTGTCAGGATTATCTTGGTACAGTAAAGATTAGAAATCCAGAAAGAGGAACACAATGTATTACCTCAGACATGCAACAAGAGAGATTGTCATCTCTGGAATAGTTGCCATCTCTCTTCCCAGGAGGTCTCTTTGCTATGAACACTTGACAACTTGAATTGCTTTAATTGTTACATTAGCAACAGTTTTCATCAGAGAGAAATTGATATATAATAAAAATCAAACACACCAAAAAAATGTTCATAAGAGCTCTCTATAATTGAATGCAAGTACATAAATGTTTCAAAGCAATATTGATTGCAGTTTTGAAAAACAAAGAAGGGACGTAATAGTCTTCCTGACCAAAGTTGCATATCACCAATAATGTTTTTTTCCGACATTTTTATTACACTTGCAGCCATTTTAAAAATTGTCATCCATAAGTAATTATATTGATTCATGATGTAGCAGAAATTTACTGGCAGTTACTCAGCAATATTAACAAGACTTTAGAAACTGAACTTTTTCTTTTCACCAGAATGTATTTTAAAATTAGTTTCAATTTCATATGAAGAAAAAAATGATGCAGTTTATGTATCAAAAGCTATTTGTTTGTTCTCTTACAAATATATTTAAAACATATGAACAATATGGATGGATTTTTTTTCTTTGAGAAAGAAAGAACAAAAATAATGATGTAACCTGTTTGTTAATTGAAATAAAATGCTGTTAAAAATAAATTAAGTTTTTAGAATTTGAAATATATTTAAAACATATGAACAATATGGATGGATTTTTTTTCTTTGAGAAAGAAAGAACAAAAATAATGATGTAACCTGTTTGTTAATTGAAATAAAATGCTGTTAAAAATAAATTAAGTTTTTAGAATTTGAAAATTTCTTTTATTACGTAGAAACCAACTCTAGCTGTCACATCCTGGAGGTGACCCCTGGGAGGTCACCGTACATGTGCAGTAAGGCCACCAGTTCTCTGTCCACGTTACTTGACTGCCACGACACGTGTCTCAGGGGTCACTGTGAGGCATTCAAATTCCTCAAAGACAGCTTCTGTGAGATCTACTTCGACAAGTCGTGTCTGGAGATGCTGAAGAAAGGACGCGAGAATTACTATGTCAAGAGATGTGCCAATCCCAAAGGTGCAAATCTACATTAAAATCAAAATTGAAATTGAATAAATCAATACATTCAGGTTTAATCTTGTTTTATTACAAGATGATAAAAATATTGTTTTTGACATTTTCTTTGAATAAAAAAAAAATGGCTTCTTTTTTGTTAAGAACTAGTCAATATTATATTATTGGCTAATCTGATTTATATGTACATGAATTACATGTTTTTTCAACTGGGGTACAAACAAAAATTATCTCTCATGAACAGAAATATTCATGAAATCTTTGACTGGTCTGTAAAGAGACACCTCTATTAAAATGAAAAGAGTGATATGAAACAGAGTTTACCAGAGCATTAACCAGTAAAATCAAGTAAATGAGAGACATCGACTAAGACTAATCTTTGATCGACCATTACCAGATTGTTCTTACCATGAAGTCCAGCTTCCAGCCAGCATTCCCTGTGAGATTCGGTCGGATAAGATGAGTTCCTTTGAGGACTGTCGAGACGCATGCGAGGACTGTACAGCTATTAAGTATGACTACAGTACCGGTGAGTGTCACACCTATCACCAGGAGTCCTGTATCACCCAGAAGTCCGTCAACTTTATCAAGAGGGACTGTGGGCAAACTCAAGGTACATGTATGGAAGTGTTCTCTTTTTCAATTGTATAGTCTTTTGGAGTGCAATACCATGTTCTAGAATTTAAGTTTATAATTAGAGATCATTCAAATGCTTTTGGTACAGTCCATGAAATGTTCTACTTTCCCATTTTTCTGTGCGTTCACTGTGGGCTCACAGTACGCTCACCGTACGCTCACAGTGCGTTCACCGTGCATTCACTTTGGCTCTCCTCTATGTTCACAAAGCGTTCACCTTGTGCTCACCGTTCGTTGAGCGTTCACTTATCGTTCAGTCAGATAATATTATACATGTATTTAGACTGATAACAATACATACATGTAGATTATTTGTTGTTGTTTCCTGATTACCGACGATACGCAATGTAAAAATAACTCTCGAGGCACTCCTAATAAATCGTTCATCTTGCGTTCACATATCGTTCACCGTTCATTTGCGCTCCATTTGCACTCCGTTTGTGCTCTGCGTTTGCTCACTGTTCATCTTCATAAGCGCTCACCAAATTCCGTTCAGCATGTGCTCACTGTTCGCTCAGAATGCGCTCACCGTGCGCTAACCGTTCACTCACCATTCAAGTGGGAAAGTAGAACGTTTCAGGGACTGTAATACAGACTCTGTGTTCCAGTAGTTTGCTTGTGAACTGGAACTAAAGAATAAAAACCAAAAATACAAAACCAGCCCTCCTCCATGCTGGGATTGTTATCCTCATGAGATGCGATGCTTGCATACCATTGTTTAATTTTGTAAATCTTCTTTCCTGGATAGACATAATTAGTACCACAGAGCCCTTGCTTCTGAGAGTCAAGAGACCAGATAGCACTGCTAAACCTGCGAAACCTCTAACACTGGATAATGATGACAAGTCTGATATAGTCCTACCATCTGAGACACCGATGGACCAGACTGAGAAAGCACCAGAAATCAAGGTCAGCCTGGAGAGAATAAACCCCGCCCCCTCGAGCAATAGTCAGGGAGAGGGACAAGCTAATGACCTCAGCCCCAAGAAGCTTAGGGACAGGGTGGAGGAGGCCATGTTCTCAGAGCTGTGTTCCCTCCAGGAGTACACCCAGATGAAGGCGGAGGTCCTGAGGTACCACTGTGTTCGCTTCCAGGAGAAGGACTGCTCCCCCCAGGCACTGTATAGCAGTGAGTAGGACCCAGTGTTACAAAATACATGTTCAGTCAAATCTGACTCAGTTAAGCAACATGCTTTTAATGGATAGTTTTTGTTGTTCAAATGAATGTGTTTTTTTCTTCAGACTGTAGCAGAATTGATGAAAATATAGATTTTTGTAACCCAAATGACAGTGAAACAAATTGCAAAGTGTTTGGTTTCATTGCTTTCTATTATATGCTATTCTATCATTGTTAAATTGCTTTACACTGAAATATAAAGAAATACATGTATAAAGCATTAAAACATGGGAAAGTACCCAAGAGAATACTAGTTATTGGCATTAAGGGAGCTACAATAGTTAGAAGGTGCCAAAGAGAAAAACATAGTTATGTGTTTTTTTCTCTTATAGCCACCATTTTTGTTCACGAAGAAAGATAGAAATCAATAATACAATGTATGATCAACTTTCTTTATAGACTAATGTTTATTTTCTTCTTTTTTTTCAAGAAAAAGATTATCTAGCCTCCCTGATGTTTAGTTACTATGACAAAAACATGGACAACACAATTGTACGAGATGAAATCTGGGAGATCTGGGTCACAGAACCGTTTCAGCGAATGTTCGCATCTTGCACCCTCATGGACATGTTTAGGTTTGAGAATATTCTGGATGATGAAATTCAAGAAGGAGAGTTTCTAAAAGCATTTGGTAAATATGAACCTATAATTAGAAACCCATTAAAAGCATCAGTCAAATTTAATAGAATTTAATATTTCAAAGGCCGAAAGCAAAGAATGTGTTGTACATTATCTAAAACTGTGATATGAAAAGTGATATTTCTTTACAATAAACTGTGAGGTGATAAAAGTTAGTTTGTATATGACTTGTTTTGTGACAGATTTAAAGCCAGCAGCCTTTAAGGAGTCTATCCAAGAGGTGCCAACATTAGCCACAGTCGGTAATGGTCTGGAGCTGAGATGTGGAATTTCTCCATCCTCAGAGAATTCCCATATCATCTGGAGCAGACATAACACCGATTTGGAGACCATCAGCTTCCCAGGAATAGCTGTAGGTTTAAATCTAGGTGTCATCAAACTAACTGTTGTGGAAAAATCAATTGACTTGAAAGCCAATTTTTATATGTATTTCAAAACTAACCAATGTAAATATCATTACTAACTTGTTGGAGTCTATGATAGGAACCATTCAGATTTTCTTATATTTTAGTTGAAAAAAAAAATCTACTTTTCTGCTATATAATAAAACAACACAAATCCTGCTATTCCAATCTGAATCTCATTACTAAATAATAATGGGTTATTTGGCAGGTTGCTAGTTATTGCCAATTTCAAATTGCCAAAACTACCTCTTAATGTCTTTAAGATAAGGCTCATGTATTACTTGTTTAATGGATATTTTTAATTTCACCAAAATTACTTGTTCAAATGTAAACATTAATTAAGAGGGCTTGATGGTCATGGCCATTTTTAGACTGTTTTTGATGTCCTTTAGAAGATGAGCTCTATATAAAAATATAGTAAAATACCTAATTTTCAAAAGTAAAATATATGGATTTTTCCTTTACTTAGTAATAGTTTATAGGTAAACAAATCATATCTTAAAACGTTAGGTAGATCTAATGGTTATTTTTTTCTTTACCATCCAGCCTTCTTAAACCTTAATCTTATAAAATCGAAAAATTTTACACCTGTCAAATAAACCTGCAATACGACATTTCATTGATGATTTAAATAATGTCTGTTGAATTGTAGGTCTTCTCAGATGGCACCCTCTACTTTGAGAGTGTGGGCATACACCACATTGGGAACTGGACATGTTATGACAAGTACAGGTCAGGGTTCAAGCAGGTCCACACCCTACAAATCAATAGTGAGTGATGCATTCTGTGTGTTTGAGGAAATCAATAGAGCAGAGCATGATACAGGAAAAAATTGTCATAAACTTAATTCCTTAAGTCAAAATTGATACATGCATGGAGAAAAATTAAATGAGTTTGATTCTATTAGTGAAAACTGAAATATTAAACTTTCTTGCTCTTATTAAACCCTATTTGACCTACAGATAGTTTATGAATGATGACATATTTACATCATACAATATTTATATAATGTTAACAAGCTTATCAAAATATGGATATATTTGATTGCTGTCTTAATTAATTCCATTATAAAATTTTCTTTTTGATTGCATCTATTGAAATCTATGTGTACATTCTAGTTCCCCCGAATGTGAAGGTGTCCCCGTCCTCCATGATGTTACCTATGAGTGGAGTGGACATCTACCTCCACTGTCATGTGACAGGAATTCCCCGCCCCACAGTCCAGTGGCAGTTCAATGACAAAGTCATCCCTGTGAAACCGGATCATTACGCCAGAATACGTGAGTACACTCACAGGAATGAATGTCATTCTAACATTGATTTCAGAAATTTAGTTTGTGAGCTGATATTGTATTATAAGTTTCTTAAGAGAAATGTTTTCTTTTCAATTTAGATGAAAATGGTACCCTCATCATAAAAAGTTCAAACTACCAGCGTGACTCGGGGGCTTATAAATGTCAAGCCAAGAACGCAGCTGGCAACAATGAAGACATAGCCATGGTGTACATACAGAAGCCAAATCAAACAGAGAACCACTGTAAGTCTAAAACTTTTCTTCAAATACTCTATGAAATTAGATCAACTTAGAATTACCTGTATCAATCATATTTATGTACACTGCTCAGAGCTATGACTTTTGTTTACAGTGTATAGCAAACAGAGTACTCGACAGGAGACGTTTTTCGTCTTCCATCAGACAGGTTACAGTGCCTACAATCCGAGTGGATGTTACACCAAGCGACAAGTCCACAGCAGCTTTGGACACCTGAAGTACATTCCACAGGAACTGGATGCTCCGATTCACCTGTGTGACCAGAGAAAGGACTGTAACTGGGGACCGTCTGTCAACGTCCAAAACAAGTTCCTGTACATCGCTCAGCCAACCGAAAACCGGGTCGTGGTCATTGATGCTGCACAGACTATGAACCCAGTCGAGGTAGTGTTGTAATATAGCATGCTTACATTGCTAATTTGGGTCATGATTTCTTTTTGATTTGTTTTCGTTTTCTCATTTGTTCTGTGTGCAGATGGAAGAGAATTTTCTCACCTAGCTCATTTTTCATATAAAAATTGACATTTGAAACCTGAGTTTTCCTAATATTTATCATATTATTAATCAGAAATACAGTATTCAGGCAAAAATGTACTTAACGTATTCATCTTTTTAACAGTTTGTGAGGACGGACCTGTTTCCTGCCAAGTTGTATTATGTAGAACATCTGGACGAGGTGTGGGTCTTGTGTTGGAACTCTGATAAAAACACAGGAAGTAAAACTATCGTTGTTATTAAAGAGGCCAGTTCTGACACGCGTCACTCGATGGTGCATACCCAGCCTGTTGGATACAAATTTGACATGGTAAATAAATCAATAAGATTTGATGTGTTTCCAACATGCTATTTTTTTTTTAAGAAAATGTATTAGATTTATCATTGGATACTGTATACAGGGAAATATTTGCGCCCATTTTTTTTCCCTCCCTTTTCGCCTCGTCAGCGGGTTATTTTAAGACTGGGCAAATTCTTATGTCTCATGTTATCTCTCTTAAAATAATTTGTGTATGGGCGAATTCAAGACAGCCCGGTCTAAACTTACAAGTGTAGAAGAGCAAAAATTACACGGGGTGAAAATAACCCTGTATACAGTATTTCCTTGTTATAATAAAAGTCTCCAGCTCTGTTTGATTGTCAGTATACGGTATAAGAAATTTTTTTTTTCATATTTGCTTATCATCATCTAATGTTACCTCAATAATAAAATAGTGAAGCTATATGTAGCAGAAACGCATGAACATGCATTCTATTTTATAAATTCCTATATATAAGAACCAATTTAAAAAATTTTAAACAGTAGATATCAGGATTACTGAGAGATTTGTAACATTGTATTTGCAGGTTCAGGACATGTTCATTCCTCCCACCAGTGAGCTTCATCAGAACATGAGGTATGGCTATGTGATCCACAGTGAACAGCACAACTTGTTCAAGATTGAGCTGGAATCCATGAGGTACACAAAGTCCCTGGATCTAGAGAGCTTTGCCTGCCTCCCCCAGGAAGTTGCATTCATACCACTGGGTAAGTGAGGTACACATAGTCTCTGGCTATATAATTTTTGTTTGTCTTCCCTTCCTCATGAAGTGGACTTAATTAATACCAATTGGTAAGGGAGGTGAACATAATTTGTGGCCATTAAACATTTTGCCAACCTTCACCAGGATATGGCTCTCATTACCACTGGGTAAAAGGCTGGTCATTGGATTATGTCTAGTCAAAGTGTGCATGAAATTTATCTAACTGACAGAATATTCAAGAGAACAATTTTTATTCAATATGTGCATCAGTTAAAAAATATTACTTGTCTTAAACTTAGAAGAAATGATAAATATTGGTTGAAAAGTAAACTGATATGTATATGTCTTAAAGGAAATGGTCTTAGAAACTGAACACCATTACAGTAATTGAATAATAAATGAAGTTTCATCGGTTGGTCATAGAGTACCTTGTACAATCTATATTTTGCTTTGGAAACAGGAGGACACATTCTTGTTAAATGCAAACAGACCAGTGGTCCTAGCGGTCCAGAGACGACCCAGATTCTGATTGACCTGATCACAGACACACCTGTGGCCAACATTACCCTACCTGGGAACCCGTATGTTTCACCTGACTCCAAGCAGGTTGTCAGTGTGGACAAAGAGACTGGCAAGGTTCACATTGCTAAGGTCAAGGAGAATGGTGAGTGATGAGTGTCATGTGAAATGAACTAAGGTTTTATCCAAGAAATTTTTCTTTGTAACATTCTGTAGAAATCTCATGAATAGTACGATAAACTTCTTTGTATTGGTTTTTTATTTCAGGGGAGATAACCAAAATGACAGAGGTAACTGTGAGTTCAAAGGTCAGCGATGTGACCTTTTTTCCGTCCAAGGATGGCAATGGCTACAGCATTGTGATGACATCACAGGAACTTCCTGAGATTTACTCTGTTCAACTAAACAATGGGAAAATCACATCACTCAAAGGTAATTCATGAGAAAATCCCCTGATGTGAAATCTTTGTGCAGTACATTTAATGATTGTAATTATTTAGATGTAAGAGGCAAGAATTACATGTACATCTATGTTAGTTTTTTTTTTAAATGTACAGTGATGTAATGACAAATATGGATGAAATTAAATATTTGGTTGGAGTTAATTTGATAGAGTATTAAACTTTATTATGGATATCATAAAATACTCATATAATGATTTTTTTTTTTTGGGGGGGGGGGGCATGTCTGCTGTAAAAATTGACTGACTCTTTCAATTTCTTATCAATCAAGGTATGGGTGAACCTCCAAAGACGACCTTGAACCCCTTTACGCCAGTGTCTCGTGCTGTTGTTGGGGGTGATGTTTTCAGCAAGTACTTTGCCACACCCTCAAAAGATGCTCTGTTGATTCTGAATGGACAAGACATGTATATAGACTGTCAGCTGTCTGGTCTAAAGAATCCAAACAAAGTAGCCTACAACGTGGCCTCCATAGTGTGAGGGACTATCTCATGATGTCATTGATAAGGGGTCATCTCAAAAGTGTGAAACTCATGATGTAATGATGTGGTTTTCTTGTTTTCTTAGAGGACCTTTTTTTTGAGAATTGTTATTAATGTTTGGTGCAGAATTGTTTTTGAAATGAAACTATTGTTTAATTGTCACTTGAAGTATGTTATGACTTTGACATCCTTCTTTATGAATTTGTAATTAAGTTTGACTTGTACCAAATAGATGATCATATGTAAGGAATTGCAATAGCCTGATATAAAGTATAATGCTACTGTTGACATGACTTGAATACCATCAGTTAGTGGGTAATACTTAAAGTGTACTATACCTATGTTTGTTGGTGTGTTGAAATTATCATATAGATTTTTTTATCCCCTTTGATTTGTTTAAGTAAAGATAAAAATACAAACAAGCTTCGAATGTATGTCCAAGGTAGATGTGCTTAAGCTAGACTAATTACTTACATAAAATGATGTAGATGCTATATGGCTAGGAACAGCTGAGTGTTACTGCTGTGCATGTGTGTGTGTTGGTCTATTATTGTTCACGCTACATTTAATGGCAGATGGTCACAATGTGCCAGAAAGTGTACTGTACAGAAAAGATATGAACAGAAATTAACACTTTTTAGTGAATGAAAGGTATTTGACATGCAGAATGTTAATTGGAATCAGGCCATGTGATAAGGAGAGAAGTTTGGACCACATTTTTTTTCCATTTTTGTTATATCAATGTGTTGGCTATAAGATAAGCATATGATACATAATATTGCTGATTTTAAAACTCATTGTTAAAGAGTAGCTTTGGAGTTCAAAGAACAATATTCGTTGACATCAATGGATCAGTGCTTTGTTGTTTTAGAATTTAATAGTAAATTTTCTTACATGGTAGGTCGTGGTTAAGCACCAATAAAGAAGAGCTGTAAACATGTTTAACATGTAACTCTAATCACTTCTTGGATTATTTTAGTCCTGTATGATCAACAATATTTCAGCAATATACATGTTCATTGAATTGTGATTTATGGGGCTTTTTCAGCATTAATCATTTTTTATGATTTTATTTTGTGATTTTATTTTTATTCTTTTTTTTGTATTATATACTATTTTACATTTCCTTTTTTATGGTTTTTATTGCATTCCATTTTAAGAATAGACCAGGTTTAATTCTGAAGTATTTGGTTTTTAATATTTTTTTAAAAATCACATACTGTAAACATATTACATTTGGCTGTGTAATTTATTTTGCGTTTTTGACTGAAAGCAACTACTGCTAAATCAAATACATGGCTAAAAGTTATGCATATACATAGGTATAAAAATGCATTTATTCAAAAATACATTAAAATAAGGTCCACGCTAACTTGTTGAAGAATCAATTTCTGCCAAATATTGTACACGCTAAATATAGTACATTTACAGTAATACAGGCAGGCTTATTGCAATATCATATAGGACAAAAAGTTATGTCAAATTTTTATGTAATCCATGGTGTATCTGAGAAGGAATAGTTACCTGATAACAGTGCTACTTTTATTTGTACAGACTATACCTTAATGTTTGTTGATGTTCTTTTGTTTCCTATCCATTATATACAAGTGTTCGTTATAATGTGGTGTTCAACCAGTCCAATTCTGCTTTGCAAGTGCTGAGTGATTTCTTTGTTGATTACATATTATACATTCCTTACAACTGTTTGATTTTTGCCATATGCCTTTTACTGGAAAATAAAGTTTTTGTGATTTTGATTTTTATGCATTTTTTTTTGGGGGGGGGGGGGGGGGGTGTTACATGTATATACAAGGATTGATCCAAAAGTAATGTCACACAACGCACCGCTCTTCTCGTAGGCACTTTATTATATGAAATGATATATCAAAATTTGCCCAATCAAAATTCTAATTTAAATTAGAAATTTGATAAAATTTCGATGAATAATTACACATATATGCATGTATATACCATGATATGTACGTGACATGGCCGCGTCATACTCTTTTTCAAGGTTTTAATTTCGGAGCAAATAACATGGTTAAATTTTTTTTAAAAAGCTCAAAACAACACAATATTCAAAACAGATATAGCATAGATTTTTCCCGACTATTTTAAAAAATTAGGAAACGTTACTGTCCATTTTATTTAACTACGAGATTGTTTTTATTATTATTACATCATTGTTTTAATTTATGTTTGATATAAACATGTATCAGCATGTATCTGTTGCACACCAAATTCACAAAAATGAGCAAAATATAGTTTTATTGATTGTAAACTATAGTTTACGAATGCTAATCTAAGTTTATCTATCTGTAAATGTTAAGAACAGATTTTGCTGATAAATATAGATTCGCATCTGTAAATTATGATTTACGTTTGTTAATGCTATACGAGGGTTGTCCCAAAATTGCGTAAATTGAGGGCAATACTTTAATTCTGTTTTCTGTAATTTCGTCAGACAACTGTATTTTAATCATTGACCCGTTGTCAAACAGTACCCCAAAATTCAAATGCGTGCTTAATATATTTTTTGAGAAACAAAATAATTTATATCATTGGATTTTGCCAGGCGGCGCAAAGTGCGACATCTAAAATAGCAAGCCTTTACGTTGTTAAAGGGGCATGGTCACGATTTTGGACAAATTATATTTTTATGGTTCACAAAGCTTTAAAAATGCATCCTAATGATCAACCGAAATTTGAGAGTTAGTCGTAGAGTTATAAACATGATACAGAGCTCACAATTCTTTGTCATGTAAACAAGGCCCGTGCCCTGCTTTTGTTTTCATTGGTTCATTATACCAGTAAAAATCTTTTTCAAGCTGATTTTTCTATTTTCTAATTAGATTCAAGCATAAATAAACAGTTTCTAACGTTTATTACAATCATTTTAGGTCTAAAACTGTAATTTTCACCTCTACATTCAAAATGTATACAAAAACATGACGTAAGCTTTGTTTACATAGCAAAGAATCTCGCTTATAACTCAACGACTAACACTCAAATTTTGGTTGACTATTAGACATACCTTACTGAAGCATTGTAAACATTAAATCGCAAAAATAATTTTTGACCAAAATCGTGACAATGCCCCTTTAAATATGTTTGGTTTTTTATCGTCCCTCTGCTATCAATTTTACCATATATTTTTAAAAAATTCTTTATATTGATTTGTATCAACGTAAATATCAATCAACATCAATAGATTCGAATGACACAAAGCTGAAGTGGTGAAGCGGTGCTTATTTTTTCAATACTTGATGTTATGTCTAATCATGATATGAATAAAATTAGACATAGTGAATAGAAAAGGCAAACTTTTACCAGCGCAGCATAAATTAAATGTATATGAAAATAATATATAGTTATATACAATATCAATTCATATGACAAAACAAAATGAAGCGGTGCTTTTTAGTTCAGAATAGCATTTTGTTGTATAAGTTTGTAACAAAAAACTGCTTCAATCAGCTAGAGTTATCTTTCATAAAATATTGATGGTTTTACATACAGTACATGATAAACTGCCATAGTTTCTGGTTTTAAATTTGAATAAGATATTAGTAATTGGATCCATATGTTTTAGAAATGCTAAAAATGTAAACCAGAGCATTTTGTTATCACACAAAAGGGATCAAATGAATGATTATCCATTAATTAGTATGATCTCAATATAAGGGTATTAATCTTTTCTTGAATAAAGTAGTTAAATTTGTTTTCTCATGTCTGATGTTTCAGAATAGAAAACCCTTATTCAAGTTTAGACATTTGAAATGTTATTAGTTTCAAATGATGCTAACTATGTCTAGAGTTTGCAATTGTATTTTAGTCATGTTTTTACCAACTATAATTAATACATTTATCTCTTTGAACCAGCTATAAAGATCGAGAGAGAGAAATGAAAATTTTCCATTCAAAGATTTTCTGGCCTAAAACAACAAAAACGTAATGTTCATTTACTGTACTAGTACATACAATTTAGTTATATTTGAAAACAAAATAATCCATGGTGGTGGGTGTGGGGGAGTATAGATGTTGCCTCTTAAAAATTTGATCAATGTGATTAATTTCTAGTAATATAAAAGTTTTCTACACGTTTTTGCCCCCTGCTAAAAGTTGGATTTTAATTCGTTCTGTTCAAATTTCATTTTTCTATATGTGAATTTAAAAAAAATATCGCCTTCCAACTAAAATTGGGTTCCGGCACCGCCTCCTTTGTTGTTTCATGCTTTAATAATTGCGAGTTAACAGAAACAAAGTGAGATTATTTTCTACAGAAGTTATCTCTCTTATCAGAGGGACCAAAATGAATGTTTTAAAAGAAAGAAATGTTTGTGTTTTTCATCAAGCTACATAACTTGGAAACTTTCTGCTGCAAATTATACAATTTAATTCAAACGCATTTGACAGTATTGAACATAAATCTCCAATGGATTTTTTCAATTCCTCCCCGGACTATAAATGCCGCAGATTGAAATATTCATCATCACCTGATCACGTGAGGTCGCAATAAGCCTATTCAGTATGTAAACAAGAAATCGACGCGAAAGCGTGGTCGGCATGCTAGTAGCAGGCTAACGCATGCGAAAACAAAAGAATCAAGACAGAACCACAACTAATGTTTTGAGTCGAGGGGCCCCCGAAAGGGGTAATATTGATGTTGTGTTTTATTTATTCTCTGATCAAGTGTGAATTAAAATGATGGTCTATTTGTTTACAGATAATATTTATTCTTATGAAGGATCTTGGTCTATAGGTTAATTGATAATATTTATTATAATGAAGGAATATTTTTTTTCAATGTCAAAAAAGTATTATCGCTATTTAATTTGTAAACAAACTTGCTGTCATTCCTCTTCCCCCATGCTGTTTTTCTCGATTACTTTACTTGCGGTCAGATATACACTTACGTGAATCGTTTATAAAAATATGAATAAGACAATTTTCATTTCTCTTTACATAAAATAGCCGCAGTATTCAATTAATACCATGCAAAGAATAATGTGATGCGTTCGTCACGATGTTTTCTTTTATTTAAGGAATAAGGAATCATTCTTTGAGTATCATGACGTGATAATTTTGGTCGGGACGTGGTCAAATTCAATACAGCCCGAAGGCTTTATGATAGATTTGACCACGCTCCAACCGAAATTATCACCTCATAATATTCAAAGAATGATTCCTTATTACTTAGATTTATATTATTTCCAATCTCTACACTTTAAAAACAACATTCCAAAAGTATTATTTTTTCATGTAGTACATGCTATGTATTACTACGCGGCGCAGCCAATACCGTTTTTTGTTTATGATATAAGACACGCCCATTTTGTGTCGCTCATCTTTTTGAAATTATTAGGCTATGTGCTTCAAAATTAATTCATAATGTTATCACAGACAAAGACAGTTGAAAATGTGTGTGTGTATATATATATATATATATATATATATATATATATATATATATATATATACAGATCACTGATAAAGTGTGGGTCGGGTTTCCAGCATGGCAAAATAGCGTTAAAACGACATATATTTACATTTCCAAGTGTCTCTGTCTGTGATAACACTACGAATCGATTTTGTACTATACAGCCCAATAAATTCAAAAGACGTATTGTTGGGGGTGCAAGCGGGTTTGCATAATTAATATTATAATATTTAATTATTTTAATTTTTAATTAAATATTTAATATTTTAATTGCTGAAAATTGTATAAATATAAGTAATAAGGAATCATTCTTTGAATATTATGAGGTGATGATTTCTATCGGGGCGTGATCAAATCTATCATAAAGCCCTTCGGGCTTTATTGGATTTGATCACGCCCCGACCGAAATTATAACCTCATAATACTCAAAGAATGATTCCTTATTCCTTAAATATAGCTAAAACTTATTTAAGATTTGATAATCATAGTTTCCAAAAATCGTGAACTATAGATATATTCATCATATTGTCAATCCATAGTTTACCAATTGTAAAACCGTATTTAGTTTTTGTTTTGCAATCGCGAATTATTGATTTCAATTTTTATCATAATATATTTACCCTTTACAGTGTCTTTGTCTATGACAACACTACAAATCGATTTTGTATTGTACATGGTTAGTCAAATACATTTCATAAATGACTTTTTTTAATACAGTTGCTGAAAATTATATACATTGTAAATACAAGTAATATGGATTCATTCTTTGAATACTATGAGGTGATCAAATACGGTCGGTGGTGATCAATTCTGTCATAAGGCCCTTCGGCCTTTATCGGATTTGATCACCACTGACCGTATTTGATCACCTGATAATACTCAAAGAAGGATTCCTTATTCCTTATTTACTTCTGAAACAGATTTTCGCGTTAACTATGATTTAACGTTAACTTTAGTTATGGTCCGTAAACAAAGTTTATCGACTACGAAACTATGTTTGGCTCATTTTTGTAAATTTGGCGGCGTGCCATGTGTACATGTATCTGCAATGCATGATACCATTATCCTGAAGCATCAACTATTTATTTTTTTATAATAAGATACAAAAATCCCCTGCCTTAAAACAATAACTAACTTTTTTAATATAATAAGATCACCCTCTTTATTTTTATGTTATTTTATGCCTCCTCATTCCGTTTACCAACACATCAAACAGATTCACAAATGTGTTGAAAAATTTTATTGATCAGAATATGATTATATCCTGCTCAAAACATATAAACCTGGATGAACATCATGCCAAGTACATACCAATGATTCGAGTAGAAAAATAATCAAAATCCTGTAAACTGTAAAAAAGCATATGTTAAAACAAACTGAAACATTTAATCTGTAGAGCAGAATATTATACAAGGTAACTATGCATTAAACACGTAAGTAAAAATACAAACTGAGTAATGGCAGAAGGTGGGGGAATAGGCCACCAGTTGGGAGGGTTGGAAAATTCTTCAAACTACCCAAGATTATCCCCTTTACTATTATCTTATTATTTAAAAAGATATTTAAATGTCAGCGTCAGGTACTGTTGATAAGGGATAAAAATTTTATTACTAAAAAAGTTTTAACTTCAGGTGCCTGTGGCAAATAAAGCACGTAAAGACAACCTTTTTTTGGGGGGGGGGGGGGTATCAACGTTCCTAATATACAGCACGCGTCGTCATTTTGGAATCTTTACTGTTGATCGAAGGATTTCTCAAATATCAAATATATTTCTTACGTTAGAAAACATTACAAAGATCTCACTCCAGAATCGATGGGGTTGTTTATAAATATTTATGAATGTGACTTCAACATTATTTACTCTTATTTAAATCACATTTGCATTTTGTAGATGGTCACTTGGATGAGTGTTTATTATCACAACCAGTTATATCTAATCTAAACTATCTTTGGAGCTAAATATTAACAGGTATATTCATATTTGTGAAAATGTCATCATAATTCTTAGAAACAAAAAAACATTTATTTGCAATTGGTTGTTTACGAGAACAGTGTTAAGTTGAATAAGTGCCAATAAAAACTACATAGATCGAATCTCAGATTTCTTTAGAGCTGTAGAAAACGGTTTTGTATTATATATTTGTGCAAATGTCATGATAAAGCTCAGAAACGAAATACATGAAGTGATATATACGAAAAATTGGTAATTTGAAGCCGTATGACGTCAAGAATATTGTTATGTCTAGCTTTTGGTTTGTTTAAAAATTAGGATGATAACATTTTTACCGATAATTTACAGGAAAGCCAGTACAACTGTTAAATGTCAAGGATATCAAACAAAACAGTACTAATAATTCTGTATAATTATATCTCACGCTTACAAAATGAAAGATTTGCTAGTAAACACAATGCAAAATTGGATACTAGTACACGAAAATCAGCGCCTGCCCCTCTCTAAATGTTAGGGTTCTTTTATGTCTTCTTATCAATTTCCAAAATGATAGCCTCGATCTATTTTCTTCAACGTTTTTATTTTACAAAATAATGTACTTGTAAAATTTTAAACACATCAGACAGGAAAATTTTTACTTTTTTATGATTCCTTTCGATGTTGCATTCACGAAAGTAAAACCACCGTACTCGCTTGCTTCATTATCAGTTGCACACTTTTTTCACTGTCTTCTTTTCAATTAGAATACTTTTTCTTTTTTACATAATATTGAGCAGCTCAACGCCAAAAAAAAAAAAATTAAACAGGAAAGCTCCTATACTTTATTTCTATATACTTAGGTTAGGTTGGAAAAAACCATTTTAAATTGTTAGCGTCATTAATTCTTACATCGTTTACATCGTTGTAATTTTCACAAAAACTAAAGCCATGTTTTGATATAAACTTTTCTTTCATATTTGCAATGACTATTCTTTTAATAATAAAAAATCCTAATAGCTTGTTACAATGACGATAAACTTTCTCAGAAAAGAAAAGTACACAATTCGTTTCATTGAGAAAAACGCTATCGCAACAATCTTAACAATTATAAAAACATATCTATTTACAACAACCCGAAATCGTATTAGAACAATGTTGTGATTTTTTGTCTCCAAATTTCAACTGTAAAGTTCATAATTTCAATACAAAAATTTGAATTTCCAACTTTAATCTCGGAAAAACCAACTTTAAAGTTGGATTTTTCAATTTTAATCTTAGAATTTCTAACATTAAATCTAGGTGGTTCCTACATTTAAGTTTGAAATGATATCTTGTAAATATGAGAGTAGGCTTTATATTATAGCAACTTCTTAGATTAAAGTTGAAAATTTAAAGATTAAAGTGATAATTCCAACTTTAAAGGGGCATGGTCACGATTTTGGTCAATTTCTATTTTTCTGTTTTATTATTTACAATGCTTTCGGAATGCATTTCTAATGATAAAATGATAAAATGAGTCAGCCGTAGAGTTATAAGCAAGATACAGGGCTCACAACTCTTTGTCATGCAAACAAGGCTCGTGCCCTGTTTTTATTTACATAGGTTCAATATACCAGTAAAAATGTTTTTGAAGCTGATTTGTCTAGCTTCTAACTCGTTTTAAGCATAAATAAACAGTTCCTAACGTTTAACACTTTCATTTTAGGTCACCTCAACATTCAAAATGTAAACAAAAGCTTTGTTTACATAGCAAAGAATTGTAAGCTCTGTAACTCGCTTATAACTCAACGACTGACACTCGAGATTTGGTTGCCTATAAAAAATGCCTTACAGAAGCATTGTAAACATTGAAACCGGAAAAATAATATTTGACCAAAATCGTGCCCATGCTCCTTTAAAAGTTTGCTTTTCCAACTCTTAAGTTTAAAGTTCCAACCGTGAAAGTTTTAATTTTGAATAAAAAAAAAAACCAACAAAAAAACCGAGTTCATATCACTGTGAACTTTTTAACATGCTGTTTTTTTCTTAAATGAAAATGTCTCATCAATTTACTCAACCATTCTTGTAATAGACTTACCTTTGCATGGAATCACAATTTAACCTCCTGTTTTCACAGAAGTTGTAAACGTATTATGATAATATTCCACAGAGAAAAAGTTTATGTAGCACATGCTAATTGTTGCAATATTCAATTTCCACTTGTTTTCTCTAATTTTCACTGTATTGCATATAATAGGTCAATTTTATTTGTATTCTACATGTCGATTGATGTGATATTCTGGTAAAGCTGCAATAAAGCGTTAATACTCTTCATGACATTCCACAGACAATGCTAATTGAAAAATGACTGGAAACAAATCGTGTTTTTATAAAATTTAACTCCTCAATACACACTTTGAATTACAAAATAAATCGTACATTAACATATAATACACAAGAAAATTATGGAATAAAAATAGAACATTATAGAATGTGATTATGCTGCTCAGTAGAATTCACGGTATATATAAATACACTGAATGAGATTGAACAGCAGGTATAACACCTTTATATGTTTTTTTTCCTATAGTCAAGTTTATTATCATATCTGTTTACACAGGATACATATGGGGTGGGGGGGATGACCATTTGTGTGTGTATATATATACATGTATATATGGCGGTATGCAAATTGATCTAAAAGTGCATGTTATTTTCCATAATGTAAAATGTACTCTAAGAAAAAATCCAGCATGCTTGAGTACAACTGAACTCATCCTTGTTTGATGTAGATAACAACGACCGGGAATTTTAACGGTCCATACGTGATTGGTTTTTATATATCGTCCTGCCTAAACATTAATATAAGATTAATATAAATATTATTAGACATTTTTATATTTTAGCGGCGACTTTCAGGAAATTAACTATTGAAATGACATTAATATAACAGGTTTGATGGATCCATTGAGTAACCGAAAGTTCGGTATCGCAATAACTAAGACTATCCTTCCTAGATCATATGTACTTTACAAAGTTAGTGATTTTTACTCCCGATTCAAAACAAGGAAAAACTAAACATCATTGAGATGGTGACCATCTCAAAGGACTCCGAATAAATAATGGAAAATAGGATTAAAGCCTTTCAGAGGATTTTGCTTTCACATTGACCTTTGAGTTTGAAATTTTCAGATTGGCATAGAACTTTAAGTTAAGCTCATTGCCCCATAGGTTTTTTTGGTTTAATATGAGCCAATGAGAAAATAGTTTGTGGTCTAAAACTGGATTTTAAAGAGATCTGGTATGACCCTCACATTTGACCTTGAAACTTGGTTTAAGGTCGCTGCTAGATAGGGCTAAGAGAAGAGTAATATGCTCTGAAATTGTTTTTGTGTGGTCTGATATGACCTTGACTCTTGACCTAGAAATGTCATTCAAGGTCACTGCACACCCGTTGACCAAAGGCAAGGTAGGTTAAGTATGTGCTAGATTAGACCAATGGGAGAGAAAATATGTCCCGGACAAGTGATCTCGGACGGACAAAGGGACGGAAGGACGAACGGACGAACAGACTGGTCACTATAGGGGAGAGCGGGATCCTAATGAAATGTACAATGAAAATGACAAGAGAACAAGACAGATATTTTTAAAAGAAAATACATATAGAATGTGCTCTCTTTACCGTAATTATGATTAGTGCAAAACGATATTCAATCGTTCAATAAATTTAAAATAAAAATAATAAAATATACAATGCATAATGTATGCCTACAAATTAAACATCATGAAAATGACATATGGTGATAACGAACAGTGTTCAAATTCAAAAGTCTAAAGGAAAATTACAAAACAGGAGCAGAGCAAATACGGACCTCTTAAAAAATAAATAGAGGTAGGATCAGGTGCCATGGAGGAGTAAGAATCCTTTGCCGACCGGTCACACCCGCCGTGCACCCAATGTCATATCGGTAAAAATGTCATAATCTGGAAAATTCTCGTAATTTGAAAACGATATCATGATCGGGAAAAACGGAGAAAAATCCGTCGACAATTCGGTATTCAAATAATAGTACAAAGCAGAGCAATCACGGACCTCTGGAAAACCTCAGAGGCAGGATCGGGTGCCATGGAGGAGTGAGCATCCTAAATGAACGAACTGTTAGAATTAAAAACGAATGCATTATTTCATCATTATGAAATTCTCTTAAAAAATTCAATATAATGAGAGAGGAGTTAAATCCCTCCAATGATGTTGACGAATTTGAGTAATATTCATTGTATCTCAAATCACTATAACAACTTCAATGCAAATTGAGGGAAAAGCCTGCTATGAAAGAAAATATATCAGTATCAAATTTACAGGAGCTTTGCTTCCATATATGACTGAATTTTTAAAATTGGAATCATCAGAATCCAGATGGTATTTTTAGACGATTTGAATTTAAAGTAGATTTATTTTGTTAAGTTTTATGTCGTCTAGATCACAGTTTAGATAACTTTAATGACTCTCCCGTAAAATCTTCAATAATTCTCCTTTTTGTTAATTTTAGAATATTAAATAAACCCCAGCTGTAAACGTTTTGTTCCTAATCAGACTTAATTCCCTTATTGTATGTTTAATTTCAATTTAAATTTAAATGTCTTTATTGACCAATTAAGGGCCCTCAAGGGGCAACATAAATATTGAACAATGTTTTTATATCTGCCCAATTCTATGAGAAGTCTGTATGCTGATATAAGCAGTCTACAGATTGACTTTCTGTATTCAGGTCTTAATAAAGTTAAATATTTTTCCAGTCTGAAGTTGGTTTTCAAAAATAAATAAGTAACAAGTTTGCCATCCCTAAGTGTTTCGTTTGAGTACTGCCAATCCCTCAAATATTTTTAAGTCTGAGATTGTTTTAACGAAGTAACAAAGTACTTTTTAGCCAGTCATAAATTCTGCACACCGTATTCATACGATCCTTAAAAGTTTCTGATTTAAAGAAATACAATTAGTAATTGATATTTGAATGTTTTCTTTTAAAAACCTCCAAAAGATTACATTCGTCATCTGCACACTAAAAGAAATGAAAAAATTGAACGGGTTCTCAAAATTATTCTTAATATTAATTTTCAAGAACCTTTGTGGTTCTATAATACTCCCTTAACTTTTTATATTTATATTTTTATAGTAAATCATGGTCAAAGCAAAAACCTTATCCTATTAGATAGGACACCATAACTTAATCCCTACATTACTTTTCAAATGACAATGGATAACTAAGGTTTGTATATACAGAGAAAACATTATATGACATATTTATTCTACAAAAGTCTGAATGTTACACTTTGAAGTTTTATTTCATAATTAGTTTTTATCTGCTTTTTACAACAGTCATGCATATTTCTCTCATATCTAATATACTTTTTCGAATTGTAAAACTACACTGAGATGATACCATCATAAAACTGTACTACATCTTTTTACCTAGTGAAAAATGTTTTCTCATTGCTCAATTTATTCTAAAAAGTCATTCATATGTTTTATCTTTTTTTACCTATTATCCTTACAATTACAAATAATTGCACCTTTATGGAAAAAAATTTATCTTCATAAATACATTGCTTATATGTAAAAAAAAAAAATTGATGAAACGACGCATATATACAAAATCAAAACCCACGACAAAAGTCAATTAAAGGTAATACCTGTCATAGAATACTTGTTCCGCTAGTATATCTCACTCGTGAAATACATACAATCAGTATGTTTATAGATAAATATCGCACTTTACAGATAAATCATTCATATCCAGCACGAAATAATATCATGCTGCTTTTCAAAAAGCTAATTAAAGGCATTTCATTTTTTTCAACACCTTTTAATTCATTATCAATTGTGATATTTGCAGTCTTTAAATCCTGTTTACTTTACATTTCATATGGTATACTCACTGGAATAAGAAAACTTATAATTTAGTATCGAGTGAAAAATAGCACTCATCGCAAGACGATACTTACTTTAAAAACTATTTAGATTCTACCAAAAGCAGATAACAAATGAAAACACAAGATATATTGAAAATTATTCGTGGGTGTAACAAACTCAATATTTTATTAAATATCAAGAAGAACCCTGGAATCAAGTCCATATCTATAGCCCATTAAACTCCATGAATTGAGATGGTATTGAGCATAATAATAGAATATGAATCTTACTACTAATAACACAAAGCCGTATATAAAACAGACACAGAGTCATTGACGATTCTTATTAGGAAAATGACAGACTATATTGGCAAAAACTGGAACCGGTCCTGCTGCTAATTGACGGTAGATAATTTGACAATTCCGTATAAATACTCATTTTAACTGCATTCATTAGTGTGCGGAAGTTGATGCTGATACAACCAGTGAAAAAAGGTATGAATCCCTTTCTAATAGATATTTATATACTTATTTTACGAAGTTCAATTGATTTACAACACATCTCTTCCCAAACTAAAATTTTTCTCGTACTTTAATATTTACGAATTGAACACAAATAACGAAGATTGATTAGTTTTATCATAGTTGAAAATTGATATATTGATTTAGTCTTAATTAGTATATGTGAAAAATCAAATACAAAATGATATTTAACTTTCAATTTGAGTATTATAATAGTTTATACAGAGTCTTTTCAACCCTTGCAAATGCCTATTTCTTTGCTTAGTAGTATTGCTAAGTATTTGTAGGGTTAATGCAAACAAATTACCAACTGGATGTCTATTGAAATGTCTTTAAACTAGATACGCGTGCTGCCTAATGAAGGATGTATAATATATACTCGATAATTTGTGTTAGGTTATAGCTAAACATCTTGATTGTTATTTTAAAGAATTTAGCATTCCGTCTCATCATTAAATATATTAGTTATTGTAAAGTTTTTTCGATCATTATTATTTTCCGATGTTTTATCAATAAATTTCTTTTTACTCAGATTGATATTAAATAACATGTGGCGTCAGATTTTATGAGAATAATGTTGCCTAAAAAGATTACGCATACAATGTACGTGTATATATCTTGCAATGAAATAAAGAAACAATCACCTAATATTGAATCAATCCAATATCAATATAGACAATCAATTAAAAAAAATCATTTTTTCATATAAAAATAATTGCTTCACAATAAACCAAGAATATTTTCCCCGAGTAACCAGTTTGATTCTTATTCACAAGCAAGCAGTAAGTTTCCTTTTTCTTTTAAATGCAGAAACAATAAATTGGTTTACGACAAACATCTTCGAGCAGTAGTTTCTTGCAATTTCGCGGATGATTACAGTATTTAAGAAATATTTTACAATTCTATTTTTACTAACCTTTTTAATAGAAAATCAACACAATGAAAAGAATCGCCATTCTTACGTATACCCTCGTTGTCTCCATTCTACTTTACAACGTAGTTTCGGGACAAAGGGAAACCAAAAACAGCATTTTGGCAAAAGATAAAATGCAAGTATCAAATTAAAAAAAAAAACCATCTTACAATTTTCAATGAAGAAACAAATTTTGTTTTATAATGTGGATAAAAATATATTGAATTCAAAATGTTCTTTCAGGAGATCAGCGAGGTCTATTATAGGAGACATTGATTTGATGCGGATACTCGCACTACAGCCCCAAATAGTTGGACACGGGCTTAACATATCTCAGTAGTAAGATAAAGCAATCATATATGTTTAGAACATTTAATGAAAAAAGTAAAAAAAAAATGTGCTACATTGTACAATAAAAGCTGGCTAATATCGAGTTCATATAACCATTCAACTATTGTTTTGCTATTTTTTTTAATTCTATGACGGAAACAAGAACTCTAAACCATTAAAAATGTAACTTCTAGTGTATAGTCATCGTGATATTTCTATAGATTTCTATAAATCTTATTTCATTTTATTAAATGCTAAAAATTGAAAATCTTTATGCATAATTTTATCATTTTTTTTATTTAGTGGAAGGTAAAGCGGCGAAGCAACAGAGACTCAGGTATTTGAAACAGTTATCTCCGTTAACCGTCAATGATACCTACATGTATACAGTGCATTAGGAATAATCAATAATATATCATTTATTTCTTTATTTCAGACACTACTTGAAAGAGATTGTGATATGATAGAGATTGTGATCTGTGATTGTGGATATCATTAATAAAGATTTCTGATCCCAAAGAACTTTTTATTTCTCAAGGCAAAAAGTTATTTTCATTTTTACATGGTCCGATTATGTGTAACAATGTTCAAATGCAAACTCTTTGCAAATTCTATGATACTTGAAAGAATATTAATGCTAACATATTGGTAAATGAAAAAGAATATGATAAAATAAGTTAAAAGAAAATGGAATATATAGCTTTAAGCGAATTTAGGGAAAATGAAAAGTTTTTATTGTTTAAAAGGATGCTACTGCAATGTTGAATGATTGAGCAAATACACAGCAGCCTCAAATATTTTCACTCGCCACCGCTAAGTATACAAAGTGTATATAATTAAACTTTGCAGTCGCACCCTTTAATGATAAAAATGCAATCTTTTATGAATAAACATCTTTTTATTTCCCAGAATTTACTTTTCTGATAACATTTTAAACCTCCGAACAAACGAAACGATTAAATACAACACAGGAGAATATGTGTAATAGTATAAAAAAAGACAAAAGCATCTTTGGCGAATGCATTTCAAAGATCAATATTGTTCTGTTTTTTAAATTATATAACTTGGTTCTGAAATTGTAAACCACAGTTTTTAAATCTTTCTCTATAAATATACATATTTTATTGGGTTTTTTCTGGCGTAATATCCAGTTACTGCAAAATTGACTGGTAAACAGACATTTTACTTTTGAGTACTGTAAGATGAACCCAGTGTTTTAAACTTTTATTTATGATTTGTTCTCCATGTTATAAAATTAATGTATCGTTAGCACACCACTACATATACAGCAATTTAAATAGCAATAAATATTTTCGCCAGGAAACATATTTCAAATTTTAAAACAAGCAAAACACATATTATTTTACTCACAAAATAAAAATGTGAGAATTATGTAGAATCAATTAATAGGAAAATCAATTACTTGTGGCCAAGGTAAATTTATTGCAAACCAATTCTTAACTTTTACAATTTTACATCAGACATATTTTTGAATACACAACACATACTTCGTAAATTGCAACGTCATTGGTTTCGTACAGATACAAAAACAAAAACAAATATTTAGCTTTCATCAAGACATAAAAAATAATGCATGCAGTAAGAAAACTATTTTTTTTTCATCAAATAAATTGTATATATATTGGAAAAGAAATGATAGAATGCAGCATTTCAGTTAAAAGAAACCTATTCACTTTAACCTTATTTTCTCAACAAATATAAAGCTAATTACATTTTACGTTTTTGATAACATTAAAAAGATATTTGTACATTTAAGTAATGTTTTATTTTATAATGTTAAAGATATTTTGATTGGTTTAATTTTAGAATCTCAATAATGTTTCAACGTTGAATTTACTAATGTGTGGTCGGTAAATTCACGATCTACCTTGATTTACATTTAAATAATTTTAAGAACTGAATGGTTTTTACATAGGGATTCGAGTTTCGGAATAAGTTGTATTAATTATTATAGTTGATGTCTTTGTTGTGGATATTAGACAACAGTACGTGTCATGAATTTAAAACATTTTAATTGAATTCAAAATAATGTTTATTAATAATTACGTTTTATCTACTGAGTTGATCATTGGAATTCTTAGTTAATATTATTTTCAAATATTTGATATTAAGGGATCATTTTAAACATTTTGATCAATATGCGTACGAATGATTGAAATTTTACAAATTGCTATAAGTCAAAAGGAAGGTTTATATATTTTTTTGGAATGTGGAAATTCTTATAAAGATACTTTTTTTCATAAAAAAAGATTAATGGAGGTCCTCCAAATTACACAAATTTTAAAAGATATCAGCATTGTACGTTTCTAATCGTAAATTTATTGTCAAAAGAATAGCCACGAGTTTTTTTGTTTAATTTACATATATTGGGATTGTCTCTAGTTTTTCTTCATCTCCTGTGCGATTATTTCAGATTTGGATTGCTGTCTCCATTTTTGTAATTTCTTGATTGTATCATTCTCCTTTCTGTTTAAGCTGACAAGAAAACATAAATTTTAAAGCATTTGGTCGCCATATCAGTTTCGATCGCTCCTCAACTGCTACTGTGGTAAATAGTAAATGACATGTGGTGATAACGAACAGTGTTCAAATTCAAAAGTCCAAAGGAATATTACAAAACAGGAGCAGGGCAAACACGGACCTCTAAAGAAAATAGAGGTAGGATCAGGTGCCACGGAGGAGTGAGCATCCTCTGCTGACTGGTCACACCCACCATGTGCTCTTTGTCGTAATCAGGAAAAACGGGAATGTCCCCGCCCTAGACAACTAGGTGATTAATTATGGTCTAACAATTAGTATGAAAAACGTCAGTTAGCATGCGACCTATTGGAAGATTGTATTTGCTGACAAGGTCGTTGGGCCGACCATAGAACTTACGAAAAGATGACTTCAAACGAGCCTGTTGATAGTCCTGTTTTATCAACTTGTTTGTCAGTATTTTGCCTCGCCATAGCAGCTGTTCAGGTGTCACTACATTATTAATTTTTACTATACATTCTTACAAAAATTGCCCAACTTCAGATACAGATTAAAAATTCAAGACGAACTTCTGGGGAAAATCCTCTATACATCTTTTTAAACAACACTTCATTTACAATCTAGTAGCAAAAAACACGTTGAAACATTAAATAGCGCTCTCGACCTTATAAAGGGGGTGTGTTACAGCGCCCAAGAGAACAAAAGAAATCGACAACTTATATGGCGATAGTCGGAGATAAAAGGGAAATTATGCGTATTTATGAATTTATGTCAGATTTGTGTGCGCTTCATTTAACTTTTGAACACTCCATGACGTTCTCTCTTTCTCTCTCTCTCTCTCTCTCTATCTTTCTATCTATCTATCTATCTATCTATCTATCTATCTATCTATCTATCTATCTATCACTAATATTTTCAGTGACATGATGCACGTTTTCCAAAAATCTTTGTGCAAATTATGATGCAATAACACATCATTAATATCATTTTCTCGCAATTTACAACGTACAAGTAAAATACAAATGAACAACAGAAATGCCATACTTTCCATGAAGACAAAAGTTGTTACAATTGAGCTTAAAAATCTAGTCTTTTCACTCTTTCTTTGGTAAGCAATGTTATATTCGTTTGTTCTCTGAAGACAATACGAACCTTCCCCTTTCACACCATTAGTGAAGCCACACTAGGTGACAATTGAAGCAATGTGTATGATTTGACATAAATTTCCCCATCATCAATTTCCTGATTAAAAAAACACCAATATATTTGTTTAAGAAATCAATAAGGTCTTCAGAATTTGGATTTTTACTTAGAAGCATGAATGAATTAATTATTTACGGTCTTTATTTTTAATTTAAGTTAACACTGTGGTTTTATATTATAAGCAAGAGTAAACATACTTTTCTTATTAAACCTTGTTTTATTGTCAGAATGAATATATGAACATTAATTGCCTTTCTCTTCAGATGCCCCTTAATCAGTTACCTTTTATAAAATCCTGAATTTTCAACCCCAATATCAAATATGATTAATTAATGCTAACGAGCAACATTGAGAGGGCGTATGGTAGAATTATATATAAGGACCGCGACACAATGGCTATTAGAAGTACAAGAAGCAATTTGTTCTGATATATATCCAACATTATTTACATCTACGTCTTGCTATTCTCAAATAGAAAATTTGCAATAATGTATCAAATTGTATAATAAAAGTGTCAAACGTTCGTCCCAAGTGCATGTTGGAATTCTCTATCCTTTAGACGACTGAGAAAAGGAGCTTCAATAATAGACATCTTTGACGGAAGTGTCCCTACTGTTTTTATCATTAGCAATTTAACATAGTACTTCTTCTTGTTGGTATAAAAATTACAACTGTCGCCGAATTTATTACTTTCAGTCTTGTTCTCCAGCATTAAGGTAAGGAAACATAAATTTCATCTACACATTTGAAAATTCACTTATCTTTTTTTTTTTTTTTTTTTAAATCATCGTGATATTTGTGCATTATAGTTGTGAGATAAAATGTGATTAAAACCACATCAACGAGTATGATATTTGGTATATTGACATTTCTAAATGATCCTCATATCATTTTAGTTTTGCACATGCATATAGATATCCAAAATATTTTTAGAAAAATAAGATAATTCAAATATCTTTTCTTAAAAAAAATAATTAGAAGTTCCTCATGCTTTCTGATGTTTCTAGTTGAAATGTTATTTTTAAATTTTAAGATATTAATCAAAACACGATTTAAAAGTTTCAGATAAAAAAGATTGACAATGTTACATAATCTTAAAGGTTGAAGTATTTGTTTAAATAGTACTGTATAGCATATATAATATCAATAATAAAAAAAAATTCATAATAGGACGTACATGTCATTTCTTAAATTATACATTACATAGAACCAAAAACGGCACTGCACAATGGTTTTTTATTCTTTATTTTTACCTTTTATAGATGTTCCAGAATAAACAGCTTACGTTGACTCTTGCCCTGTGTGTTTTCTTCTCCTTTCTCGTTCTAGAAGTAACAGCTTTTAATATTGAAAGAATTTCCTTCAGAAGGTAACATTTTCTTCATCTTGGTGGCATACTAATAACTAACAATCAACTATTACGCTTTCTTGTCTTATGTGGTCATTAATTGTCTTACCGAACGTTGATTAACTTAATTCTTTTTATTCAGTTAAGATAATGAAATTTAATCAATCCTAATGATTTTCCATAAGCCCAGCCTCCCACTTGCTGATTGAGGTTGGAATAACTTCGTTTTTATTCATAAAGATATAAAAGCATTTTAAACAGTTTTCAGTTGATAAAAAGTTCAAAAATAAAGGTACATATGGATTAGGAAGTCTTCGACAGAATTTCTATCTATGGACAATAATTTTAGATATTTGTAAATAGCTGTTACAATGCTATTGCATTGCAGCATACAACTGTCGGTGAGATTGTATATGTTTTTAAAAACTCCAAAAACCAGAAGACTAGAATCATCATTAAAACAGTCTTGCACATCCTCTACTCCTTTTCATAGCAAGATGTAATAAAAACTGGGTTGTTATCTACTTACTTTTATTTTATTTATTCAACACTGGAATGTTTTTTTTTCAAAATTCGGAGAATGAGTAAATGATTTCATAAACATGTAGCAAGTCCAAGAATAAAAGTATATTTCCAAGAAGCATTGTTTTCTTATGGCATATGGAGTAAACACAGTATCAGTACAAGATGTTTTTAAAATTTTTTCAAAATTTTTTCAAAATTGATTCTTTAGCTAAGTGGTTTCAATTTCAAATTTTGCATAGATTCGTTCCTGTTGGAAAATACCTTAAGAAAATTAGCAAGAAAACATTGATTGTTGTATTTTTTGTATGGAAAATGTTGAAACAAAATTACTTTTTTATTTATTGTGAAAAAGTAGAGCCACTATGGAGTGATTCAAGTCTTCATTCATGTAATAATAATTACACACACACACACACACACACACACACACACATATATATATATATATATATATATATATATATATATATATATATATATATATATATATACATATATTTAAAGAGAGAGGGAGAGTGAGAGAGAGAAAGGGGAAAACTTCTAAAAGAGTTTTAATGTATCAAATATCATTCTTGGTGAGCCACCATTGTCAAACAATAGCAATAGAGGGCTATAAATTTCATAGTTTTACATTGTAAACAATATATTTTTATATCCTTAATGCAAAATAAAAAAAATTCTGGCACTTGAGAAATTATCATATAGAAAAATATGCTGCTTTTCAAAAGAAAAGCTGCACAATTTTTGATAAAAATTATGGTTTTCGTAGAGATATATTTTAGATCAGTCTCCTATTTGTTATTACTTTTTTTTCATTTTCCCTTTTTTAACATTCTTATAGCATATTAACCACTTACCACTAATGTTGAAGAATGTATATACATGTACATTGTGAGTGAGGTATACATGTGTAATACTATGTAATTTAAAATGACTCAATTCGTTAACGTAACTTTGTATGTAAAGATAAAAAACGAAAAATAAATTATTAAATAAAATCCCTTTGATTTTCGATGATATTCGTTTATGAAAAAATTAAAACAATTACAGGAATACAAGAAATATCATGGCGGATATACTTATGATGGACTATTTAGCTTCTAGAAACGACAAAGTTGGCCATGGGTTGAACGTATCGCAATAGTAAGAGAATGATTATTATCTTCGTTAAAGATAAAAAAACTGCAAAAGCAAAAGATGTAAATATTTAAGATAAACTTATCTTTTAGAAATATAATGATTCTGTTAGTTTTTATGCAAGAGTCTGACATGTGTGTACCCATTGTGTTTCAGTGGGAGATAGTGCAAAATCTAACATATTTGTAAGTTTACTTTTTTCTGAATACGAAATTGAAATCGCATAATTTGGAATGTACATGTAAAATATGGTCTTTATATGATTATGAGAACTAGATACTTTTAATTATAACTTTCTACATTTTTAGGTTTTCTGGACGTTTCAAACATTGGAATAGTTAAACTGCAATCCAGACTACTTGAATTTTATGTAATTTATTTCATGAATTAATGCAATTATGTGAGAACGACTTTTATCTTTAAATTATACATTTTATCATTGAATCATGCCATGATCTTAAATTTAATGTAAATTCAAAATAACTTTCAAGTTAATGGTAGGTTTTCTATTAAAGCTATTTATAAGATACGAAATAAGAAATAAACTCTCTTGTCCCTTTATTATCTTATATGTTTAATGCAAAAATGCCAATACTTACGTGGTATGATATTTTGTGACACATTGATAAAAAAGTGCATTGACTTTTTCTGATATTATATATCAATAAATGCACAATTGATATTACAATTCATCTAAACACTGAAGCTATATACATAAACAGAAAGTTCCTATGAAAATTATATAAACATGGTCTATAGCAACTACTACCTTAAGTTGATATATCGCGATCGTTTTTGTGACAATGGATTTGAAAGTGTTCGTATACCAAATATTATTTCGCTGATAGAAATAATTTGCAAAGAAATAAAAAGTCAACTTTTTGGGGGGTTATATTGATTTGTTTTGATGATGAAAACCCATCAAACCATGAAGTTCTTATATGCAAAACTCCGATCGTTGTTTTCGGATTTGCGGTGTTCTTGATCGATGTAAATGATAAGATAAAAAGACACATTATAGAAATAATGATATGTACAATAATATCTTTAATTTTACATTACCAAGGAAATTTATCAATTATTTGATAGATAAACTGAAAAGTTACAAAACCTTTTTTTCAAAAACAGGCATTAGAGGAATGCCAAAAAAAACACTTCAGCCACTTTTATATAAGTTATGTTTATTTTAATAAACAATGAAATGTTTGATTGGTTGCTTCATTTAGCTTCATTGGCATGAAGGCAGCTAGCATTGCAAAATAAAAAATACATAAAATAATCTATCTACATTCTAACCCAAAATGAAGCACCAAAGAAACATCAATCAATAATTAGTGTGATCAATTTTGACTGTCCATAAAAAGTGTATTAAAGTACGTAAATGGTTATTGTCAAAAAGAGCGTTACACAAAAGGAACAGCCTATTTTCAGTATATGTGAAGATTACTACGGTAACTACAGCTATTTTGAAATCCGATGTCAGTCCGTGTAAGCCCTAGGAAATCGTGTTCTTACTGTAGGTTTGGTTTCGATCGATCAAGAAATAATCCACGCAAATGTACAAAAAAGGCAATTAAAGACTGATGTGAAAATTAGTACCTATAGCTACTGGAGTCATTTAAAAAGCTAAACTATAAATCAATCAAAGTACCGATTGTACTGGAAAACGGTTAGGAAGCTCGTTTGGTGCATTAAATTTTAATAGAAGAAAAAAAAAATCAAAAAATCAACATTTTACAGTATGACTAACGACTCTCTTTCCCTTCCTGTAATACCGGTGCAGATGTGTATGTGTTTTCTAAAAACTGAGCCAAAAACTCAGTAAATGCTTGCATCATTAAATAGAATAACTGCTCTAGAAGGATCCCAAATGAAAATGTGAATTTGTCGTTTTTATTTTAAAAAGGGGGTATGCGATTACAATTAAATGAAGAATGACTTTCAGTACCTTCAATACTTTGATTAATCATAAGTATCGCGTTGACGAAGCATCTGGTTGCGTAACAGTTTTGGTTACATGAATAAAGCGTTTTGCGCATACGCAAAAAAAAAAAATCAGTTAAGAATGCTTTATATTCTTACGCCGCGGATAGGTCATTTAACTGGATTTCGTATATTTCTGTCTTGTCATACCTGTATAAATTACAATTGTTTTTTTTTTCTCAGATAGATTGAAAAATACTTAGTTGATGTAAATGAAAAAATGACAATAACAAACCGTCAACCATCTCACAAATCCATAAAACGAAATACAAATTCAAAGCAGAGCAACACGGACCTCCAAAATGATAGAGGTAGGATCATGTGCCTATGAGGAGTGAGCATCCTCTGCTGACCGGTCACACCCGCCGTGTGCTCTTTGTCGTAATTGGGGGGAAAAATAATTTGAACCATAAACAAAGAGTTTACAATACCATTCATAGTAAAAACAATCACAACACAGAAGTGTAAACATAACTTTATTTTTTCCAAATTAAAACAATGGCATTTGCAATATGGAAACAGTCTGTGATATACAAGATTTTATCTCAGCTTAAAAAATCGGTACCAAACATAAGGTAAGCCTTTTTAACTAATTGGTGTTTGAGGGTTTTTTTCTTTAAATACTGCGAAACTATTATCATCTAGTGTAACCTGTTGTGTCTTCAATAGGTAATTATCATCATTCAAAACTATAAAAATTTAATGGCGGTGGTTTCCTCAAAATATACAAAAATCTGGCCATTCACCGCAAAAACAATCAAATGTTATTGTACCTTTGAGGAAATTGTTAACATTATGATAAGCATCAAATTATTCTCAATACAATGAGGAATTTAAATGTGAACGGTATTTTGTGACAAACACAACAGGATTCTCAATGCATCAGTCACGATCTACAAATTTTGTTGATGCCCTATAGCTTCCTCAGATGAAAGATGGAAATGCAAAGGAATAGCTCGTCTGTAAAATAGGGTCATCATGAATCAAGTTATAAATCACATATACTTTGTTGTTACATTGTACCTTCACATGTATTAAAATGTATTTCAATTAACGTTTGACTTTGAATTGTGATGTAAACCACTGCAGTGTTAAATAATTCATCTCTCGCGGCAATTAAATTAATGCACAACGCAAATTTTATATTTTAGTAGTTCAGCAATAACAACCTTACCTTTTAATGACACGGCTTAAAATTAATAATATTGTTCCTTCTTGTAATTCTTCAAAATCTTCAAAAGGCGGCCATATATCCGCTAGTGTTAGTTGATAAAACAAAATAAACAAAATATATACTGAGAAAAATCATTTCATAAAGGTCAAGAGACTTACGTCTAAAGTGTTATCTTTGTACTGAAAAACGAAATTAATGCTATTCTTAATAGAAATTTATCGTAGTTTAAGCATATTGTGTTTTGTGTATGGTTTTAAATCAAATGATGAATAATATTCAATATACATTTGTTTAGATATCGTAACATGCATTAAAAATTACAATCTCTTATCTAGTTCAAAAAAGGGTGTCGAATGTTATTTAAAATATTGTTTAAGGTTCCTGTACATTCCGTGGTTTTTACTGTTTACCGATTTAATTACATTTGGATATTGTTTATATTACCCATTTGTTAATATAATTCTGTATCAAAGGTGATATGGTATCACACTACTAATCTACAGTTCCCGTGTTTGAATATTACAGGGACTTTTATTTTCTTAAATGGCAATTATTTTTTGAAAATTGCAATGATTTCTAGAAATTTTCAAATCGTACTCAGAGTAAAAAAAACAACACACTTTTAAAAGGTTTAATTTTGGGCCTGCTTGAAGTACTTTTCCTAAAGGTGTGGAGGACACATTCAGTAAACGTTTTAAACATTTTACACAAAAAATGTTGTTCATATTTTTGAGTAATAAAAATTGTCATGTAAAACTTTAAACATACCTCCTGGGTATATTTCTCCGAAATCATCATCAATTACAACAGGCGAGCTTCTAAGGTTGCGAAAGAATATCAGAAAAATAGCTACCAATATCGCCGTTTTAGAAATCATTTGGTTTTGCAATTCTTTTATCTAGAATATAGAAAAGATTATGTACTCAATATGTTTACATGTAACAAATATCAAGCAAAAACTTAAGCTGTAAATACCTGTAAAGACTGAACTACAGAAAAAACAACAGTATGATAAAACTTACCAATCAAATACACTCAATGCTGCTATATGCATATAAATCCAGTACATACAAACAGTTTCCAATATTTCAACTTATTTAGATTCTCTCCCTTCTGTTTTGAAAAGAAAATGTTACCAGCATTGATGATCGTGAAACACACAAACTCTACGCTCACCTGCCTTTGAAGTCGTGGCAGACAGCTATCTAACACTCGATCGAACGCTTTTCTTGTTATGTAATAAAGGTAAAAGTTAATTAATTCTTGGGATTGAGTTGTGGGATTGAAAAGAAATTGTTTTGCACCTTGTTGACTTTGCATGTTTTTTCACGAGTCTCTTCGAACATTTCACTTAGTTTGATATTTACATGGTAGTGTTGAATATATTTACTGTAGTTACTGATATAGGCCTACACATTTTCTTCCCCACAGAATATTTTCCGTTTGATGGGATTGAATAACAAATTCTAGGTATGTGTGAAAATATCATTTATTACTTTATATGTCTAAAACAAGCAATTGAAAGTACAGTCAATAATAAAAATATAAAATAAATCATACATGTACTAATATTATTATCCTGCCAAAGATGGTAATCTTCATACTCCCTCATCAAAATACGTCAATTAAAAATGATATATTTATTTTCTAATAAACTGAGCGTCAGGATGGGAGGTGGAAGAACCAAAATTAACGACTGGTCTCAAGACCTATCAAGTCGTTAATGCTAGAAGTGTATCTTTGATTGCGCGCCAAGTTGCCCCACTACACGCAAGCCTGAGAACTCATAAATCAATTGACAGAACACTCCCTCGCTCACCACTTAGCTTGAATATAAATGAGAGAAAACTAACAAACTATACAGAACCACAGTTTGTCAAAAATTAGTTTATATTATCAACAATGTTTAGGAGGTCCGTTATATGAAATAACATTAAATTAATCAGTGCCCGTTTAGAACCTGACATGCGCTTATTCTTTTAAGCAACATACGCATCTTCTCATAGAATTTCTTTACACATTTCGATTTCCTTAGTAACATTATAGTTTTCCAATTACCTTTTGATATTTTGTTAATGTATACCTTTTGTTTGGAGTTACACCATTGTCGGGACATGTCTATAAACATTTCAAGATGAAGAAACCCCTATCAAAAAAGTTTAAAAAGCTACGAGAACTGAGTATTAATTTTATTGGGTGTGACCGGTCAGCAGAGGATGCTCACTCGTCCATGGCACCTGATCCTACCTCTATTTTTTTAAGAGGCCCGTGTTAGCTCTGCTCCTGTTTTGTAATTTTCGGACTTTGAATTTGAACACTGTTCGTTATCACCACATGTCCTTGAGGTATATTATACAGAGGACTTATAAAAAAGTTTATGTCAAAAAGTTAGTCAATACCTTCTATCTATATACCCATAACTCTTGTCATTGTTTTAAAAACGCTCCTTTTTATCTAAAGTTGATAAAGCGCCGAAGTGTTTGAACATATGGTAGAACTAAATGATGAGGTAATAATCTTTTTTTTCTACAATTAGTTGGTAGGCGTTTCGGAGAAAACGGGCGGTCAAGCTCGTTAAAAAAGCAATATTAAGCAATTTTTATACACATTTGTTTTTACTGTGGAGGTAATTTAGGATTTTCTTCTTGAGTTTTGACTTGTAGAGACTTGACTGAAAAAAAAAATGATAATCCCTGATACAATTTATGATGATTATAATAAATAAATAGTGACAATAAAATCAAGAAATCATACTACGACATTTTTATTTGATATCAGCTAGTGTTTAATAATGTAAACATCCGTAGGGCATTTCCGGGTCTGCACAAAAATGCCAATATAGTAAATAAAGAGCTCTCTCTTTTTGTGGTGCTATTTCCTTGAAAATATTGTTTGTGTATATAGAAAATTGTCAAGATGTATCCAAAATTGAGATATCATTTATTGGGACATGTGGACTTCGTCAGAGCGAAATCGTTGTTTAATACACTGCATAGCATATGATGAATCTTAGTAGATAATATCTTATGTTTTTATATAATTTTAAACACGTTAAATAACTTTGTTTACCCAATACGCCAGTATACATACATTAAAACTGTAAGTGTTCACCCTGATAAATAGAATAATTTGAAAACTTCAAAATAACATTTTTTTTTTTTTCTTTTTTTACAGTTTTTAACCGATGTGTATCTTAACGGCACAAATGAAATAAGACACAACGACAAGAAATCAATTACCAGTGACGAAACCTCAGAATAAGAAATCGGTACATGTAATTTCCAGCACATGCTTCATGTCAATAGCTACTCTTTGCAATTGATATTAATCTTAAGTAAAAGTCTCAAATGCGAGACACTTAAAATGAGCAAAATGACATTGAGTAAAAAGTCAGGTCTTGTTGAATGTTGGTGTCTAGATTTTCCTTACAACAGGTTGTACTCGCTTTTGATATACTCATCATTTCGTCTTCGACATTGTTCTATATATTTTGCAACCTGTATAAAAAGTTATTTTAACATTTTTTTCTCTGCTGTAAGTGGCACATCATTTCCATCGGCAACCTGAAACAGTTTAAAAGCTCTGCACGAAATTCAACAAAGCCGGAAGTGTTTGTGATATCCAGCAATGACCCAGGTCTCAATCAGAGGTCAAGATTGCTACATCATGATTTGATTGATAGGTAGGAATCAGCCACTTTAATGGAAGTCAACATTTGGGGAGGAGTTGAACACGTTGATAAAGAATTCCACAATTTAAAAATTCCTTGTATATTACAGATGTTGATGTTATTTAGCTAAGTACTAAATATTACATGTTGTATGTATTTGTAAGTGTCATAAAAAAAAGCTTCTTTAATTCAAAGTTTTAACTGAAACACAACTTATGAAAATTTTACATTAATATCAGATGAACTTACTAACATTAATAAGAAATGGTAATGATATAGAATTCAGAACGTTAGTACATGTACATATAAAATGCCAATCAAACAAATATTTTAAGATTTTTTAAACCCTCACCATTCCTTACTGATTGATTTTATCGTTTAAGCAATCAAACCATTAGCTGTCTTTATTTGAGTCTTTGGTGTTTCTCCGTGCCAGTGCAAACAAACAACCATTGGAGTAGAAAAAAGGAAATGATCGATAACTATGGCAGTCTGATAATTGTCAATTTGAAATACTGCTTCATAAACTATATATTCAAGCAAATTTGAACCTTGTGTTTGAAAAATTAGTTATAAGGATATCAGTAAAGACAAAAGGAAGTATAAGAAAACAGAGTTAGCAGAGAAAGAAGATAAGTATTCATCATGTGTGACAATAATTGAAATTCAGTATGATGGTTTTTATCTTCGATATTAACAGGTGTGCCTGCAAGGATAAACACTATGGTTGTTTTACATATGTACTCTAACAAAAACACTTTCTTTAATCCTTGTCAATATAAACTTGGTAGTTTAGACTTTGCTATCGGCTGAAAAAAATATTTACTCCATATTCGTGTAAGAGAAACGCTTTTCAATTTTACGTTTCTAATTTGATCAATGTAAATGATAAGTAAATGTAATCATTTTACAAGCCTCAGGACGACTCAATCCAAAAGAGCAACATATATAGATTCATAAAGGTTGAAATGTTCAGGTACCTCTCACTATTTTTAAATTGTTATCTGACTATCAATGATTAAGATGTTTTTGAACGTTAACTCCATCTAAAAGTACATCTTTCTCTTCCCTGAAGGTGCTCGGCAATACACATTCAGTCCTTTTAATTAGCATCCATATGTGCTGACCTTTTGACACGTCAACAGGTGAAAAAAAATATCTTGTTCATGTGTATACATGTACGTGTATCGAGTTATGGCTTTAAAACCAAATTAAGAATAAAACCTTTTACTTTTTCATAGACGTTTTATCATTATCACCATCATTTTTGCAAAACCTTAAGTTTAAAGAAAAAGAAATTTTCATTTATCGATGAATGAAACATAATTTTAACTTTATTTTTTTTCCCTTGAACTCTTTATAAGAAGCTTATTGTGTGTTTTCAATAAAATTGTGGATAAACACGTGTGCTTATCGGTAATCGGTTTATATTCCTTCTCATCGTAATAGGAAGGGGCAAAAAGTTCAAAATTGTTGCTAACATTCAGTTTTACACACAGAACAAAATAATGTGTATATTATTGTCATTATGACAATGTGCATTATTTCAAAGTTACCTATTTTTAAATAACAACTGTTTCAGATGCTGTTGATGAAGGTGAAATCTAGTCAATCTACACATTTTTAGGCGTAACCTAAAAATTTTTGTGGTTCATATATAATATATATATATAAAAAGATACAAAAAACTTATAAAATAAAATTCACATTAATTTGAGTAGTTAAAACATACTTTTCGTACCATTTAATTTCCTATGTAAGTAGGTATTAGAAAGAAACATAACTCTGTAAATAAATCCTGTATTTAATGAGATAATCTTGAAAAAATGCAAAATCACGAAGGTAATGCAATTTGGTGTTGATGTTTTGATTGAAATAAACAGATCACTTATTCACGCATATTTACGTTTTCCGATCTTAGTCTGTGATAACACAACGAATCAAATTTGTTACATATAGTTCAATAGTGCAAACGTGGTTTAAATAATTACACGAAATCAAGTTAATGTAAAGATGTCAATAATTTAATATTTAATCATACAATTGCTAAATATTATATTTCAAATATCATTCTTTCAATATCCTGAGGTGATATTCGTGGTCGAGACGTGATCAAATCCAAAACCAATAAAATCTTACGTGCTTTATGATAGATTTGAACACGCCCCTGCCAAAACTATCACCCCATACACAGTAAAACTCAAATAATGATTCCTTATTCAGTTTAAAAAAAGAGGTTGTAAATCTGAATTTTTACCTTTCATGTTGGAAATGTATGCTTTTCAGTGAGTGGACAATAAATTTGTAGCATAAAGAAGAAAAAAATATATACCCATTAGCTATATGGAAACTAAAGGATAAATTTCCTGAAAATTAATCAAAACGAAAATGTTTCAGAAACAAATAATTGCCTTTTTTGTCAACCTCTCCGAACATTTTATCACTTAGGTGAAGGAATTATATTCTGAAATGGTTTTATATCTACTTAATAAAGATGTTGAGTATGCAAGTGTTCTTTTGCTTCTATAAATGCCATTCGATAGAGAATTTTTCACCCCCAAATGTCTTTTACGTGGAAAAATAAACTATGCTTTTAACCAAAATTGTAAAAAATGACAATTTCCCCGCGTTAGCGGGATGTATTCGGTGATATCAAAAGATCGAAGATCAGGGGACAAATCTAATTATAATTAAAAGACTATGTTTTCCTCATGCGTATATAACCTCTTCGAATAAAGGTTACAAGGTCAAAGCCCAAGGAACAATCTGAAAATATAGAAAACTCTTTCCATTACAGACATCCAACTTTAATACAATGGAACCCAACTGTATATCTGTACAATAAAATACATGTATGAGTGAAATATTTATTTTTTAATTTTGATCTCGAGGTTACGAGGTCAAAGGTCAAGAAGCGAATTACTCTGGGCTGATGAAAATTAGGTCCACTTATAATTATTAAAAATCCTAGACGTTGTATTTAATATCGATTCGATTTCTTGAGATAAAGTAGACATGTTTTAGTTTGGCAACATGAAGGGTATACTTTCTTTAACAAATATGTTTGAGTAATCTGGGTTAACACTTTAAATAAAATAATTTAAAGATAATTATTAATTATCCATGGCAAAAAAAGCAGATTTTTTTTCTTTCCTGTTACATTTCTTTTTTATCTTGAAGCTCAGAGTCTATAGGATCACATTTTATTAAGCAATGGGAATAAAAAATACATCAAGGAATATGTATTCCTGTTGATATTCTCAACAGCTCTTGGATGTTTTCACATCACCATGCCTTATTGCTCCACTGAACATGTGTACTTATAATTTTATCAGCATTGATTCTGTCAATAATGTAGGGTCAGCTGAACATCCCAAGGGGGAACAAGATATTAAAACGACCATTTATTTTTTTAATATAAATTTAAAGTCCACATAGTGTATATATAAACGTGGTATACTCAAAAGATTCAGAACTCAACAGAAAATGGAAAGAACAGGTTGGGTTTGGGTGACATCTTGTCTAGTTGCCCTTGTGGCTTCGCAGAGTTGTCCAGATGAAGAATCAAACCTTAAGAAATGGTCTGACGACGCAACATGGAGTGGACAGGTATATGAGTATTTTTTTATACCTTGATATTATGTTTATGCTTTTGGATAAGTGTCTTAGAGTTAACGCAAACATGCCTTATTTAATGCTAGTTTAAAGTTAAAATATAAAGTATACAACATGTAAATATAAAAATTAGATTTTTGATATAAGTTACAAATCCATCATAACAACGTGTTTCTTCAATCAATAAATAACATGTTATATTAAAAAAAAATACTTGTTATTTTTTAACTTATTTGTACGGAAGCGTAGCGGGGCCTACACTTGTTGTGTTTTAACTTATAAACTGTCCTTCTTTTTATTGTATTATCAACAAACAAAGTATTGTGACCTTTTATTTATGTAAATGTATTGAATTGTATCTTGTGATTTCTATTGTGACATAGTTCTCCAATCACTTATCAGATGTCGACTTGTCAGTTGTTTATGTCTTTATGGCTTTCAGAAGATAACCTTATTGACAAGAAACTCAATATTTTGTTATTTAAGCATGTTCATTCCACTTACTGCCATTTACTTGTCATCACAATATCTGACGGTTTGTTATTGTCATTTTTTCAAGTTTAAGATCATATTAATTACTATTTGGTTTTGTTTGTAAATTTCGCCCAACTTTTTGTTGAAACGACTCGAGTACACTGTATGAGTGTAACATAAGGTAGGGGTACAGATAAAGTAGGCATGAAATCAACATAGAATAACAAAATGGCCGCTAGTTTGAAAAAAAAATTATCATTCAAATCATTGAGTCGACTTTTCAGATAATGATGTTGACTTGTTAGATGTTATGTCGACTTGATAGATATTTTGTCGACTTGTCAGATGATTATGTCAACTCGTCAGATAGTTATGACAACTTACTAGAAAGTGTTGTCGACTTGAAAGATGATTATGTTGACTTGTCAGATCCGTATGTCGACTTGACAGAAAAATATGATGTCAACTGGATGGCACAAATTGATCGTAGACACGTTTTCGTGTTGAAATTTTAAACATGCGAATAAGTGACAAGTCAACTTGTTAGATCTTTTTGTCACCTTGTCACTTATTCACGTGTTAAATATTCAACACGAAAACGACCAATTTGTGCCATCCAGTTGACATCAAATTTCATTCAGTGTGTTTTTCTCCTTTCGATATTCCTATAACAAATGAATTGCACAAAGATAATCATCAAAGGTTAGGGAATACCACTTACCTGCAATGAAGCTTTAACTATGTTATCATGCTAAGAAACAACGTAATTCTGCTATATCAGGTTCCACAGGAGGGGGACAGTCTTGTCATACAAGATGGCGACTCCTTCCTTCTGGACACCTCCCCGCCTCCTCTGGACTCCATTACCATAGAATCCGGCGGGAAACTTGTTGTTGCTGACGGCATGGACATAATTCTGAGTGTCAAGTACATCTTGATTCGCGGGGAGATGCACGTGGGGTCGGAAGATTGCAAGTTTACAGGAAAACTCCATATCACACTGCGAGGTAGATAAAACAGCTAATTATGATTGTTTAAATTTGAAATAAATAAACGTTTACTTAAGTTTTATATTGTATGGCTATTTTTTTAATTAATAAAGTCTATGACAAAATTAAACTTTTAAACTTTAATACTCTACGACGAGGTTGCGATGAAAAAGGATTACTTACAGTGTACATGTTGTTTAGCATTAGTTAATACATGCTTCATACATCAAACAATTGATTTTTGCTTACATCGAATGACTAGTGGCCATGCTATTGTAACCATTTTCTTTTGTCATTAATGGCTCCTAAGAACGACATAAACTGAAACACGTACCGAGAATAATGTTCACTTTATATACAAGCCAAATCGCCCCAGCATCTGAATGTTCACTGAAGACAAATGTACAATAAAAATTTTGTTTAAATTTTATAAAAACAAACCTGAAGTGTCTCTTCTGAATTCTTTATGATATACAAAAGTTTGATCCTATCCTTTTCTTTAAAAAATTGATAAAATATCAAACGATTGTTGCATTTCCCTATCTTCTGTCCCCAAAGATATGTCAACTTAAAAGGGATAAATCTTAGAAAGGTATACTTGGAATTCGAATACTACTCACCTCAGTCACTTTGGCTAGTAAATGCAGGTAAATTTGCCGGAGGAAATAGTTCTACAATCACAATTACACCAGATTAAGCTGTGATGAAAATTGCCCTTTTTGAACTATTGATAAATTGATAGTGTAGAAATACAGATAGAATCAGGAAGAGTTTTTATAATTTCTCTTGGGGAACATGTACTAAGTATGTTGTTAAATATTTTCCTCGCCATTTTATTTGGTCCCTCGCTTCGCTTGGCACCAAATTTCATGGTACTCGGAAAAGGTTTTTACCAACAAACCGGTATACTTACATGACAAAATCGCAACTACAACAGTATTTTACCAATGATGGGTTTGATACTGTCGGTTATTTTATAAAAAATGATAATTATAGGTATACTCACATTGCAAACTTTTATTTTGTATGAAATGAGATGAGATACGAAATGCACGGTTTGATATTGTAAATAAATACAAAGTTTGCATATTTAAGCCCCTTGCACAATGATAAGTTGGTAGTGTCTGGCAAAAATTGCATTGATATAGGTCTACTTTTATTACAAGGTTTCGAATTTGATGACATTAGAGAATGATATCGGCCTATCATAGGGCAATGTTTAATATTCCATGACAAAACTGCAATATAAAAACTCTGCCATTGGTACTAGACTTCATAGTTAAATATTTACATTTTCCAGTGTCTTTGTCTGTGATAACACTACGAATAAATTTTGTACTGTAAAGTCCAATACATTTCATCAATGATTATTTAAGTATTGAATCGTACATCTGCTAAAAATTATATAAATATAAGTGAATTAAGAAATCATTTTTTGAATATGAAGAGGTGATCCAATACGGTCGGGGGTGACCATTTCCGACCGTTCTTGATCACCTAATAATACCCAAAGAATGATTCCTTGTTTTTTTAATTGTTTTTAGAATTTGCAATAATAAAGTTATACTCACATGTATAGTAGTTTGATTGTGTACGACAGGTAACCTTGGTGAATACAAGGTGGACGGTTTTGGGGAGAAGTTTATCGGAGTAGCTTCCGGGGGCGTCCTGGAGATCCACGGGGAATACCGTCTGCCATGGACCAAATTAAACTCCAATGTCAAGTCCGTCGAGTTTATCTCCAATGTGAAGGTCAGTGCCTAAGAATGTAATAAATTAAGGCAGTTCTTCTCTGCTTGAATACTTTTCGTCTATAGAATACTGTTTGAGTATCAATGATCACATAGTTGTAATTTAAAAGTCTGTGTTTATGTTTCATAAGTATAAGAATAGAAAGTAATTTGTTAAATCAATAAAATAAAATCTTTTTTCTTAAAAATAACGTTAATTATATATTCCTTGCATTTTTATATTACCATTTCATAATTGACAGATTTCGAATAAGTTTACAGAATGTCATTTAGTCATGTTATTTAGCATTGAAGTAAATGACGAAAAGTAAAAAAAAAATATACATCATCAAGAGGGTCAGCATAGACTAGAAAAACAACTGACTACTCTGTAAATTGTTTGGCAATATATTATGCAATATGCTGACCACCATAGTTAAATTGGTCAGATGAACATTGTTGTCTAATGCCTCTTGTTGTATTGATCAGAATATTGCAATAAACGCGAATATCCAAGACAATGCTGAGGTGACAGGCGACGATGATAATGTAGAGGAAAGCGATGACGACAAAAGCAACAAGGCTGATGCCACAACGGACCCCAATGTTAGAGAAAGTATTAAAATGGAAGCACTTGTTATCTATGTCTTCAATGAACAAACAGGTGTTATGGAGTCGGCTGCTCGGTTTGTGACCACCGCCGGTAGAGCCAAAGACTTCCCCCAAAAAGTCGAACAGGCAAGAGAAGTTCTGAACTGTAAGTAAAACGTACAGCAGAATACATATATAACAATCCATCTCAGAAAGTAAACAAATAAGTGGGTTCGATGGTTGTTGCCATTTTTAGACTCTATTGATCTCCTTTAGAAGAAGAGCACTAGAAAAATGTAGGCAAATACCCAAATTTAAAAGGTAAACGTTTATACATATGTAATAGTTTAAGGCCCAAAATATCATTTTTTAAAGTTAAAGACAGATCTATTCGTGAATTTGATGACCATCCAGCCTCATTAACTATGCAAGTTTTTACAGACATACTGTAAAAAAGTATTTCGAATTATCCATATTCAGCAATAACTCCAAGGGCTATAAAGATTATCTAGTGCCTTTGATGTTTTTCTCATTATAATTATTTTGATATAAATTTTACATGATACACATTAGATCTAGTTATTCAACACCTGTTACTAATCTCTGTTTAGCTATTCCTGCTGGACGCATCGTCGCCATTGCTTTGAAGAGACGATTCCGTGAACATAAGGTCGACACCTCCGGTCTGTTCGATATGATGGAGGAATGGGCCTACGGGACGGTGGACGGCACCTCACTAAAATTCAGGGACTATAAGTTCCACGGCGCATGGGCGATGATTAAAAAACAAGGTTTGATTTTATGTAGACTGTGGTTGTTTTTTTTTTCATTGAAAAGTACGTTAAATTCCACTGTTCATCTGTTTTAAATAAATATATTTGTAAAATGTTTATGTACGTTCAAGGAAAGATAACTCGTATTACTCTGTTTATTATTTCCAAAATAAAAATGGAACCAGACCTTCTTTTATTTTACCTGTTTACCAATTTGCACTATATCTTTAAACCACATGAAATTGTGGAATATTTGTTTTACTTATAACTAAACAATGCCACAATACAGAATATAATGAAAAAAAAAATGTTCAAAACGTTGTCTCTTTGCTGTTTAGTATGAAGAATGTACAAGATCATAAGGTTTGATATTACCCAGGTGACGATTCGTCCATCCAGGAACTGCTTCTAAATGATGACGGTAAACCGGTGCGTATTGCGGAACTGTACCACGTGGAGAACGGCCTCAAGTTCAGCGTCCGTAGCTGGGTCCACACGGTCCGGCGAAACCAGTGCTACTGTCGGGGAAAGTCCAGCTCCCTCTCGATTATTAACTTGGTGGATGATGTGCAAACTTGGAGGACAGGTAGCATTAAATACTTGAAACGTAAAATGAATTCATTTTAAATATTTTCTAATAGATTAGCACAGGTCTACCGGGAAACTGTTTTATTTTATTTTTATTTTTATTTTTTAGAAATTTTTAAATGATTTTGGTTTTGGTTTTGTTATGTTTTTTAGAATTTAAATTAAAGGACATCAAATACAATTTAACAAAAATACAATTCATCCGAACAAATTCAACGTTAAACAGTGTCCCCTATGTGTAGCCCGATATTGAGATAAAACTGAGAAGATTTTTGATTTGTTCATGGTAGCATACATGTATTAATGTTTTGATTATTTTGTTATTGATTAAGTTATACAATTAGTCGTACATTATTTGTTTTGATTATAGTACATATATTATAATATTGTTATACAATTAGTCGTACATCATTTGTTTTGATTATAGTACATATATTATAATATTGTTATACAATTAGTCATATATACATATATGAAAACTTGATTTGAAAATGCTTCGGTTTAAACATTACATTTAGAATTACATAACAAAATGTTCGATTTTCATTTGTAAAAAGTTTGACTACAGATTAATTAGACCACGGGCACTGGAATTCGAAGTTATTGTAAATATATTGTATGTACACGCACATACAATATATTTACAATACCTTCCAGTGCCCGTGAATTAGACTGCTACTTTATTTTTTAAATTCCATTTCATGTCTCAGGTGACCAGGTCGTGCTTCTATCTACTGACTTTGACTGGAAACAGAGGGAATTCGGAAATATCATTGACTGTCCCTCTTGTACCTCAAACCAAGTGCTACTTGATCGTGAGTTATTCAAAGTCCTACCTTAATCATTTCAGCGACCTCAAAGGAACAACTCTTTAGTTTGATTTAATGTGTTTTCTCTGTTTAAGTTGAACCTCAGTTTGATCATTTTGGTGAGGTCTACAAAAACGTTGACATGCGCGGTGAGGTGGCCCTTATCAACCGAACCATAGTGATAGAGGGGGAGGCAGATGCTAATGGCAAAAAGATGGGTGGACACATCAAGGTCAGCCATTACACAGTGCAGTTATATTACCACATTCAAATCATTGTTATTTTTATACACTAATGAGTGGACACAATATTTACTATTTCTGCGTTGTGAGTTAGTAACCATGCATGCACTTTACCTTCACATTATCTTTTTAAGTTTCTGAAGGGTTTCAAAACAGTCCAGGTAAACAACGTGGAATTGGTTCGCATGGGCCAGCAAACGTCACTAGGTTCTTATCTTATAGCCAGTTTAAATCTTAAAATTTCTTTGATATCTTTGATAATTTCAAACGTCACATGTTATTACTATAGTATATCATCATTTCTTATATACATAGGAAACTACCCGCTCCACTTCCACATGTGTGGAGATGTTGATGACAGAGAGAAGCCAGCCTTACTGAGTGGAAACAGCATCAGGGATTCATTTGCACGCTGTATCACCGTGCACGGCAGTCATGGTGCTCAGGTAGAATTGATTAAGGACCATATATCTGTATAAATGTATATAGCAATAAATTGCACCATGACCAAAAGGAGATAAGTAAGCAACACACACATTTCAAATCAATTAAATGTTACCTTAACTTCCAATCAATCAATTTATTTCTCTATATTGAAACGTTCAAAGTTATAATATGAATAGTGTCATAATATGATTATCTGCTTATCCATTAAAAATGAACCGTTTTAGTAGAAAATGAAACAGTATTATAAAAATTGGACGGTTAACATTATTGTAATCTACAGGTGAAAAATAATTTTTGCCTCAACACCTTGGGTCACGGCTACTTCCTGGAAGATGGCGGAGAGAAAAGAACAGTGCTGGACGGCAATCTGGGGGCAGGACAGCAGAAAGGTTCACTCATCAAAACAGACAAGTCAGTGATCAAGTTGTCGATCTTTTGTTGCATATTCTTCTGAATCAGTAAAAACTGTGATCAAATTTTAATGATTTCTTTTGATCGATTTAAGCGCAGTGTTATTTTTCTGTGCAAACATTTTCATTGATTTAATTAGTACGTAATGAAGGACCGAAAAAAATGGGATTTTGTCTTATGTAATGAACTACACAATTCACCGCATATCAAAATGACTTGATCTAAAGATAGAAGGTAGAACCAAAGTCGGAAATAGAAAAGGAGCAAATGAATTTTGAGATGGCGAATTCATTCATGATCATGCAGCATTCATATTTATTTATATTTATAGATAATTATGTTACTTCATGAAACAGTTAATTCTCAGTGATTATGACGTTTAAAAATTATATTTTCAGCTTTCCGACAACATTTTGGATCACGAACCCTCAGACCTACGTCAGAAACAACGTGGCTGCTGGTGGGGAGGTAAGATGTTACCCCCTTCAATAAAGGTGACATTTGCAACCATTGGTTACGTGTTATTTGTCGAGATGTTAGCTAAGCAAGTTTAATTTATTCATTGAAATATCTATGGAGCAAAAGTGACACGATTATTTTTATTTCATATGATTATTAAAACGAAAATAGTTTGATGATGCAGCAATTTGCATCTTTCTATAGGGTCATGGGTTTTGGTTTGTCTACCCAAATCAGCCATGGGATGCCTCCAAAGGTCTGGGAATGATGGATCTGTATGAAGCAATGCATACCGCCATTTTTGAATTTGATAACAATGTGGCGCATTCCTATAAAAAGGTAAATGGCTAAGGTCAATTATTGCAATTTGTTTTGGTATTTTACTTTAATGGGAAACAAATATTTAAAAAATGGCAGGAGGTATCAAAGACAAAATATTTCGTTCATGTGTTTTACTTTCTTTTATCAGAGTGGGTTATTCATCGACAACATTTTGAAAGAAGACGGATCACTTGGAGATACCAACACGTACGAGCCTTGGAACGATCCCAAAGACCCCGACTCCGGGGCCAAAATGGTCACAATAAGCCGACTGACAGGTAAACAAAATGGTCACAATAAGCCGACTAACAGGTAAACAAAATGGTCACAATAAGCCGACTAACAGGTAAACAACATGATCACAATAAGCCAACTTATAGGTAAACAAAATGGTCACAATAAGCCAACTTATAGGTAAACAAAATGGTCACAATAAGCCGACTTACAGGTTAACAAAATGGCCACAGTTAACGGACTTACATGTAAACAAAATGATCACAAAGAGCACACTGACTGGTAAACAAAATGGTAACATGCAGCAGACTTTACAGGTACGTTCTTATTTTTCATAGTTATTTTTCATAGTTCATTGTTAAAGCCACCAACGTGCATCAAATGGTGGTAAATCATCCTTAAAGCCTTCTTTTGAACATTTTATTGTTATTGTAAATCGTCTCGCCATGCAAACATATCGCAATTATCGAATAAAATTTAGTAAAAAGATACTTAAAAGTGATCATTTTGGTCAATGAAAGATGTAAGAGCTTTTTTTTTTTTTTTTACACTTTGCTGAGAGACGTATTGAAATAAAATAATGTACCTATATTTCAGCATATAAGAACATGAAACAAAACGCTTGGATCAATGGTGGATACATCAAAGTCACCCAATCTTCGTAAGCATTACAATTCATTTTAAAACTTAATTTATGATCTTTGGTAAAATTATTTACAAAACTGAAGTATTACATGTACCTACCACTTTTTGTTTTATAGATTTTCAGATAGTATAATTGGGTTAACCTTTAAAAGGTAAGTATTGATCAGTCATTTGGGTTAACTACATGCCAGATTGTTTTTGTTAAAAAATGATTTATAAAATGCATTTCATGGATAAATGACTTTAAAAAGTATGCCATAGATAATGTAAGTTGACAATATGAGATTATGTTAAAAGTTTTTTGTTATTTATTTAAAAATGCACCAGCAAAAGGTTTATTAACCGATTTCTCTCTATCATACTACTTCAAGTACTCGAAACTTCACGTTGCAAAAAAAAAAAAAAAATAATACTAAAAAGCAGAACCAAAATGTTCATTTTATCTCAAAAATATATAGAACAATTGCAACGCATCACTCCTAATTCTTGTTCATAGCTAAACGTACCTCGTGGGTCACTCTAAATATCGAGTATTTTCTACATTTCAGGAGCTCTCCCCAGGAACAGTTCCTCGACAACAGCGTCTTTGTGGGAGATTCCCCAAACATTGGATCCGCCTCTGTTGTTTCAAAGTTCAAAACATGGGGACGATCTGTACCTTTGGAATTTGCGTAGGTCTAACTCTGTTGATATATAATGTGGCAAACATTAATTAGATGAAAGACAAGCTTGCATTTGCTTTACTTACATTAAAAGAAGAAGACAACCGAAACCAAAAAAAAAAAAAAAAATCCAACACAACACCTTATTACGTTTAAATTATACCTTTTTAAAAGAGCGTAAATTATCGTTATTGTCAATCAGCACTTTGCATTGAAGGAAAGGAACAACCAATTCTTCCATATAACGATCGTATATTCCATGTCGATATACTTGTTAATGTTTTTATACAGAGATCAGCCCCGTCAAGGTTTTGTATTTTACCATGGACCTGTTTACGTCAGTGACACGTGGTTTGGAGATTTCTCCGATACAGATAACTATAGATCAGGAGCTTTGGGATTTCAACGAGACAATGAAGGTCACAGCTCTCCAATCAGCGCGGTCAGCGGAATCAAATTCGCCTTTTCAGATGTAAGATTGAAAACAATGTTGGGAATTTTAAAAAAAATGAATTTTGAAATTTTGGCAGTTTGATATGTGAATAATTGAATCTAAATGATACAATTGTTTCAGTTTGTACAAACATTCATGTTTAAATATTTTTGAAAATTATTCAAATTGATCAATTTTCCCCAATCGTTTCGACATTGCCTTTGACGATTTTCTGAAACAATATGCAAGTAAAGAATAAATACTAGTACCCTATCCATCCAATATAATATAATGATTACAGCCCTTGGAGGGCAATAGAGTGTTTGATGGGAACGCCACGGATACTGGGTTTTCTGAAAGCGATGGAGATTTGATCGGATCTTTCCGAGACACAGATGGTACCGTCTTCAAGGCAGGGGCTCAGATCGTCAAGGATATTCTGTTCCATTCAACGCCAAACTGTGTCCAAAGAACTAACTGGAAAATGATGGCTTGTGAAGAGACATTTGGACAGGTGAGTATTTTACTGATACAGCATAACGGTACACGCTTTTCTTATTTTAAGGATCATGAAGCAAACTTAGACTTAAGTCAAAACTTGTACACTGTCTTAATGTATCTTGATTGAAAACACTGACAAAATTGAAACGCTATTAAATGTGTCTTGATGTAATGTTGTTAATTACAAATTTCAATTGTCATTTTATGATAAACAATTATTCTATAACTTATTGAAAGTTTGACTTAAGTCTGAAATTGCTTCATGATCCTGAGGCGTGGCAATTGCGACACAAAAATATCCCTTCAGTATCTTCATTATTATTGCTTATTATCTACATGTACATGAATAATACTGATAACTGTGTGTTGCATACTGACACATGTATGTCTTTTTTACTCAAGATACGTATGGCTTGGGGTTCTTGGGGTTGGAAAAAGAAAGGTGGTGCATCTGATGTTTCTATATACCGCGATGACCTCCCAGATAACCCCATTGAAGCCGATTCTAAGCAGCAGGCGCCGTTTATGGCTATATTGGGAGGCCAGTATAGCTATATGGCAAGAATGAACGGAGATATGCCAAAAAGTGTCAAGTTTACCGCACTTGGTTTTACAAAGTGAGTAATAAAACGTACTGTATACGGGGTTATTTTCGCCCCGTGATATTTTCGCCATTCTACACTTGCAAATTAAAACGGGGGCGAATATTTCCCTGTATACAGAATATTGCGGGTATATTCCTTTTTAATAAATCGGGTTTTTTTTTAAAAACCTAATTTATAGACATTTTCCTACTCATGATTTATTTTTATTAATGCCATGACACGACATTTAGCTTTTATTATAAAGGATTTTTTTTAAAAATGTGATATAAATTTTACAAAGCGGATTTCTATCTATAAATTTTAAATCGTGTGAGCTGGTTTGGAAACAAGTTTTACTTATACAGTTAGAGCTGTCGTAGAATTTTGTTCTAAAATTGTTCTAACATATTTTTCATCAAACCGAGAGAGGGTTTGCCAGTTCTCTGATCCTATTGAGCTATCAATAAAATACAAATGATTAAAATTAAATTATAACTAAATAAAATAAAATAATGATAAAATGATAAAATAAAAAAGCGCAGCCTAATTCTTTGTAGGATCGATCTTCGTAATATAAATAATTGAGCAAATCGATTCTATGACATGTTGCAATCAATGGACAAACATCATAAAACCTCCCCAAACCCTGATATTCCTTTAACTTCCTATACATTTTTGTTCTTATTTTTTTTTTAGAATTCAAAATATATATGTGTAAATAAGTATCATACACATTGGCCACAAATTGAGTCATTTGATTTGTTTGTTTGTTTGATTGTTTTTACACGTTTTACGCATGTAAACATGCCCATTTAATGCTAAATATCCCTCTCTCTAGAAATTACCAATAAAAGGGCATATTAATTTCATCTTGTGATATCGGAAAATGATAAAATATTCCTTGTCGGTTTTCTTTCAAGAACAAAAACGGCCCGTGTCGGATTATGTGTACCTCGAGATGCCACTGTCAAGGTAAAATTCATTGACCTATCGGACAGGTCGTGGAAAAAAGGATTAGAAGTTGCGTCCCTTGATGAGTTGGATGCTAGTACCAACCCGACAGATTTTTTCGCAGATTCTGAAGTAGGGTAAGTGATTCATATATGAGTATTTTAGCAATATCTACAATGGTTTTAAAATCCAACCTAATATTCCTCTTACTTTAATAACTTATCTAGTATAATACTATTCCCTCGACTCTAAGTACACACAATTTTCCTATAAATAGTTATTGTACCGGTTACTGGTTTGTTTAGGGTTGTGTTCTTCAAACCCATGCACGATCGAGAGTACACCTCTACCGATCTAACGGACTGTCTAGACAGCACTTGTCCAACTGTGACGGTGACGGTCAGTGGCGGAAACTCGACAGACTCGGACTGTATCTCCCGAGTATACCCGAAGTACCAACGGGAATCCTCGGACGTTTCTCTGGTATGCGTCATAAAAACATCTCAGAATTCAGTCGAGTTATTTATTCATGCTTTATGTCCATAAAGGAGATATAACCTCAACCTGTTTTTATTTGTTTGTTACAAGGAACCTGACACGACATCCCTACCCTTAGCGGATCTGTATCCCCCAAGTGTAAGAAGTTATAATTCGTAAAACGCTCCACATTTACATGTATTTCCTGTCAATGAACCTGGCTTTTTTAAAATCTTAAAAGACATCAACATCTAACGTTTTTGTAACTTGTGAAATGACATCATATTTTATTAATTTCAGGGCTGGGGTGCAGGGTCCACTCGCCATTGACAGTTGAAACTATGACAACTGGAATTTAGGATTAGATATACATATATTTGTAATAAATCATTTTATTATAATAACATTGATGTTCTTCTGTTTTGCTGTCTTATTATTTTTAATTTGATAAAGTCTATATTTATCTTATGTGTAATGCTGGTTAATTAGCTATCAAGAAGAAAAGTCTTTTTTTTTTGACAAAACGAATCTAAAAAATGAATGTGTTTGCGATTTTGGACATTGTTGAAAACATTAAAATTACAGGTATTCAAAAAAGGCATGCAAGCAACCAATATATGATTTGGATCTAGTACAAAAAACCTGAAGTCAAGTAAGGAAATTTGGGGGAGGGGGAGGGTGAATTATTACTTAATACCAAAGAGGAAATGCTCGTGAAAAATCGGAAAAATATATTAAACGAGGAGAACCAATCTAATAAAGATGAAAAAAACCAAGCACTTCACATAACCTATCAGACATGTAGAATCGTTTTTGAAATTTAAGTGGGGGGGGGGGGGGGGGGGGGGGGGACAGAGTCATCAAAAAATCTTGACAAGGTAAAAAGAAAAACAGCGAATAAGGTTACTTTCCAAAATCCTAAAAATCCATCCTAATCGGGGGGGGGGGGGGGGGGGGGGCAAGTTTACCTATAACTTAAATTTCATTTATTTTTTTTATTTTTGTTTAATCCGGGGGGGGGGGGGGGGTCAGGCCCGTACATTCATTTTAAAAGCACAATGAGGAAGAAATATATTTACTGCAATAATATCATCCCGTGCTTGTTGGATATATAAAGCGGATACATGTTTTATAGTCCCAAAATGACGAAGGGGTAGTAATGTAAACAAACCGGAGTGGCATACCTTTCCTATTTTTATATGCAAGAAGAGGGTGGGGTTACATTAATCGTTTATTTTCCGTTATTTTTTGGATATTTAAAATGGAACTTATTGTGTGCATGACTTTAAAGGAATTTCTTTCAAAAAGTCAACTACTCCGGGGTTTAAACCGGGTTGCATGGGGGTGAGGGGTGGACGGCGTTCGGTCCTGTCCTCAAGCACCTGTGAACGAGACTACCATTTCCAAGTAGATGCAATAATGCTATCTCTCTCTCTCTCTCTCTCTCTCTCTCTCTCTCTCTCTATTTAAAAATTTAAAGCTGGTAGATAAAATCAACTTCAACAAATACCCTGAGGAATCCACCAATGTGTTAGCTATTTCTTTATTGTTCGTTTATTTACATTAATTTTCATACACTTATCAATCTTGCTGTAAATGTAGGATGAGATTGTAATTGCTTGTCAGGTACATATATGTTTATCTTCTGTATCTTAACTATTTTTATTATGTTTAGAAAAACGATGATAGATTTAGTGCGTGGCTTGGCCGGATGAATTAAAGCAAGCTTTCTTAATTTTGCCTTTATAGAGGTCTTAACCGTCCACGTTTTACACATGTTTTTCGGCTAAGTAATAAAGAAGTGTCCTATACATAGTTATAAAACTTACTTTACATGCATTAGAGTTTCACTCGGGAGTTATTCTCGTTCTGCTTGGCGCAATTATTGATCTGGGTCAATTTAAGAAAATGGTCCCTCTAAAATTTTGTTTTAGTATGAAAAGATATAAATGATATTGAAATATAAAAATGAAAATAATAAATGGAAATTATAAGTTAGAGGAATAAAGATACCCCCCCCCCGGCGGAAATTTTTGAGAAGATTGCATATAGTATGAATTATATTTGCATCTCAAGATGCCGACCTACTCTGCTTACTTAAAGTCATGACTTGTAATTAAAATGTAACATTATATTTGACAATTCGAAAAAACTACTTATTATAGCATATACTAGTTGTAATTAGGTATAAAAAATCCTCCGATTGCTCAAAACAAGCTTTTTTGATTTAGCTCCAAGATGAATCACTGATGATGGTGAAAAAACTGGATTGCAAACTTTTTTGTAAATTAGAAAAATGGACAAGTCAAAATGTATTTTAATTAATATTTGTTGACATAATTTTCGAAGAATTCAGTTTAACACCGTTTCAAGGATACATGACCGGAAGTTCGTGTGTACAGTGGTACATGTACCATCCAAAACACATTGCTATCACGTGTCTTACTTCAATGGACATTTTTTTTTTACGCAATTAGTTTAACAACGAAATCCATGAAAATTGATCATCAACGGATATTGATAAAACCGCGTGCACATTAATTAATATAATCATATTCAAATATCTCGGATCAACCAACAAAATAGGTGCGATTACATCAGAGAGACTATTCATTGCGATGCAAAGAGACACCCTATACACGACGGTTTAATGTAGCAAAAGTTGTCGCTAAAATAGAAATGAAACGGACTCATCCAACCATGGTTTTACAAGGTAAAGGAGACATGACGGTCAGTTGAGCTATAAAATGGACTCCTCGTATCTCTAATTACATCACCTGAAGGGTTCAACTGTTTACAATCTTTTAACTTTTGACCGGGTCAAAATCAGATAAATTAAATATGTTCAATTCGATCTTCAGTATCACTGTTTTAGTCTCTGCATATGAATACCTATTTTTTTAATCAAAAGACTAAATTATTGCATTTATAAACGAAGGATTTTTTTTTTTTTTTTTTACAAATTTATATTTTAAAGATTTTTAAGGGTCAGACGTTTTCTTGTGGAACTACAATAAATGGTTCATAATAGTACTGGCTCTAATGCAGCGAGTCTCTTTTCAAATTTCACTGCAGGGCCATCGGATTAAAAGGATGTTAACCATACCCATGTAACACTGTAACAAAATGAATGTTGTCTTATCTATCGTCTAGCGAATTTGTGTTTTCACATCATTGAGTTTGTGTATCTTTAATTTTATCAGCTTTGTTCCTGTCAAATCAATGGCAACGTGAAAGCATCCTTCGGGGTATCGTGAGAGTTTAACGGTCATTTGTAATTCGTACATGTTACGTTTGGCTCCTCGCGATATATAAATGGACATGTTATCCCCAAAGAATTCAGAGGGAAACAAAAAATGGCCAGGACTGGTTGGATCTGGGTGACATCTTGTCTAGTTGCCCTTGTGGCTTCACAGAATTGTCCCGACAAAGAATCTAGCCTCAAAAAATGGTCTGACGACGCAACATGGAATGGACAGGTATATATTTACACCGGCAATTTTAGCTTAATTCAGGTTTTTGGATTTTTTGTTGTTTATTTTAATTTTGTTTTTCTTTTTAATAAAAAACGTGTTAGTAAAAAAGTAACGAATTCTTATCACACAATGAATTGATGTTTTAGGCTTTATTACATAAAAGTAAATATGCTCAATAGATGATGAGGGGTAAAATTGAAATATATGGTTGATTTTGATGATCATTTATTAAGCCATCCAGGTATAATATACATGTACCTATTGATAGTCACTTTTACTTTATGATTTTGTCTGATATAGATAGATATATAATCAAAATATTGCAAAGTTACATACATGTATGCATTTGATAAATCATCATTGACCTTAAACATGCAGCTTTAAATAAAAAATAGCGAAAACAGAAAACAAGCTTATTAAAGGTATAATTGAAATTGCATTTTGAAATTTAAAAAAATATAAATGCTGCAAAAATTTAAGATAAGTGTTTTTTTTTTTTGTACAATCGGCCTAATAAAAGGTCAGATAAAATTAAATTGCAAAAACTGTTAAACACTCTCTCTTCCCGTTTTACAAAAAAAACAAAAACAAAAACAAAAACCCAAAAATATATATAAAGCCGTTCAAATGCTTTTAATGTATTTTGTAAATCACTGATTTCAATACTGGTTATTGATTTTTTTTAAAATGATGGTATTAATCTTTTTATTTTTTTAGCATAAAAGGGTTTAACCGGATTTTTTTTTTAAATTTGTATTGTTCGATAGAAGGTGGAAGTACAAAATGATGCAAAACACACTGAATTTAATTTTATTGTTTTAGGTACCACAGGAAGGGGACAGTCTTGTCATACAAGATGGCGACTCCTTCCTTCTTGACACCTCCCCGCCTCCTCTGGACTCCATTACCATAGAATCCGGCGGGAAACTTGTTGTTGCTGACGGCATGGACATAATTCTGAGTGTCAAGTATATCTTGATTCGCGGGGAGATGCACGTGGGGTCGGAAGATTGCAAGTTTACAGGAAAACTCCATATTACAATCCGAGGTGAGGAGCAATTAGGGCTCGATATCTACTTCGAAATTCTAAACTCCAAAATATGTTGTAATGAAAATCAGTAACAGTTTCTTAAAAGTTTCAAATGTTATAAAATCAGGTTCCAAGTAAATTGTGCATGCAGTACTAAACAGGATTATATAAGCACGGTCCGGTTTTTTTTTTTGTGCGAGGTTTGGGCAACAAAGTTGTAATATTCTAAACTAGAATGAGCGTATATACTTATTAGTTGATTACCTTCTTATTTTTAAATATGAAACCAAGTATATCAGGCAAATGCTTTAGTTTCCTGCCGGGATAATCTATCATAAAATAAAATGTTTGGGTTAGATAAACGGAAATAATTAAAAAGGTAAATGCAACGTCTAATTTTCTGTACCTTTAGCCTATATCATCTTATATCATCTTTGTATTTTATCTCTTTTTTCATACTTTTACTATTCTTTATTGTTTTGGGGGGTTTTTTTTTGTTGTTTTTTGGGGTTTTTTTTCTTTGCTTGTTGTCAACGATATCAATATGAAATAGATGTTCTAACAGAAAATAAAGAACGTCTGAAATAAAAAAAAAAAAAAAAAGCATACCCTTACATGTATAACAAGTCAGTAACAAAGTTGTACTTCAATTAATGTTGACAAACTGGTAGTTTGCAATGGCAGTTCAAGGTTTGATATTATAAGACCGAGTTTGCAACGATATAGGCGTACTCACAGCATGCACGTGCAATGTTAACTTTTGTACGACAGGTAACCTAGGTGAATACAAAGTGGACGGTTTTGGAGAGAAGTTTATCGGAGTAGCTTCCGGGGGAGTCCTGGAGATCCACGGGGAATACCGTCTGCCATGGACCAAACTTACCTCCAATGTCAAGGCCGTTGATTACATCTCCAATGTGAAGGTCAGTGCTGAGATTTTTGTAACAGTATAAATCCAACAATTTACCTGACATCACCAATGTATTCACCCTGACTGTGATTATGTTAGACAGTTACTTAAAACAGTCTGATTCTTCTAGGAAAAGAATAGTAGGGCTATTTATATATGCATTATGTTTTGAGATAGCAAAACGAAGCTTAATTTCATAGTTTTGTAATTTGGGTTGATTAAGACAGTCTTTGTTCGAGAAGAGCTTACTTTTACCGAGCCGATACCTTGATTAATTTTTAAGTACATATAATATTTGGTCCTAACAGCCATTTCGTCTAACTGTACTTCTGTAATAGTGGTCGTTTATATGGGACAGTAATGAATTCCAGACATACATTTTGTTAATATAAATTTAACTCCGGAAACCACAATTCTGGTGAAATTAAAATCACTATATGAAATGAACGAAAACTGACATTAAGAAAACTGTATTTAAGAAAAAAGAACGCATAAACAAAAATAAGAGAAAAAAAAATTCAGTTGAAATTGAACGAAAAGTTTAAAAATGTTGATTTTGATTTCCTATAATATCTTCCACGTTTACTTTCGTCTTTATCAGAATATCGCGATTGACCAAAATAATCAGGACAATGGTGAACTTGGAGACGACAATGATATCGATGATGACGATGCAGTCGTCGACGATACATCGACCGATCCCGACATTAAAGCCAGTAAAAACATCCGGGCACTTGTCATCTACGTATTCAACGAGAACACGGGCGTGATGGAATCGGCAGCTCAATTAGTGAACACTGAGGGAAAATCGAAAAACTTCTACAAAAATGTCGAAAACGCAAAATCCATACTTGATAGTAATGAACACTACTACATGTAGCACCAGATAGAATCATAAATGACATTGTTTTCTAGGAAAGCAACATTTTGGGTTTTTTTTTTTTTGGTTTTTTTAAAAAGACGCATTCAATCAGTGATTTTGTCTTGATTAACAATTCATATTTTCTTCTCTTAAATCATCATTGAAGCATTATAGTTTTCAAACCAGAATATAAATGTATGTAATATGAGACTCATTGGTTTCTTCAGATATCCCTGCTGGACGTATTGTTGCCATTGCTTTGAAAAGACGATTCAGAGAAGAGAAAGTAAACACCACAGGTCTACACAATATGTTGGAGGAATGGGCGTACGGGGCGGTGGATGGTTCCTCACTCAAATTCAGGGACTATAAGTTCCACGGCGCATGGGCAATGATAAAGAAGCAAGGTTCATGATCTGTTTCGTAATTTTTTTATAATGATACATGTTTTTATGCCAATTGGCGATATTTAGATTGGCGATGATTATGCACATTTAATAGATATGCATTGTACATATTTTCATGATGCTATACATATGAAATAGCATATCCTAATGACGAATGATTGCTTTCCCAGGCGATGATTCGTCCACCCAAGAGATTCTCCTTAATGAAGACGGTAAACCTGTGCGTATTGCTGAACTCTATCACGAGGAGAACGGCATTAAATTCGGTGTCCGTAGTTGGGTCCACACGGTCAAAAGGGGGATGTGTTATTCCCGGGGAAAGTCCAGTCTTGTGGAAAACTCCCTGCCTATTCTAAACTTGGTTGATAATACACAGACATGGCGCACAGGTAATTTTATCATAATAAATGAAAATTGGAAAAATTGGAAAATATGGTCTTTATTTATTCAAGTTAGATTCAATAATATTTACACTGAATAGCTTCTTATCATATCGTATTATACCTTAAAGGAAACCAGATTGTGCTTTTATCTACCGATTTTGACTGGAAGCAGAGAGAATTTGGAACTATTATTGACTGTTCAACATGTACTTCAAATCAAGTGCGAGTAAACAGTAAGTCCAATGGAATCAATGAACTCCAAATAAAGTGAATCCCTCTTCAACATCTGTTTTAAAATCTTCATATTTTATTTATTCTTTCTCCGTCTCAAATTTTTAGTTGAACCTCAGTTTGCCCATTTTGGTGAGGTCTACAAAAACGTTGACATGCGCGGTGAGGTGGCCCTTATAAACCGAAACATCGTGATAGAAGGGGAGGCAGACGCTAATGGCGAAAAGATTGGTGGACACATCAAGGTCGGCTATTACACAGGGGTGGTTAAGCACCACGAATAGAAAATAGTCTGCTTTATCAAACACTCTCATATCTAATTAAAGCACATCATTAAGAATAAGTGTCATCTAGAATTACTATTTCTTTACCTTCCGATTTTTAAAACTAAACGCTCTGGGCACTGTCTTTTTATAGTTTCTGAAGGGTTTCAAAACAGTCCAGGTAAACAACGTGGAATTGGTTCGCATGGGCCAGCAAACGTCACTAGGTTTGTTCATTTATATTCAGTGTAAAACCTAAAGAGATCTTTAAATTGCTTCCGCTCTCGAGCGGTATCAACTGCGTTAGTCTATACCGGGTATTTCTGGAATACGCATGCTCGCCTTAATGCATGGTCGGGCATTCTTGGAAGACTACTGCAGATAGTCTGTACGATGACAATTTCGTTTTATCATAAAACAGAGATATGATTCGATTTCTGAAGTCTAACCTACACGTAAACGTAAAAGAAAACCTTAGGTCAATAATGCCAAGATTGTAGAGATAAACTGGTAAAACCTAGCTTTCCTTTCAGTTATACCCTCTTCCTAGAAAATTCCGGCAAGCTCAGGATAAAAATAAAACCAAACCAAACCAAAACAAAACAAAAAACAAAAAAACAAAAACAAAAACAAAAACAAAACAGGATATCTTTTCAGAGTATGTCAAGAAAGAAGCGATTGATACAATGCAGTACCATACTGATGTAATTCTTTAATTGTTTATTTTCCCTTTTTTGACAGAAAAGCCCGATTGTTATAAACAAAGAAACGACACTCAAGCGGGGAAATTTTACGTCGAAGCACAAAAAAAAAAAAAAAAGAATTTCTAATTTGGTCAATTTGGCTTGAGTCTATCATACGAATCCAAGCAAAGAACAACATTCACGCGAGAAAATTCGCCGAATCACAAACGAAAGCGAAGAGCAAGCTGCTCTATCAAGCCAAACAGACTCAGTACTCTCAACTTCGTAATTAAACGTTAAAAAATTCAGCAAAATAACCCAGTTGATCACGAACCTCCCTTTGTGTGTATAAAATGGTTACAGCACTAGCTAACCTATATCTTTTTAAAGAGATAAGCTTATTAAGCGCGAACGATAGAATGTCTGAGGAAAACTAATTTCACGGAAACTTCCGAAGCTAAATATGTACAGAAACTGATAAATCGGCGCCAAAAAATATTACGGTCACCGTTTCAAACGTAACATGCATTACATGTATGTATCTTTATATTTCCTTACACAGGAAACTACCCGCTCCACTTCCACATGTGTGGAGATGTTGATGACAGAGACATGCCAGCCTTACTGAGTGGAAACAGCATCAGGGATTCATTTGCACGCTGTATCACCGTGCACGGCAGTCATGGTGCTCAGGTAGGGTTGACCAATCAGGTTAATTCAAACCGAATAGCAAGAAGTTGCACACGGCTATAAATATTTCATTACAGATCATATTTTTTTCCTCTGTGCAATATTTTAACAAATACAATCTATTTTTTTAACATTACATTGATTTCAGCCCTTATTATCAAATTTGCAATATATTTTATGTAAGAGATAAAAAGTTTAAACAAAACTCGATAATAGGAACGAGGACATCAAATGTAACAGGATATTTTTTAAAATAAAGATGATTTATCAAAAATATCCAAGAGCTTTTTTTTCAATGTTAAAAATATTTTTTTTTAATATTGTTCCCTAAATATTTAAAATTCAAAATATAACAAATTGACAGGTGAAAAATAATTTCTGCCTCAACACCCTGGGTCACGGCTACTTCCTGGAAGATGGCGGAGAGAAAAGAACAGTGCTGGACGGCAATCTGGGGGCAGGACAGAGGAAGTCGAAACTGATCAAAACCGACAAGTGAGTGATCTAGATCGTATAATCCTTTGTGAACATTGTTTCAATACATCAACAAATTAAAATTAGAACTTTCATCCGCTCCCCGGTGTTTCGATAAGTTAGCGTAAATCATAAAGATCTGGCTTAAGTCCGATTTTCAATTTGTATTAAAGGTGCCACGTATGAAAATACTCTATACCCGAAGTTTCAATTCTGATTTTCCATTCAATTTTTCATAGGTTTCATCTCACGCAAAATTTAGAAATTGCGAAAAGACAGTCTTCCTTAATTACACATTGTGTCGCTATTCAACTCGAGGTTTTTTTTTATTCAGTGGAACTAGATGATATCCCGCGCAAGCGCAGGAATTAACACCTTACAAACTTTTGGCACAATGCTAAACTGTTGAACAATATATTTTTTTCCGTATAAACTGTGTCCGATTTTCTGCGACTTTGTGATTAATCGCTTTTTTAAAGATACATGGTGACGCACAAACCCATGATTTAGCAAATATCGAATTTTTACACGATTTTCACATTTTTTATTTATCATATGAAAAGTGAACTTTTGAAAATTTACAGTGTTCAAAAGTAAATAAATCAAATTAAAAAGAGAAAAACAGAATTAAATGTTGGGCCAACACAAAAATATTGAGTTTCCCTTCCGCTTCATAGCCACGCAAGCGCAGGGGGATGTAAATAATGCAGCGTGGTATATATCATGAGCTAGTGGACTCTCATTAAAGCCTGATGTCTTCAAGAACAACAACTTTATTAATGAATGCATATTTCTTACCATATACATCGAATACCTTCACATTCAAATTCTTTTCTCAGTGTGTCAATCCCACTGTAACTATTTTTAGACAGCAATCGCAATCACGTGACACTAAAATCAATGCCCAAAACAAATCCGTTTGTTTACATGTGCATTTTTCGGATGAGTTTTATTGCTTTGTAAACTGATAAATGATGAATTACAATGCGTGAAACCTTCCGTATGATGACATTTAGTATATTTCTTCTGATTTCCGTTGTCATAATCACAAAGTAAAACATGTATTTTGAGTCACCGTGTCACTTTAACCAATTCTTTAAAATTGAAACCTGTATGTATAATCCAACTAAGTTCCTTATAACTTTATTCATTGTTTACGTAATCATTCAATATCATTTCATTGAATTGCAAGTATATATTTTGATGTTAGCTCCCACTGACTTGGATCTGTCAAAGCGTATCCACCACGTTACTCTCAATTTTGCTATTTCGAGCTTGTTTATCGAAAATGAAAGTAGGTTTCAAATTTATTGTACAATAATTACTTATCAAGTAAAATTCAACTATAGCTTACGGACTTCATATAACACTTGTTGATATACCAAATGTGTAAGCAGTTACTCTGGTGCAGGTATTTTTTAGTCTTAATTTATAAGTATAGATGTTTATTTAATCTGTTTTGGTTCTAATTGTCAACACCTAGTGAAAAACGCGCACCAATAGTAAAATGCTATATTGTAAATGTGTATATTTGTGTAGTTTTCAAACAACCTTATCAAATAAACTAATTGCTAGTAACTGGGATAAAAAAGTGAAAAGTTTATTTTTCCTATTCCAACATATTTTGTTCATTTTTTTTTCAGTTGTTGTTAGTTTCTCAAATATGCTTTTTCATATGAATGACAAAGTTCAACACATGGAAAAAACAAACAAATATGCAGAAGTTCTTTTTTATTTAAACAGCCTGTTGTTTAATGAATATTTTTACAATTTGCATAACCATAACAGTTATTTTTGTGTTGATAATTATTTATAATACTATTTAAACAAGCAATTGATATTTCGGGATATGGCAAACATCGTATCTATTATTATCACCAGGTTCCCGACGACATTTTGGATCACGAATCCACAGACCTACGTCAGAAACAATGTGGCTGCAGGCGGAGCGGTAAGGCTGTTCAATAAAAATAACACTGATTTCTCTCTAGTAATCTCTCCTAGAATCGATTAGTATAATATATAGGTGGGTTGTCACCAAGAATCAACATCATATATAAACGGAGTTTTTAATTAAACATGTAGGGTTTTTTTTTTTTCAAATAGGGTCATGGGTATTGGTTTGTCTATCCGAATGAACCATTAGATGCCTCTGAGGGTCTAGAGATGATGGACCTGTATGAAGCTATGCATACCGCCATTTTTGAATTTGATAACAATGTGGCACATTCCAATGTTAAGGTAACAGATTTTATTACTTGCATGGTCTCTAAATTCCAGAAATGGTCTAAACAAACGACATGTACGTACATGTATATACTTTTGAGAAATTATATTTTGTTAAAAAAAAAAAGTTTTTTTTTCTATTTCTCAAAATTGATTATTCTTTGACAGAGTGGGTTGTTCATTGACAACATCCTGAAAACAGATGGTTCCCTTGGAGAATCCAACACGTATGAGCCCTGGAACGATCCCAAAGATCCCGACTCCGGCGCCAAAATGGTCACAATAAACCGACTGACAGGTCAGTGCTTAGTAATGCATGATACTGAGAACCTGAAATATTTTGCTTATTACAATAAGAGAAGCTCTATTTGCCGTATACCTTGTATTTCAGCATATAAGAACATGAAACAGAACGCTTGGATCAATGGTGGATACATCAAAGTCACCCAATCCTCGTACGTTCATTTAATATACAGTATACAGTTTTGCCATAATGTTTTTATTTTTTTTGCAAGCATTGTATTTCGAAAGATTTTTGGTAATGAAGAAATTAACACTGCTCACTTCTGATCTTTTTGCAGATTTTCTGACAGTATCATCGGATTGACCTTTAAAAGGTGCAGTGTAATTTTATTATTTTTTTTATTTGACCCAAATGTATAGTTTAGGAAAAATCAAAATACATATGCAAACATTTTAGCAGCGAATTATTTTATGCTATTTTCATTTCCTCTGACAATTATTTACAGATAGTAATCTTTTGGTCAAAGAAGTTTTTATTCCGATAAGAACATAGAAATTATCTTTAAGGGTTTTCTTCCTGTCAACTGAAAATTGTGCTCTTTATATATTAAACAATATAGAATAATCCACCTTTAAACTTCAAAACAGGGAACAAAACTGTAAACATATCCATGATCCGGAGCTGAATGCGATTAAAGCGAACATTGAATTTACGCGAGTCTTTCCTAATCTATAATGTTTTCCTCGAATATGCAGTATGCAGATACACAAAGACGCATATAGCTAGCGAAAACATTGTTGAGTTTATGACACCAGAATCTTGCTCTCATAATACGTTCGTTCCTTTAGAAAATGAAAAATGGTCGCCGGTAGCTAAATAACAGAATCACAACACACAAGGACAAAACAATGCACCACATACTTTTGATTATTTTTCGTTTCATCCAAGCAATGTTAAGGAGGCTGGCTGGTCAACATATTAACCATCAGATCTATCTGAAATTTTTAGAAATTATGTTTTAAGCTTAAAACTTTTATTTTGTAAAGAAAACTTTCACATATATTAGCTTTAAATTTTTTAAGTATTTTCCTATATCTTTAAACAGAGCTCTTCTTTTTAATGAGATCAATATAGTCTAAAAATGGCCACGACCATCGAGTCCTTTTAAACTTTAAAAACTGAGATTCATATCTACAAAGTATTGTAGAGAGGATACCAAGGGTGGCGTATAAACAAGAATACTAGCATATACTCACAATATCCATTGCCAATTAGAATTTATTGAAATACAGCATGCGATTGCATATTCCTTTAATAATACACTCCTTTGTCTCATTATATGCTAATTTCTTCGTTTCAGGAGTTCTCCTCAGGAGCAGTTCATCGACAACAGTGTATTCGTTGGGGATTCCCCAAACATTGGATCACCCTCTGTCGTCGCCAAGTTTGCGAGTTGGGGACGATCCGTTCCTCTAGAATTTGCGTACGCCAATTATTAATAATTCCGAAAATGTTTTTTAAAAAAAATATTTGCAAGAATTGAAAAGGAATGATTGCAATGAATATACAATTTTTAGAAAATGTAGTCTCTTTGTTGATAAGAAATATATTCACACTGAAAAATATAAGACACAGAATAATTAAAACCAATCATTTACGCTCACAGAGATCAGCCCCGTCAAGGTTTTGTATTTTACCATGGACCTGTTTACGTCAGTGACACGTGGTTTGGAGATTTCTCCGATACAGATAACTATAGATCAGGAGCTTTGGGATTTCAGCGAGACAATGAAGGTCACAGCTCTCCAATCAGCGCGGTCAGCGGAATCAAATTCGCCTTCTCAGATGTAAGTATTTTTGTAAGAGTGTTAATGTTACAAAACTTGCCCAATTGTATTACTAAACGATAATCAATTTCTGGGACTATATGGAAATCACTGGCACTATATAAAAAGAGCCAAAAATAATAATGATTTTCTATTCTGAATATTAGAATCTCTCCTTTCCTCCATCCCTCTCTCTCTCTCTCTCTCTCTCTCTCTCTCTCTCTCTCTCTCTCTCCGTCTCTTTATTGGGGAGGGGTAGTTAAATAGATCTACCATTTACTTTCATTTACTAGAAAAAATAACAATTGCATCATATGTACGTTATATTTGCAACGAAATAGACATGAATAAAGTACAGTAAAACACGGTTATAACGAACACGCTTATAATGAATTGACGTTTACAGCGAAGTGGTTTTCATACCCCATGAGTTTATTACATGTTGTAAACTTGACGGATATAATGAACAACCTTTATAATGAAGCACAATCGCCTGTCCCTGGCACTTCGTTATAAGCGTGTTTTACTGCATGTATGTGGAAATTGACCAGATAAACGTAAAACGTATATGTACAACTTCATGCCATATAACCCCCCCTCCCCCTCCCTACAGATTTGGATTTTTAGGATTTTGGAAAGTAACCTTATTCGCTTTTTTTTTAATTTAGTTTTTTCGCTTGTCAAGATTTTTTTGATGACCCTGGCCCCCCACTTTCAAAAACGATGCTACGTGCCTGTCTAAATATCAGTGTCGATAGTATGTAGAGGGTTCTTAAATCAAAGCTAGCTACAATCCCGTTAGAATCCTGATTGGTAATGCCGTTCCTATCGAAATTCGTACCTTTGTCTTTCGTTGACAGTCATCCGAAGGCAACAGAGTGTTTGACGGAAACGCCACGGATACTGGGTTTTCCAACAGTGATGGCGACGTGATCGGGTCTTTCCGAGACACAGATGGTACCGTCTACAAAACGGGAGCTCAGATCGTTAAAGACGTACCTTTCCATTTGACACCAAATTGTGCCCAGAGAAGCAATTGGAAAATGATGGCTTGTGAAGAATCATTTGGACAGGTTAGTATATAATAGGCAATCGAGAATGTTCAAATCTTTCCTGTAAAGCGCTTTATAATTGAATACCATCACAAGGATTGTGTCTGAAATTCATCAATCTGCATAATGTTACTATTTTACAATGTTGTTGTTGTAGATGAGCTCAGTTTCTTATAATTTTGTACTTTTTGATTGGGGGACAAGAACGATTTTTACAACTTGTTTAAAAAACTTTACTAAAACTTTTTTTAATGCATAAGAACCAGTATCAAGACTTGCCCGACAGTGACTACTACGGTATTCGTGACACCTTCAAATTTTAACCGGGTTTTCTAAAGGAAAAAACCGGGTATTAAAATGGTGAAAATGGCGGGTAGGTGGTCGGATGGTCGGGCCGGCGGGCGGGCGGCTGCCAAAAGGGTACCATAATTGTACTGGTAACTCCTCCTACAGATTTCAAGATAGAAAGTTGTTTTTTGTAGATTAATTGTACATATATCATAGGTGTGCATATTGCTACGGTTTTTGATTTCTTATAATATATGAACAAATTACCAGCTGTTGAACTTAGTAGTCATTTTTTGGCAAAATATTGCATATAGGCTACCCCTATTGTACGGATAACTCCTACAGTTTGCAAGATAGGAAGTTGTTCTTTTGCAGATTAATTGTACATTTATCAGAGGTGTGCATATTGCTAGGATTTTGATTTTTGATAATTTAGGGAAAAAATACCAGCTGTCGAACTTAGTTAATTACTGGCAAAAATACATATAGAGTACCGCATTTCTCTGGATAGGTAGTGTTCATCAATTCAGGGTTGACAAATGAATTATGGATACTGTTCACACAAAACAAAACTCGGTTTACTGTCACATTGACAGCTTTTCTCTTGTTATCTAGGCATCAATAATAATCAATTGACAAATTCAAAGGATATCAATAATTGTACTTAACGTATTTTAAAAAAAATGTTTATCAATGGCTCCTTCATTGGGATGTTTCATGCACTTTAGAGCATCAGGTCCCTGTGTTGCTTGTTTATAACCTTGATTGTTGTCAAATTTGTACTATATACCCTATATACCGTTGCTTCATTATATCATCATTGTTTGTTTTATACGGACGTGTGCTTAATTTAAAAATTCTCGACCAATCGAAATCAATTGAATCACGTGTTATTTTCATATGGTTTTGTTTTATAGATTTTTCATATATATTTCATAATTTAGTTATGTATTTAGGTGCGTGTGTCTTGGGGCTCATGGATGAAAAACAGTATTGCCTCTGACATTTCTATATACCGTAATGACCTTCCAGAGAACCCCATTGTGGCAGACGCTCGCAAGAAAGCCCCATTTATGGCCGTATTAGGTGGAAAATACAGCTATTTGGCCAAACTGAATGGGAATATGTCCAATGGCGTTCAGTTTGAAGCACTTGGTTTTACAAAGTATGTAATAATTACTATATTTTGCAGAAGATACATATGTTTTAACAAGTTTGAAAATTTTACTCATAAATAAATGTTCTATAATGTCACCTAAATAAGGCAAGGCGTCGTTACACAATTTACTGTGATCGGCAGAGTAAACATCTGACAATATTGAAATATTTGTTACTAGTATTATTATGTGGCAAAAAGATGCTGATTTATGTTTACTTTTAAAAGGACAAAAATAGCCCGTATTGGATTGTGTGTACCCAGGGATGCGACTGTCAATTTAAAATTCCTCGGTCTCTCTGATGCACTGTGGAAGAAAGGAACACAAGTTGACTCCCTTGATGACTTAGACGCTAGTAACAACCCAACGGATTACTTTGTAGACTCTGAAGTCGGGTAGGTATACACATACGATATTTTATCAGAATATCAACAATCAATATGATGGCAGAGCCCCGATACATACACATTTCTGTAGTCTGTCCCAAGATATTTACGCAGCACATTTGGACGATGTTTAGTAAAAAGTATATACATACCTGCGAATAAATACAATTGAAATCGATGAAAGGGAAAATAACCAAGATATCTTCATTGACACATAATCATTTTTCACTCGTAAAAGTTCACAGGAACGATAACAGATTTCTTACGGAGACTTCTAATGGGAAATGTTGACATCTTATCACCGTTCTTCGGAAGTCGTGCAGAATACCTCGCACAGTATTTCAACGTTATTATCCGGGTACTCTTATCTCGCTTGCAATGCAAAATCCCCATAGACTTTTAATTTTAACCGTATATTAAAACATGACAAGCTAGAGGGGGCATTTCAAAGGAGAAAGCTTGGTTTTTTTTTTCATACTTTTGAATGAATATAATTTAAACCTTGAGGTATTTATAAATATCGAATAATTAAGAAAATGTGCTTCATAAATATCTTATGATAGAGTATAGACAATAACTATTGCATTGTTCATTGGGTTTGTTTTAGGGTTGTGTTCTTCAAAGCGATGCATTCTCGAGAGTACACCTCTACAGATGTGACGGATTGCCTTGACAACATATGCCCGAAAATTTCGGTGATGATGAGAGGCGGTGACGTCACGGACTCTGACTGTACTTCCCGGGCATATCCGAAGTACCAACAGGATGCTGACGACGTTACATTAGTACGTGTGATATACCGTCTACAACCAATTATTAGATTGGATACTTACAGTCCATACATGTGTTTATACTCAAGTACATGTACTAAAAAATGTCATTTCACTATATAATACATGATTTATGTTTTATCTTTCCAGGAACCGGACACCTCCTCCCTACCCTCCACTGACCTGTATCCACCAAGTGTGAGTCCAATGTATTGTTAAAAAAACAAATCGATAATACATTTCTCCACGGTTTTCCTTTCATTTAAAAAATATACTTCTTTACGATTGTTGCCAATACTACAAACAATTCAAGGAGCATCAGTACACTTATTGAGACCACATAGATGTGATGTTTAAACTGAATCCAGTTATTTTCAGACCTATGTACTGAATTAAAATGTCAGGTTATTGTACAATTCATTCAATAATTTTTAACAATTTATTTCCATATAATACGTGTTCAGGAAATTTTTAAATGACTATGGATTTGTTTTATTAATGAGAATAGAATATCTTCAAAGTATCGTTATACAAGTAGTTTAAAACTTTTCCTGCAAACAAATAATGATGAATTTACGTAGATTTTAAGATGTAGTTAGGCTTAACCTATCTTTCTGTAGACATCCAATATTCCTTTACTGAATGCAAATATCACTATAATTCCGTCCTTATATGATCTGCATATACTCTAACTAGAATAATCATTGTTTATAAATTATTTGTTATTGTTTTCTTTTACAAAGTTTTAACACATCGGTTTCGACTTTGATTCAGTGTGTATCTAAAACTCAAAAACCAAATTACTTTATCTCGGACATATCAACAAACGACCAACACGGCATAATTTCTTTACCGCCATAGGTCATAAACCAACGAAAATAACGATTGGTTCGGACTACTATTTCTAACAAAACTCGTACTCATCATGACGTTTCTTCTTTAAGTCATCTCAATAAAGCACCCCCATTAACAAACAAAACCAAAAGCATTGAAGAGGCATGATCATATCTGTTTTCCGCTGAATAATGCGTATCATATGACATCCTAAAAATATATTCATTTTCTTTATTTCAGAATTGGGGAGCGGGTGCTACACGTGAATAGTTTACACGTGAATAGTTTACTGATCTTGATGATTTTCAATGATGTATTATTTACTTGTATTAATTTTACAATAAATTATCTTGCAAATTAAGATTTCTTTCGTTTCTCTTACATCCATGTAGATTGATTTATGCATCAAATAAGGTCATATTAAATATTCTGAAGAAAATTTGTTATATATATGTATTGAAAGAAGTTACATGTGTGAAATAACCCCTTCACAAACTTTATACAGCGAAGTTGATACAACCGTACAATTCACTTGGGCCGATCCTAAATGACCTAACTGCGCAAGCTTGTTTGTATTGAAAAATAAATTAAAATGATCCTTAGTCATACAATTATACTTTTTTTTCTAATGTGTGGGTTATGTTACAATATACATGTACATATAGAATGGGCTTTACAAAAAGTTAATTCTTGACCCTAACTGCTCGAACTCAATGGACTTGCAAGTAGGCTGTAGTTACAATGGCATTCTTCACACTTTTGGAAAAATGGTTATCTCTTCCTTCTTTAATCACTTTGTATGGATAGTTGATTAAATGTTTCAAAGGTAGATTATATATAAAGAACTAAATGTTTTGGTCCGTGCTTTTTGGGGGGTCTGAAAGCAGCTTCATGTAGCTTGCAGAAAAAAACATTACCCAACCCGCTAACTGGGGTTATGTATTTTTTCTACAATGCTAGCTACCTTCAAATCTACGTAAAGAAAATCAATAAAGCATTTTTGTTTCAGTAACATCACATGGCCTCTTTAGATTTACAAGTATTTTGTTTGTATAAGACAAAGAGTTGCTTTAAATAGATTTAATCTTAAGCATAAGTTGTTCTGGTCATACAATCTGTACTTTCGCAGATATAACCCATTTTTGGGGTACCAAACGGAGAGATATATCCCCACTTGTAGTCATCTTTCTTGATGTATGCGAAATTCGTGACATCTTGAGCGATCGGTGAATAACTTCTGGCATCTGAAGCTACATGTTCTCTGGCGAAGTTTTTATAAATCATCGGGTAATCATCTGTCCACTTCCAGCTACCCTTGCTATAGACTCCTCCGATGAACCATCCGTCGGCGAGGAATCCAGCTAAAAGTATGACAAGTAAATTAAGCTTAAAAGTAAATCATAAAAAAGGAATATCGCCATTATGATTTTGTACGAATCGGGGACAGACCCTTCTTACATTAAAGTCCGTCGGCGAGAAAACCAGCTACAATGGGAGCACAATTAAGGTTGTTTTTTTTTTAAAAAAAACAATGATAACATAATATCGCAATATAAGTCTTTTACTACATGTAAAAGAGAAAAAAAGCACCTTAAAAACTCCTAACGACAATTACTTGCTAGGTGTTCTAAGAGTTTCCGATAAATATAGTAAGATTATCAAGTACACTGGGTTTTTTAACATACGGGTGATTTCTCTTTTCAGGAATGTGCGCAGAAACTGTTCCTCTGCCTTGTGATCTATCTTCACCAGAGACATTCCTAACCTTTCACATGCGTTTTTGGCGTCTTTCCAAGATTTAATCGCACTGCTCCGATTTTTGATAACATATTTTTGACAATATTGTCCCCCATAAACCACTTCTGTAAATAAAAAAACAAAATAATTAAACCACGAAAAACGTCTCGAAGACTTCTAATCACTTAGTAAGTTTCAGCATTAATCTTTTCACAAGTGAAGAAAAAAGAAAAAAACAATGGTCTCACCCAATACAAAAACTATTACAACTGACAGGCACAGTAGAATCCTCATTTTTTCTGTCTTGAACACACTGCTTTATAGAAATAGACACTTTGCAATAAACACAGTATTGATTAATTGAAAGAAAAACCAGGTTTTTTTTATTTAGCACATGTATCGTAGGTAAATGACAACGGTTATTCAACTCTGAGGTATAAAAAAAAATGACGTTAACGTTTTAAATTAAAATACTATGCATTGCATACACAGCCAATTGTGCCTCACATAAAATTCGTGTGAAGTGAAATTCACGTGAAATTTTTCATGTGAAATTCACGTGAAACATCTTCACGTGAAATTCATGTGAAAGTTCACATGATTTTCACACATTTTTAACGTGAAATCCCTTTCACGTGAAATTAATGTGAATTGATTCATGTTAATTTCACGTGAAATTTCAAACACCTGATTATTTTTTTTTAAGATGTGTATTTTACTTCAGTACTGGCTGAAAGTTGTTGAACTCAATTTATAATACTTTCGATTACACCAAAGTGATATAACCAGATAACAGGAATGCATACAACAACAAAAACCCTTTAGCAATTTAACGTTATCTTAACATATATAAATAAAATAAAAAATGTATAAGCATATCAATAAAAGTCCATCAACATACATGCTAATAATTTCAACTCGTAAAATATTATTTGAATGCTATTAATTAAATGAATTCCGGATTGAAGTCTGAATCGGCTTTAAATTAGCCGTGCTCGTGCCGACGTCACATTTTACGTCACAGGTTGAAGCAGAAGATGGACTGCACTGTGTATGTTATGCTGTGGACTGGTGTAACTTGGATGCCAATCTTGTAAGGTAAGCTGTATATTTTTAAAATAAAAAGAGTAGTGACCGCGTAGATCTTGTCGCAACGCTTTATATCTATCTCTATCCGTGAAAATTCTGTTTCACTTTGAACATTGACTGTCTCGAAGACGCGATCGACACTTGATATGCGTACAATTATATTGTACATATATAGCGTGATGCTGATGAGGATATTTCAATAAACTATGCAAATAAAATAATTTAATAACAGTTAACTAAAGGTCACTGTGAAATAATGTTGATAATCAAATTAATTGAGATCGGTAGGTCTGTCAATCCGAATTTTCTCGGAAATATCTTAAATATTACTAAAGCTGTGCGGGTTTGATAAATAAAAAAAAACAATAAAATTTTATGAAGAATAAAAGCATTGTGTTTCATACATATGTATTTATTGAAGGCAGCTAGATACAGTGGCATTGGAAGAAAATTGAAAGTGGAAGGGGAGACTTGACTTCGCCAACAACGATAGATGAAAACAGGATAGATCAGCTGTATTACGGATGATCATGTTCTGGTTTCGGTGAGTGACTTATCTAGGCCTAATTGTTTAACGTAATCGGCGATTGTTTGTAGTTTCCCTCTTTTTTAACCAGTTAATGTACACCTGTCTTCTTTTTTTTTTTTAAAGAAAAGTAGGTTTAAAAAAATGATTTATCACTTTGTAATCATGAACATAGTTTCTTTGTTATTTTATCTACCATCTAATTATTTTTTTTTATTTTTCAAGGAATTACATGATGTTTGGAAGGCATTGTCTTCTTATGCAGTCTTACACAGAGTCTATCATAGAAATACATTGTGTCTCTTTAGATATTATACTATAATTGTGAGTATTCAAGAACATTTAGCTATAAAGCATTTTGTAGCATTTTGTAAAGTATTAAAGTTACAAGATCTACATATTTATACCAAGAAAGAAATTGTATATGTATGGTAATATTTCTTACATTGATACAGTATGTAAAGATTGTTCTTTACTATTAATGTATTTTTTAAAAATTATACAATTGCACCAAATGCCAATTTGTAAATGTACAACTTTTGATATACTTGTATAGTAAATGACAGACGTACATTTTTGTAGGTTTCTAAGATGTGGTTGGACATAACCAGAAGATTAAACCATTCCTCTTAAATTCAAAGGTTATAATCTCCGCACTGCAGCTGATATGATGGGGACAATGATCCAAGGTAATATTTGAAATTTTTTTTTATATGGATTGTTTGTATGAAGAATAAAATACCATTTTGAATTTTAATAGCAGTTTAAAGATTCAAGAATGAACAAAGATATAAATATATTGGAATTATATTACATGAGGTTAAATGAGGATAGTACTGAATTTCCTCAAGAATAAATTTTTCAGTACTTTTTAATCTTGCTTGTCAATTTTATAAATAATGTTTAAAAACTCTAACCCAATCTATCTTATCACTGATTATAATTATAAACATTTAAGAAATTTTCCCAATATGTTTTTACAGAATAAAACACTGACAAAGGAGAACGTGGAGGTGGTAGATAGAAGACAACTAAGATGAGGTAAAAGTTGAAAAGTTAATGTTGCAAAACCCTACAGGATAAAACGAAATGCTAATGATTGAATTTGTTCTCTCTCTCTCTCTTCTCTCTCTCTCTCTCTCTCTCTCTCTCTCTCTCTCTCTCTCTCTCTCTCGTTTTACATCTTTTTCATTGTTTATTTTACCTATCGACCTTATGTTTTGAATTCCAATAAATAAAAACAGTACACCTGAGTATACTAAGACTTATAAGCAAAAACGTTATCACATCATAGGTTTTTTTCCATATTATAATGAAAGAGCTTTAGAAGCATTGTGTAAAAAAATTACTAAATTGAATTTTTTTTCTCTTTCAGATTGAAGCACCAAAGAGTATCTTACATCTTTTTGTAATACAGAGAAAAATAAAGCTTAAAGAATTTTATATCAAAGTTTTACTGTTTATTAGGAGGTAACTGCCAGGGTTTGTGATATGAATGATTCATATGTTTGGATCCAATGGAGGCATTGATTTCGAAATCAATTGACAAATTGAATATATTAATGCAAATGATCAATACATGTTTAACAAAGCTTGATTAAGAACTCAGATTTTGAATATTTAAATGTCCTTATTTTGTAGAGGTACAATTATATTTACAAGTGCACATGCTTTGAAAATTAATGACAAAACAACTAATGAGGTGTATTTACCATCATTTGAGTGTAAAAACCTAATGAAAAGGCTAAAGAAAGCTATTAGACTTCACGTGAAATTCACGTTAATTTCACGTGAAATTCATGTGAAAAATTTCACGTGAAATTCGTGTGAGTGCTCTTTTCACACGAATTTCACGTGAAAAATTTCATGTGAATTTCAAGTGAAATTCACGTGAAATTCACGTGAGGCACAATTGCCTGTGTATTAATTATTTAGCACTCAAGGACCATTTCACATAAAATTCAGACAAAGGGTGTTACATGTTAAAGCTAATTCAGATATCATATAATTAGCTCCAAATATAATGTAAATCAAACAAGAATTAAGAATAATAACAGATTCTATAGTGCCATCTAAAAGTAATATATTTAGCACGAGAAATAAATATTCATAGTAAAAGATACCTTTTCAGATGAAAAGCTTAATCTTAAAGAATCACCTTGTTAAATTAATTTTTCTTAAAGACAAACAAGATATAAAAAATAATGCAAAAATATATCATATTTGTTTTTACAGGTCTGCACACTATACACATTGTTGAATTAGCATTGTAACTCTTTTTAAAAAAAGTACTTCATATACTCACCAAAATTGTGAACTGCTTTTTAGAATAAAACGTTTATGGTAATTCTCATTGTCTCTTTTATACTGTATTAATTTCCTAGAGGTCACTAAAGTTTCGATTGCATTATAATCTACCTTGGATTGATGGAAAGTTAATTTCAAAAAGTTAGACATATCTTTATAGATAGGTAGTATTAATAGTAAAAACAACAATCATGTCCTTCATTACGAATGTCAATAGTGCGTAATTTTGTTTAGGGGCATCGTTAAAAGGCATCTATTCTATAAATGAAGAGAAATTTTGTTTTTAATTTACCATTAGGTACGCAAAACAAGCTTTGTTATAATGGCAAACGTGTTACAAAAACATTTTTTGGAAAAAAGATTTTTAATGAAACAATCCATCACACAATTTCATACTATTTGCAGTACTTTATATATATATATATATATATATATATATATATATATATATATATATATATATATATATATATATATATATATCTTAAATAACCTTGAAATATCGCATTTTTTTATGGCCACATACAGTTAACTCTCCAAATATGGATAGTTGAATGTGTAAGACTTTAAAATCTGATGGTTACGCTAAAGTCTGATGGTCTGCGCCAAGTCCGATGGCTGTTGTCGATACTGTCGATGAAGTCCGATGATTATGCTTAAGTCCGATAGTCCTTCTCTTAGAGAGAATTGATGGGAACAAGCTTTTTCATCTCATTTTTTTTTTAATAATTCAGAAGAGACAGGTCTGTTTTTTGTGTTGGTATATTTGTATTAAATCAAAATATAAAGGTTGAGATTTTTTTGAACTTTTGAACTAGCAATATTCGCTATATGAGTAATTTTAAGGAGCGGTTACTATGTTATTTTCTGTTTCAAGCTCAGAATTTAGTTTTTACCATTGATCTCAACTATTGCAAGGGGATAGGTTGCATTTATTATAATTCATTAATTTAGAAGCATAATTTAAAGGATCTTTTTTATATAAATGACCATCTTTGCCTATCTATTTGTTTGATAAATGTAGTTAATTCTTTTTAGAATAACAGTTTATTTTTTCTTTCTTTCAACCCAAGATGTGACAGTGATTTAATGACCAATATTTCAGTGTCTTTGTCTGTGATAACATACGAATAGATTTTGTACTATGCAGTCCAATAAATTCAAAGGACGTATTGTTTGGGTGCAAACAGGGTTTGCATACTTAATATTCTAATTTTAATCGTACAACTGGTGAAAATTATGTAAATATAAGTAATAAGGAATCATTCTTTGAATATTATGAGGTGATAATTTCGGTCGGGGCGTGATGAAATGTATCATAAAGCCCTTCGGGCTTTATTAGATTTGATCACGCCTCGACCAAAATTATAACCTCATAATACTCAAAGAATGATAACTTATTCCTTAATTATTATTATAGATACAGTAACTTGCTTCTGAATCATAAAGCTTGGACGTGGTGTGAACCAAGTCATTTGGTATCGGCGTAAATTTATTGATCGAAGTAATGAAACATGTATTAAGTTAAAAAGTTAAGGTTCAGCGTGGGCTGAAGAAGAACGTCCATTTACTAAAAAAATATAATTAATATAACATAAAATAATATAGTTATGTTCTTAATTAATCATCATAAACTCTAACTGGAGTAATCATAGTTTACAGGTTATTGATTTCTTTTTCAAGATTTTACACATCGGGTTATGGTTCAGTGCTTCTCTAAAACTCTACAACCAAATAACTATATCTCGGACACATCAACTAAAACGGCATAATTTCCTTAGCGACATAGGTCATAAAACAAAGAAATGAAGATATGCAGAACGATTGGTTCAGACTATGAATTATCTATAATTAATAAAACTCTTACTCGTCACGACGTTCCTTAATAAAGACATCTCACTGAACCACCCCCCCCCCCTTAATACATGTAACTTATAAAACAATCATTAATTCCTCAGAAAAATATACATTTCCTGAGTAAAAATCATGAATTATGAATGAAACATTCAGGTATATCGAAGACGTATTATAAATTAACAATTGTTATTTCCATACTTACGTCAATTTGATATACTGTATATCCCAGTGAACTTGTCTGAAATAAAAGATACCACAGAGTCTGCGTCATCTGTTTCATATTTGGATATTTTACTTGAAATGGACATTGATGGTAACCTAACAACAAAACTATCTGATAAACGTAATGACTTCAATTTTTCTATAGTCAACTTTCCTTACTTTTGTGGCAATATACCATCATCACCCTATATGGTGTTTTTGTCTCTCAGTTTATTCAATATGCAAGGGCATGCTCTTCGTATGAACAGTTGCTAAGGCGAAGCAAGCTACTGACAAACAAGTTGATAAAACAGGACTATCAACAGTCTCGTTTGAAGTAATCTTTTCGTAAGTTCTATGGCCGATACAACGACAAAGTCAGCAAATACAATATTCCACTGGGTCGCATGCTGACTGACGTTTTTCATACTAATTGTTAGACCATGGTTGGACACTTGGTTGTCTGCGGACTTTTCAGTTTTTTCTCGATTGCGACAAAGAACACACGGCGGGTGTGACCGGTCAGCAGAGGATGCTCACTCCTCCATGGCACCTGATCCTACCTCTATTTTTTTTTAAGAGGTCCGTGTTTGCTCTGCTCCTGTTTTGTAATTTTCCTTTGGACATTTGAATTTGGACACTGTTCGTTATCACCACCTCTCATCAATTTGTACAATTATACACAAAAACTTTGGAGAGACATGGCTGAATCTTTTTTTTCGCTGAATAATGGGTATCATAGGACGTCATAAAAATATATTCATTTTTTTCTTGATTTTAGATCTTGCATACCCATATATGTATTTAATGATGTTTTATGCACCAGACAAGGTGATATTGAATACTATAAGACAAAAATGTGTGTGTCCGTCTTAAATTGAGCAATGAAATATTACCTTCACAAAAAATCATGCTAGAACCGCTACTCTCTTGAAGCGTATATCACAATAAAAGTTTTAAAATTCAAAACAAAAACTATCTATAGTTTGTCTTACAGTCATCCTGTAGTTAAAGATTTTGCATAATGATATTGCAATTGTCATAATGTATTGATAAAAATAATAATCCTATAAAAAAAAATAAACAGCTTTGAAAACAAAGCTTTATGATGCAAAGTTGAGAAATTGTTATACATGTAGATTTAAATTTTCTGAATTTTAAAACAATAATGTAACAGGTTATAACTTCTGAATGTTAATTCAGCATGTGCCAGTTTTTCTATTTTAAGCATATCATATTTACAATTTGCTTTTTAAAAAAATGACATTTTACTTATTTCAGTTGTTTTATATGCACTGTTAAAATTTATATCTCTTTATTTCTTATGAGATAACATTTGTTTGTTTAGGGTTAATTTGTATGGAAAAAACCAGGACATTTGATCAATAGTGCCCATAATAAAGGATATAGATATACATGTCGATATATATGTCAATTTGAGTGTTATTTGAGCCGCTCATTGCTAGGAAAGTGGGTTCCAGAGGACGTGATTTCAAGCCGGTCGGAGGTCGGGGCGGAGGTGGAGCTCCAATATAGTGAATTCCTTGTGCTTTATATATATCTATATTCTTCACTCTGGGCAGGTATATGTCAATTTGGGAGTTATTGCAATGATTGTGCTTATTGTATGTATATATCTATGCAATGTGTATCATTCTGATGCTCTCAAACTGTCGTTTAACTGTATTCTACCTGTATCTCAAACGACCGTGTAGTAAGCGACCAGCGCGCTAGGTTCCATTCGTCATCGAAAGCAGGATTTTGTCTTGCCTAGATGGCCGAGTGGTTAGCACAGTGGTCGCTCATTGCTAGGAGAGTGGGTTCAAGACGTCGTGAGTTCAAGCCGGTCGGAGGTGGAGCTCCAATATAGTGAATTCCTTGTGCTTTATGTATATCTAATCCTTCACTATGGGCAGGTATATGATAATTTGAGAGTTATTGCAATGATTATGCTTATATATATATATATATATATATATATATATATATATATATATATATATATATATATACAGCCTTTAGATAAAGAATGGTTGTCAATGTCTTTATTTCTTTATTTTTTTTTTATAATGTATTACCAATGCCATACCTATTGCATAACGCTCTAAGTGTACTTTAAAGTAACATAATACAACAACATCAGTAATCATAACTAATTATTTTCAACACGATAAATCTAAGACAAAGAATGGCTTTCAATAGATTTATTATTAATCACAGAGAACTTTGGTCACGCAATCTGTACCTGTACTTTCGCAGATATAACCCATTTTGTAGGTATCATGCGGAGTGCTATATCCCCACAAATAGTTAGATTTCTTGATATATGCGTAATTCGTTACACCTTGAGCCATCGGTGAATGGCTTACACTGGAATATCTCTCGAAGTTTTCATATGTCATCGGGGTCCCATCTGTCCACTTCCAGCTATCTCCGCTAGATACTCCTCCGATGAACCATCCCTTGATGTCTCCACCTAAACATATGACAATTAAATTATGCTTAAATTCAAAGTAAATTATGAATAAAGTATATCGCCATTATGATGTTTTACGAAAGGAGGACAAACCCTTCTTCAATAAAAGTCAGTCGGCGAGATAACCAGCTACAATGGCAGGACAATTAAGGAACATAATATCCACATTATAATTCTTTTACTGCATTTAAAAGAGAACCAGCCCATCTTGAAAAATCCTAACGACAATTACTTGCTAGGCCTTCTAAGAATTTCCGATAAACATGATTAGATTATCAAGACTACTGTTTTATACTTACGGAAGTATTCTCCTCCCAGGAATGCACGCAGAAATTGTTCCTCTGCGTCGTGATCTATCTTCACCAGAGACATTCCTAACCTTTCACATGCTCTTTTGGCGTTTTTCCAAGATCTAACCTCAGGGTCCGATTTGATATCATATTTTTGACAATATTGTCCCCCATAAACCACTTCTGTAAATAGAAAGAAAAGCAATATTTTGATTTAAAGAAAGAATCATATGTGTTTTTGCATTCCTGCGTACGACCGTCGTGAATAAGCATAAATCATTTAATTAAATCCATTAAAAACTATTAAAAACGTCTCGAAGACTTTAAATCACTTAGCAAATTTTAATATCAGTCTTTTCACAAGTGAAGAAAAAACAATGGTCTCACCCAATACAAAAATCATTAAAACTGACAGGCACAGTTGAATCTTCATTTTGTCTGCTTTGAACACTCTGCTAAATAGAAACAGACACTTTGCACGAAAGAAATTTTTGATTGATTGAACCAAAAATAGTTTGTATTTAAGACATGTATCGTAGGTGAATGACATTTCTAATTAATTTATTTAAACCGTTATTCAACTCTGATGTAGCAAAATAAATGACTTTAATGTTTTAAATACTTGTTCAGCTCCATTTCACATACAATTCAGACTAAGGGTGATACATGTAGATAAATGCTATTTCAGATAGTAGTTTTCATAGCTCCAAATATAATTATATAATATAAAAAAAATATTAATGGTTTCTATAGCACCATCTTAAATACCTTTTTACTGGTCTGCAAACGTTAAATACTGCTGAATTATCATTTTAACCCATTTGGAAAAACAAACTTCATTTACTCACCAAAGTTGTGAACTGCTTTCCAGAATAATACATCTAGGGTATCTGATCGTTTCTTTTATACTGTGTATATTTCCAAGAGGTCACTTAAGTTTCGATAGCTTTATTTTCTACCGTGGATTGATGAAAAGTTTACTTTAAAAAGTTAGACATATTTTAATGAATAGGTAGTATTAATAGTAAAACAGCAATCATGTCCATCATTACGAATGTCAATAGCGCGTAATTTTGTTTAGGGGCATCGTTAAAAGGCAACTATTCTATTAATTAAGTTTTTAATTCATCATTAGTTCAGCAAAATAAGTTATAATGGCAAAGGTGTTACAAAAACATTTTTGTGAAAAGAGATTTTTCAATGAAACAATCCATCACACAATTTTTTCATACTATTTGTAAAACTAATACAAAATAACCTTGAAATTATATCGCATTTAATATGTCCACATACATTTTAGAGTTTAACTCTCCAAATATGGATAATTGAATGTGTAAGATTCTTAAGTCCGATGGTCATTCCAAAGTCTGATGGTCTGCGCCAAAGTCCGATGGTTGTTGTCGATAAGGACGCAAAAGTCCGGTTGTTATGCTAATGTCCGATAGTCCCTCTCTTAGAGAGGAATTCATGGGAACAAGCTTTTTTTCATTTCATGATTTTAAGAATTCAGAAGAGACAGGTCTGTTAATTGTGATTGTATATTTGTTTTAAATCAAACTTAAAAGATTCGGATTATTGGTCACTTTATGAATATGTGGTATTCGCTATATGTGTAATTGTAAGGAGCTGGTACTACTTTATTTTCTTAATTTACTTAATTTTGTTTTCCCTATTTATCTTAACAACGGGATATGTTGCATTTATTATAATTCATTAGTATTTAATTTAGAAGCATAGTTTAAGGGATCTTTTTTGAATAACCATCTCTGCCTATTTATTCGTTTGATAATTGTAGTTCATTCCTTTTAAGGTATATATCAGTTATTATCTCTTTCGTTCAACCTAAGATGTGACAATGATTGGTCAATCACCAATCATTGCTATTAATGACCTTTATGATTATGAATGCAATACCGCTAACTTGCCACTGAACCATTAAAATTGGACTTGATGTGTACCAAGTCTTTTCCTATGAGCAAAAATTCATTGATCGACGAGTGAACAATGTACTAAGGTAAGAAATTAACATTGAACGTGGACTGTAGAAGATCATAATTGGAAAACACGTCAGCAAATAGTCATTTTTCAATGTATATTGCTTGTTAATTTAAAGCTTTGAATAAGCAAGGATTAATTTAGACATTTATCTAAGAAAATATTTCTAGTTGCTAATCGTTTAAATCTCAAGTCACTGATTTTTTATATAGAAGTTCACTTATTACTTAAGGCTAAAACAATAATTTCACATTTTCAGACATTTAATGAATTATGAAATTAATATTTTAGTCACATTTTTTAATTATCTTGAACTACTTCCAGCTTTAACATCGTCAAATACATGTTCATTCTTACAAGATATTAAATATTGAAAAATTCAATTTAATAAAACTTTTAATCATATACCGGTATTGAGTATTAACAGTATCCTATAAATCTCTCAGTATATTTCTCGTTCGTTGACAATTTATGTGGTGTCAGTTTTTTGTTTTTAAATACAAAACTTAATTTTGAGTGAATAAATACCTTGACAATATTGGTAAGTTTCTCTAAGATGTCTTGGAAAGTCTTTTGAGAATTTATTGATCACATTTGACACAAAACAAACCATAGTGGACAAAGTTAAACTGGCTTAATAGTGGTAAGAAATCAACAACTATCTTATGGTTTGCCCTCGTTTTGTTTTTCTGGTTCTCTAAAGTTTTCTCCTATACTATCCATACAATATCCTAGTTTGAACGTTTAGGTTTGCATCTTTAGTTTTGCAAATGACCATCAGTCTCCGGAAGATTAAATTAGGTCATTAAGTTCATTTAATAGCTTTTTACGTATAGAGTTGGTTAAACATTTTGTTTGTGTAAAGATATAACCAATTCATTGTGTTTTAAAGAGAGTGGAGGAGCAGCGTTGCAGTTTTAAGCCTACGTGTATATATTTACAAAAATAATGATTCAATGGTTAAATATAGTTTCAGATTAATATTTGGCATCATTTCAAGTTTGTACCACAATATCACAATCCTTAACGAAATACGATTTTACCAGCGGTGTCCCCAAATGTTAATTCTCAAAATTAAATCAATTTCCCCATTCAATGATTTTTTTTTGAACAGATGATAACATTTTATATAAACTGTTATGTAATGTGTGTGTAAACAGCACTTCTTTTATTTTTCTGAAATCTACGGATACGATGTGAATAAAAAATGGCAAAAACAAAATGTCAACCATTTCAAAACTCCATAAAGCGAAATACAAATTCAAAGCAGAGCAACACGGACCTCTAAGAAGATAAAGGTTGAATCAGGTGCCTAAGGGGAGTAAGCATCCCCTGCCGACCGGTCACACCCGCCGTGTGCTTATTGTCAAGATCATGAAAAACGGAAGAAAACGTAGTCAGTCCGGTGTATAAATAATGGTATACATAAAGTTTTCTGAAATACAAGGATTTTTTATCCAAAAAAAAAAAACAAAAAAAAAAACAAAAAACCGTTTGCTTGGAGGTCATTTTATCAAAAATTAAACTGGTGTATTTTTCTATAATATTCGTTTAATATTCAAGCTTTTAAGTTCACATGATGAAAAAATCAATACAGTATTTTAACACGTGCGTTGATTACTTTAATTTGTACAATAAAATCTGAGTAGACGTTCTGAGCTAATCACTCATTCCCCGCAGCTTTCAATTTGACAGAGGTTTAGCTATATGTGTGAAAGGTCGTTGCTTTCGTTTAATTAAGTCCTGAAAGTATTTTGGAATAAAAGCAGGTTCAGCTGAATTATTTGACACTCTTTAGGTCCTTAAAGTGGGGTGTCAAATATTAGTGTGTCCTCATTTTTCAATCCGACATAAATAAAAGACACTATGTTGCTTGATATTACATTTCTCTCAGACAATTTTTTTTCAAATAACTTCTCAAGTGTTTTGTTTTTTTTCAATTTCCATTTACACCAAACATCAAACTCAAACTCAAACAATGAAATATGTTTTATGATCTCTCATAAATTGTTACCATCGTATAAAAATTAATCAGATTTTACGAAATATGTAGGTGAGAAAGGAAAGTATTTTGTCCCATTTGTTTTGCTATAATGTGTTCCAAAGTTCAATCTTATAATCATATACTATGATTTCTTTGAAAACTGTTTAATTTTTTTAAGACAATCACCTCAATTCAATTACATTGAAGGCGGTTTTCTTCTGTTTTCTTATTTTGAATTACCGTATTTTTTGACCGCACATTTCCTAATTTTCTAATATCTGTATTTCACTTTTCTTTATTCCTTTTAAGTATGCATCAATCATATGAAAACTTTATCTCTACAAAAGTACATGTAAACATAAATCTATGACACATGAAGTAGAATGAACAACTTTTTATTCACTTAAAATGTTAGCATTTTGTGCTTTCACATATGAACCCCATTCTCTGTGTCCCAAAAGGAGAGACGTATCCCCATTGGTAATTGCCCTGCATGATAAATGCTAAATTAATTACATCTTCAGCATGCAAGGAAAACGTCCTGGCAGATGGAAAATTTTGATAGATCATTGGGGTCCCATCCGTCCACCTCCAACTGCCTTGGCTATATTTGCCACCAATATACCATCCATCAGCACGAAAGCCGGCTAAAGGATAATAAAATCAAGAGTTATTGTATTTAAGAAAATAAAACTAATCAAAATCATTTTTATAAATCAAATGTGTATAAAATCAAATTAGTTTTACTCACGACTCTCTTTCCTCAGGAATGTTCGCAAGAAGGCGTCCTCTGCTCTATGATTGACTTTTACGAGATGCATTCCTATTTTTTCACATTCTTTATTAGCACTTTCCCAGGATTTCACAGCATAGTCAAGATCTTTGATAACGTACTTTTGGCAATATTGTTCTGCAGAAACTAAATCTGAACAAACAAAGTTTCCATTTTTCTATGAGATTTAATTTCTTTTTTACTTAAAACAGATCAGGATTTAAAAGCGACATCAAAATGCTAATATTTTAAAGCAGAAATCAAGTTTAATTTGCTATTGTATCAAGAAACTAATTCTTCTTATTTTCTATTGATTGTAATAATTAATTATCTTCTTTTAGAACGGATAATCATTTAAGAAAACATGTATTACATCCAACAATATTGAACATAATGCGATTAAGATTTTCTTCGTTACAAATAAACCTTATTTACTTAGAAAAATGAGAATACCCAAAATAAAAACCAAAAGAGTAGTCAGATATAATGGATTCTTCATATTCGTCTTGTTTTAACTGAAATATAAGAGAAATTTTGAGTTACCGATTTAAGAATATAAGATCATAAAAAATTAATTTAACTATTACTTTAACTCAAGGCTAAGGCTCATAGCAGACATTAATTTAGTTTCAAATTCAAATTCTCAAAACAACCTTCAAATGTTTTAATAACAGTTCAGACACGAAAGTTTTAATATCAACTTCGATACTTACAGCAACTAATATCTGTTATTTAAGATGATTCCATTCCAATGTTGTCAAATATTTCATTTTTCTCATATTTTATATACGCCACCATTTACAGTATACAAAATACATAACAATCTATCTTATTTATCAATTTGACCTTATGTTTCTAAATTAGGGCACAGAATTCATCATTATCAATGTTAATCATTAATTGACCTTCTATTTCTAAACAACAGAATATCAGTTATTCGATCATTTTGTAATTTTAAACTTAATATGGAGTCAAGTTTAACAAATCACGCTAGTCTAATTAAAATGAAGGACGCAACATTTCCAGGTTGTTTATAGGTTATATGAATAGCGAATTCCTGGAAAGAAATCATCGTTCTAATCTTTGCATTAATTTTTGTAGATATTTTTCCAACATCTGTTTTCAGATTATTTGTCTAACAAAATGATAATTGATCATTGAATGTAAATTGTAAAAAAGATGAATTACATATATTTAAATATAAGATCTACAACAATATATTTTTTATAAAATGAATAGCATTAGTTATTTGTTGTCAAACTTATTGGGGGTTTTGTTTATTTCAATTAAGAAATATAACCAATCAAATGTAATATACTATCATAAATTGTGTGGTATCGAAATTCCTCTAATGTAATCAACGTTTCTATGCAAAACTCAAAGTGTGCTTTGCATCAAGAAATAGTTGCTGTCTCTGGATACAAAAAATAACTATTGTCCTCATAGCCATTTTTAAAGAGGTATTCACTATTACAAACAGTTATATCATACAATATGTATAGTTTTAAATACTTCCTATCACGTTATCTGTTTGAACATCTGGTGTGTTTTGAATGCACATGTTAAATGTATTTTTGTAAACCGCAAGTTCAGTTTTCCAATTCCTTTTCCCATTGATAGTTTGTCTACCGTAGTATCATATGCTTAAAATAGTGCACGTGTTCCCCCGAGGCCAAAATGGTTGGAATCAAAAAATAATACCGTCGAAAGTTGGACCCTGTCGATTTTTAGGACCTTCGACCATACAACTGGAAAACATATTTTATCTTAAAAAAACAGTTTTAAGGTTTGTAAACTACGACTTACAACTCTAATAAAACTATGATCAGTGTTGTCAGATAAATGTCGTTTCACAATTTGTGAAACAATGATTAAAAACTCTTAATTAATTAACATATGTTAATCTATAGCCAACAGACGTTAATCTATATTTTTTCTGCAAAATATGTTGTAAAACCTATAAATGAAGAATTGTCAACTATAGTTTGCGGATCTTAAACTATTGTTTACATTCAATAAGTTTACTTTATCAACGGTGAATCTATGTTTAGCTCATTTTTGTGGATTAGGCAGATCATAGACAAGATTAGTTTACTTTCTATTCTAGTTTAAAATTGATCTAGGGTTTGTTTCCAACCTATATTTACCATCGGAAAATATATCATCATCATAGTTTTGTTGGTCAAAAATGAATTTATTTAATTTGAGTTTATTTAGACAATATTTAGTCCGATTTGATATCATATTTTTGACAATATTGTCCCCCATAAACCACTTCTGTAAATAGAAAGAAAAGCAATATTTTGATTTAAAGAAAGAATCATATGTGTTTATTCATTCCTGCGTACGACCGTCGTGAATAAGCATAAATCATTTAATTAAATCCACGAAAAACGTCTCGAAGACTTTAAGTCACTTAGTAAATTTTGATATCGGTCTTTTCACAAGTGAAGAAAAAACAATGGTCTCACCCAATACAAAAACCATTACAACTGACAGGCACAGTTGAGTTTTCATTTTGTCTGCTTTGAACACTCTGCTAAATAGAAACAGACACTTTGCACGAAAGAAATTTTTGATTGATTGAACCAAAAATAGTTTGTATTTAAGACATGTATCGTAGGTAAATGACAATTCTAATTAATTTATTTAAACCGTTATTCAACTCTGATGTAGCAAAATAGATGACTTTAATGTTTTAAATATTTGTTCAGCTCCTAAGTACCATTTCACATACAATTCAGACTAAGGGTGATACATGTAGATAATGCTATTTCAGATAGTAGTTTTTTTTTAGCTCCAAATATAATTATATATATATATATAAAATATTAATGGTTTCTATAGCACCATCTAAAATACTTTTTTACTGGTCTGCAAACGTTAAATATTGCTGAATTATCATTTTAACCCATTTGAAAAAACAAACTTCATTTACTCACCAAAGTTGTGAACTGCTTTCCAGAATAATACATCTAGGGTATCTGATCGTTTCTTTTATACTGTGTATATTTCCAAGAGGTCACTTAAGTTTCGATAGCTTTATTTTCTACCTTGGATTGATGAAAAGTTTACTTTAAAAAGTTAGACATATTTTAATGAATAGGTAGTATAAATAGTAAAACAACAATCATGTCCATCATTACGAATGTCAATAGCGCGTAATTTTGTTTAGGGGCATCGTTAAAAGGCAACTATTCTATTAATGAAGTTTTTAATTCATCATTAGTTCAGCAAAATAAGTTATAATGGCAAAGGTGTTTACAAAAACATTTCTGTGAAAAAAGATTTTTCAATGAAACAATCCATCACACAATTTTTTCATACTATTTGTAAAACTAATATGAAATAACCTAGAAATTATATCGCATTTAATACAGTCACATAAATTATAGAGTTTAACTCTCCAAATATGGATAATTGAATATGTACGACTCTAAAGTCCGACGGTCATTCCAAAGTCCGATGGTCTGCGCCAAAGTCCGATGGTTGTTGTCGATATGGACTCAAAAGTCCGGCTGTTTTGCTAATGTCCGATAGTCCCTCTCTTAGAGAGGAATTCATGGGAACAAGCTTTTTTTCATTTCATGATTTTAAGAATTCAGAAGAGACAGGTCTGTTAATTGTGATTGTATATTTGTTTTAAATAAAACTTTAAAGATTCGGATTACTGGTCACTTTATGAATATGTGGTATTCGCTATATGTGTAATTGTAAGGAGCTGGTACTACTTTATTTTCCGTTTCAAGCTCAGAATTTTGTTTTCCCTATTTATCCTAACAACGGGATATATTGCATTTATTATAATTCATTAGAGTTTAGAAGCATAGTTTAAAGGATTTTTTTTAATAACCATCTCTGCCTATTTATTCGTTTAACACTTTCTTTTAAGCTATATATCAGTTAATTTTTTCTTTCGTTCAACCTAAGATGTGACAATGATTGGTCAGTCACCATTCATTGCTATTAATGACCTTTATGATTATGAATGCAATACCGCTAACTTGCCACTGAACCATTAAAATTGGACTTGATGTGTATCAAGTCTTTTCGTATGAGCAAAAATTCATTGATTGTCGAGTGAACAATGTACTAAGGTAAGAACGTGTTGAACGTGGACTGTAGAAGATCATAATTGGAAACCACGTCAGCAACTAATCCTTTTTAATGTATATTGCTTGTTAATTGCTAATCGTTTTAATCTCAAGTCACTGATTTCTTATATAGAAGTTTACTTATTACTTAAGGCTACAACAATAATTTCACATTCTCAGACAGTTAATGAATTATGAAATTAATATTTTAGTCACATTTTTTAATTATCTTTAACTACTTCCAGCTTTAACATCATCAAATACATGCTCATTCCTACAAGGTGTTAAATATAAAATATTCAATTTAATAAAACTTAATTAATCATATACCGGTATTGAGTATTAACAGTATCCTTTAAATCTCGCAGTATTTTTCTCATTCGTTGACCATTTATGTGGTGTCAGTTTTTTTGTTTTTTTTTTAAATACAAAACTTAATTTTGAGTGAATAAATACCTTGACAATATTGGTAAGTTTCTCTAAGATGTCTTGGAAAGTCTTTTGAGAATTTATTGATCACATTTGACACAAAACAAACCATAGTGGACAAAGTTAAACTGGCTTAATAGTTGTAAGAAATCAACAATTATCTTATGTTTTGCCCTCGTTTTGTTTTTCTGGTTCTCTAAAGTTTTCTCCTATACTATCCATACAATATCCTAGTTTTAACGTTTAGGTTTGCATCTTTAGTTTTGCAAATGACCATCAGTCTCCGGAAGATTAAATTAGCTCTATGATTGACTTTTACGAGATGCATTCCTATTTCTTCACATTCCTTATTAGCACTTTCCCAGGATTTCACAGCATAATCAAGATCTTTGATAACGTACTTTTGGCAATATTGTTCCACAGAAACTAAATCTGAACAGAGTTTCCATTTTTCTATGAGATTTTATGTCTTTTTAACTTAAAACATATCAGGATTTAAAAGCGACATCTAAATGCTAATATTTTACAGCAGAAATCAAGTTTAATTTGGTATTGTATCAAGAAACTAATTCTTGTTTTTTTATTGATTGTAATAATTAATTATCTTCTTTTAGAACGGATAATCATTTAAGAAACATTTATAACATCCAACAATATTTAACATAATGCGATTAAGATTTTCTTCGTTACAAATAAACCTTATTTACTTAGAAAAATAAGAGTACCCAAAACAAAAACCAAAAGAGTAGTCAGATACAATGGATTCTTCATATTCGTCTTGTTTTAACTGAAATATAAGTGAAATTTTGAGTTACCGATTTAAGAAAATACGATTATAAAAAATTAATTTGATTATTACTTTAACTCAATGCTAAGTCTCATAGCAGACATTACTTTAGTTTCAAATTCAAATTCTAAAAACAACCTTCAAAAGTTGACATAACAGTTCAGACACGAACTTTTGAATATCAACTTTGATACTTACAGCAACTTACATCTGAAATTTAAAATGCTTTCCATTCCAATGTTGTCAAATATTTCATTTTTCTTATATTCTATATACGCCACCATTTACAGTATACAAAATACATACCAATCTATCTGATTTATCAATTTGACCTTATGTTTCTAAATTAGGGCACGGAATTCAGCATTATCTATGTTAATCATTAATTGACCTTCTATTTCTAAACAACAGAATATCAGTTAGTCGATCATTTTTTTTTAAATTTTAAACTTAATATGAAGTCAAGTTTAACAAATCACGCTAGTCTGATTAAAATGAAGGACGCAACATCTCCAGTTTGTTTATAGGTTATATGAATAGCAAATCCCTGGAAAGAAATTATCGTTCTAATATTTGCATTAATTTTTGTAGATATTTTTCCAACATCTGTTTTCAGATTATTTGTCTAACAAAATGATAATTGATCATTGAATGTAAATTGTAAAAAAGATGAATTACATATATTTAAATATAAGATCTACAATAATATTTTTTATAAAATGAATAGCATTAGTTATTTGTTGTCAAACTTATTGGGGGTTTTGTTTATTTCAATTAAGAAATATAACCAATCAAATGTAATATACTATCATAAATTGTGTGGTATCGAAATTCCTCTAATGTGATCAAAGTTTCTATAAGTGTGCTTTGCACCAAGAAATAGTTGCTGTCTCTGGATACAAAAAATAACTATTGTCCTCATAGCCATTTTTAAAGAGGTATTCACTATTACAAACAATTATATCATACAATATGTATAGTTTTAAATACTTCCTATCACGTTATCTGTTTGAACATCTGGTGGTTTTGAATGCACATGTTAAATGTATTTTTTTAAACCGCAAGTTCAGTTTTCCAATTCCTTTGCCCATTGATAGTTTGTCCACCGTAGTATCATATGCATAAAAAAGTGCACGTGTTCCCCCGAGGCCAAAATGGGTGGAATCAAAAAATAATACCGTCGAAAGTTAGACCCTGTCGATTTTTAGGACCTTCGACCATACAACTGGAAAACATATTTTATCTTTAAAAAAAACAGTTTTAAGGTTTGTAAACTACGACTCACAACTCTAATAAAACTATGATCAGTGTTGTCAGATAAATGTCGTTTCACAATTTGTGAAACAATGATTAAAAACTCTTAATTAATTAACATATGTTAATCTATAGCCAACAGACGTTAATCTATATTTTTTCTGCAAAATATGTTGTAAAACCTATAAATGAAGAATTGTCAACTATAGTTTACGGATCTTAAACTATTGTTTACATTCAATAAATTTACTTTATCAACGGTGAATCTATGTTTAGCTCATTTTTGTGAATTAGGCAGATCATAAACAAGGTTAGTTTACTTTCTATTCTAGTGTATAATTGATCTAGGGTTTGTTTCCAACCTAAATTTACCATTGGAAAATATATCATCATGATTGTTTTGTTGGTCAAAAATGAGTTTAGTTAATTTGAGTATTTAGACAATATGTAATGAACCAAACAAAATATCAATAAATATTTGAAGACCAATAAACCCTACAATATTTTAAAACATATGGCAATACTTTCTTCCTTTAGCATATTTTTAATATCGACTCCATTATTTTGATTATATGGTAGCATAATTACAAGTCGCAATGTAGCAATCTACATTTTTTTTTAAATCGTTCTTTGACGCACAATTAAATCGATCGTACTAAAACAATAAACATCATTGACAAATAAACAGAACTGTGTTTTTTTAAAGTTTCGTTTGGAAAGCCTGAACCTACAATGATATTCATTAACACAACGTTTGTTAAAAGTAATAGAAATATGTCTCGGAGTCATCAAAATAGGCAGCCGAAACCGGCAGAAACGCTGTAGATATTATCTAGCCATTCAAAGGAAGGTCCATTATATTACTCTCTGCGCATAATGCATATGGCCATTAAAAGCGAAAATGGTCAGTCATAGCATTATAGCAGAGTAGAAAAAAAATATGCTTCGTGCCTGAAAAAAAATAACCGAAGTTAATTTTCATACGTTTTGAGATTGAAATGTTATGTGTACCACAGATAACAACTCTTTGAAGAAATTGTTTAAATTTGTCAAACATAATAACTCGTTTAAGGTAGTCGTATACTCGGCACTAAATGGGCTCAATATTTAAATGATAGATATACATTCTAGCAATACATATACATAAGAAAAATATATGTTTACATACTAGTTTTTTTTTTTGTTATCACCTTTCGGACATGTGTACTCCCTTGTGAAAATTATTGCCATTGATGAAATTGGACAGACGTCAATTTGTCCTAAAAAATATTAACCAATTTTGGGGAATTAGAACTGGATATACAAAATAGAATATAAACATTTATTTAAACCACATTACATCAATATTTTTGCGCAAATTGCTGCAAGTAAATACTCTTTATGAGCCTGATGTATCTAAATATAATATATAATATAAAAATATAATATAAAAAAATCGATGTTTTTGTCGTGTTTGGTCATTTTTTATGGACTCAAACCTAAATTCATGGTGTTTATTCTATAGAATGAGATCTTAGAGAATATATTTGGTAAAATAAATCATATGTTGACGGATTACTTTTCCCGTTATAAGCTCTTAACTGTGTAGACCCTGTAAAAATTCCGTAAAAATTACATTTTGGTACATTTTTCTGTTTAGTTCTGTCAACAATGTTAGATATTATTTAAACATCAATTAATTTTCAATTATTGAAATACGAAATAGCTTCTGTCTCTAATCTTTAACCGAAGAAAAAAGAAAAATTCTGGGCAGGGGGACCCATCAAAACAAAGAAGATGTAAGCATATTTGAGAACCTGGTTAATCAGAAATCAGAAAATTTCGTTTTACTTTAACTAAATCGAGTTTCTCAACATTAATCATTTCTTTCTTTCATACAACAAATGAATTACTGTTCTAATTGCTAATTATTGCCATTGTTTATAACAGCGATGTGGAAAACATCAATACCGGATATCTAAAACGCTATTTAAAGTCGAGCCAATGTTTTAATATCCATAATATGACGTAGTGCGATACTCGGACTACTTTAACTAAACTAAACTTATAATTTGCTCATGTGTTGATATTGTTAATACTAAATGTACCATTGGAATTTAAAAAAAGGGACCGTACAATGTCGTTATTTTAACCTGTTTTAATCAATAAGTTCAACAGCGAGTACTTTCACAAATAAAACCCATTCTCTGAGTTCCAAAGGGAGATACGTATCCCCATTGATACCCTCTCCGCATGATGAAGGCGTAGTTAGTTACATCTTGAGCCATCGCAGTAAATCGGTTACTTCCAGGGAAATTTTGATAGACCATTGGTGATCCATCCGACCAAGTCCATCTACCATTGCTATATTTACCACCAATAAACCATCCATCAGCGTTATATCCAGCTAAAATTAATATTCATTGTATTTTAAGTTACATTTTATATATATATATATATATATATATATATATATATATATATATATATATATATATATATATATATATATATATATAGCAAAACATAAAGTTTTAACAGTTCTTATATCACTTTCGATTTTGTATCTGAACATTGGCAAACAGTATTCAGAATAAACTTGTATTGTATTTTTATGGACACAGCTTATGCAAATATAAATTCAAACTTTGTTTTTAAACACAACTCACGGTTTTCTCCCTCTAAGAATTTTCGTAGAAAGGCGTCCTCTTCCATGTTGTCAATTTTCACCAGAGACATGCCTTTCCTTTCACATTGACGCTTTGCATCCTCCCAGTTACTCACCCTTCTGTTCTGACGCTTGATGATGTACTTTTGACAATACTTTCTACCAGATACCATCACTGTAATAATATAAATTTCCGTTATTTAAACAATGCTATATTCTAAGCAACAGTAGTTGGTCTTTCAAGACTCCCAAACAAATTCATCTTTAGACATTATTCAGATAAATAGTAGGTTACATTTATATAAATAAATATATTTTAGAAATCGCGAATTATCGCCTTGGAAACAATTAAACCGCTAGATGACAATATTTTTGTATTTTGTACCGGTAAAAATGTCTACTCATTTAACTGGTAGGTGTCAGCTTAAATCAAAACAATGCAACCTAAATAAAATTATAGAAATGTGTTAAATCTGTAAATTCCAGATTCCTCCCTAATCAACAACATCAATTCTAAAATTCGTTTATATTATTCAGAAGTTGATCAATGTTCAAGTATTAAACATATCTTTTTTAATATATATTTTTACATGTTGTATATCTTGTATCTATCATAAAGTTTGTTGTCATTTTGTTGCTAAATTGCCATTTTCGTTTCTCCAATGTGTTTTATTTCATCGTTTAAAAATCAAACAGCAAAAATTCAGAGTAACGAGATACCAAAAAGGTTTTTGTCGCCTAAGCGAATACAAAGTTGATTTTATAGCTGTTAAGGAGAAGCTGAAGACCTGTAGCTCTACAGGAATATTTGATTTCAAATGGAGATTCGATTATCCGAATTTTCCATAAAACTACTGGAAGTTTTAGTACTACTTTTCAGAGGAACTTTACAAAAACGCTTTTCTCCAAATGTTTCATCAATGATCATCGGTTTTATTTAACTTTATTGAAGTTCATTCAGGATCATGATTAGGAAACCTTTAAGATAACTACAAAGAAAATATAATGATATGGTATTTTCTATCGGTAAATGGTACCAAAACTGTGTATATGAAGAAATCACCGAAGTATAATATTAGCCTTTAAGTATATTTAATGCGGAATACGTTCGAAGACTAAATTCTTTTAAGCATGTGGGCTTCCAACCTGAATAACTATATAAGATTTGTTAATTCTGTTAGATTAATACGATCAAGTCTTTTTTCTATTATTTTTTTTTTCAACATTTTCATTTATCACAAATATTCAGATTTAAAACGCCTTTCTCTTAAAATACAAAAATTATATCAATATTTAGTGTTTACATGTAGAAAACTCTAAATGATGTTTTCTAGAAAATTGTGAACCATCCGATATTTTTAATCCAGGAGATTTTATACTAAATTATATGTTAACTTTTACATTTTTCAAATGTAATTTGAAATGCATGATTACGTTTTACAAAGTTTGATAAGAAGACTTGTGACATACCTACAAAAAGGACTGACAGCACTACTACACACAAAAACTTCTGCATTTTTGACCTAAAATTAAAGTATCATTTCAAACTCACTGCATTGAATTCTCATCAAATGCCTATCATTTATTGCATAGATATATGACAATCATCGTTTTGCAAAACATTTTCATTACGACCAAACATTAATACAACTTTGATTAGAAATAAAAATTTACCAACGCAAATAACTATGAAAAAAATAAATAAGCTTTGCAAATATTACCACAAATACTTACAACTAAAGTCTGCTTTTATCAGTAGTATTACTAAATTTCGATTTGACCAGTGTTCATTTATATACATGTAGCTACGAGTGTCATATAAATCTGGCCACCTTAATTAATTAGTCGGAGTTTATCACCACGATTTGTCCAGCATATGAATCAGTTTCCATTAATTGACTAATAATTAGTATAATTGCACATCATTAATCTTTTTAAGATCATTTTGCCTCATCATCTAGGCAAAATGATTTTGTCATTATGTTAGCATGTATTTGCAGCACATGTAGCATAGGTTTAAAAATCAATTGGAATAAATTTTTAAAAACATGACGATGGCAAATGAAACAAACCCCATAAATCGTTATGCACATAGCCGTATTTAGTTACACCAAAACTCAATTAACATTCACCCTTGAGAATAATTAAAACGTTATTAATTACATGGGTGATTTGGACTATATGAAATAAACATAATTTCTTGGGTTTTTTTTTTTACTAAAAAGATCACTCTTTATTCCTAGTTTTCAATAATTTTGCTTAACGCTATTGGATGAGAACATTGCGTAATTTGGTGCCTTATCCGTATTTGATATTCCTTTCACTTTAACCGTTTTACCTATTACTGTTTTTGAACGAAATAGCCTACATCAGGTAAAACGCAGAGGGTAGCTTACATCAAACTTTTTTTTTTTGTATTCGGTGTCTAATTTCTGTATATCTCTATATTCAATACGACGTTGTAGAACAGTTCTTGATCTTTATTTTTGATTAGAAAAATACCTATAGTCTGTCTTAAGTAATTGTTTACGTCACTTTTGGACGATTTGTATTAAAAATACACATACCTGAAAAAGAAGTACAAATGAATTCGAAATGGAAGATATTCAAGATATCTTTATTGAAATATTTTCATTTTCATACTTGAAAAATGTCAAAGGAACGAATGCAGATTTCTTACGGAGGTTTATGACGGGAAATGTTGACATCTTTTCTCCATTCGGAAGTCACTCAGAATACCTCGCACAATGTTTCAACGTTATCATCTGGGTACTTTTCATGTCTGTTGCAATGCAAAATCGCCGTAGACTCCTTTCGTTTTCCTGTGTATTAAAACTTGATAAGCTACAGTGGGCGTTTCAAAGGGGAAATCTTCGTTTAAACCCTGAGACATTTATAAATATCGAGTAATTAAGCAAAATGTGAATCAATTGTACCTTGGAACAGAGTATAACAAACTTTTATTCACTCATGACGTTTAGATTTTTGCTGAAAGGGATCCTGAGTTTACACAACAACAATAGTAATTGCGGACTGAGCAATTAATCTATGGATAAAGAGTAGTGTTAAAAAGGAATATTATAAGGAATCATTTCTTCAGTATTATGAGGTAATTGTTAAGGTTTGGGCGTGGTCAACTCCAATAATCCAAGGATTTTATGATAGATTTGATAAGACCAAGACCCTATAGATAACCTTATACATGTGATATTCAAAGAATGTTTCCTCATTACTTACATGTTTATGATTTAAGCATTTCTACAATTCAATAACAAAATGCATTTCTAAGCATTTTTGCATCCCGTGTAACGTCTTCGGGTAAATGCAATATCTGAATATGGTGAAGCATGGATATCGCTCTCACTATTCCTTAGGGGATGTGTAATCATAAGCGTAACATTAGATATAAAAAAAACCTAATGTAACGGAGTTTAAAGGAGAATAATTTGTATTTATGCATAAATATCAGCTTCAACCATAAGAGAAATGTGCTTCACAGTTATCGAAATAAGAATCAGCGGCCGATATCATCGCTAAGTATCCAGCTATCTTAAGGGGTATATTGTGTATTACGTGTGGTGTCTACTGCACGTGTGATAAACCTTTGCTTTATCAAATTCTTCCGGTCAGAGTTATTTTTGACACATCCCTTCAGTGACCTAGTTTTTCAAGATGTCCCTGTATATTCCAAATATTATTTCAGCTACCAAAATTGATTTAAAATAGATTTTAAAAATATTTTAGTCCGAATTCCCTCTAACAGTTTTCAGATACCCACCCATATTTGATTCAATTTAAACAACATAAAAATGATTGATAATAATACTAAACCATATATAGTCCTCAACTACTTATATTGACCTCAATCTGCTGGCATAGAATTTATATGAGGTCAATGATCAACATTTTGAGATATGGTGTCTTATATTGGTTTTAAGCATTTTTCAAAATTTTTGCAAAATTGATAACTCAAACCTTGAGTAAACAAAATCCTTAAAACGAATACATTGCAATATTTTCGGTTTTAAAGTGTTTTTCATAATTTGTTTGCTTTGATAAATAAATGGCATCTCCTGTGTTTCCAGCCTAGTAATGGCCTTAATCTATAGCATAAAATATTTTAAAGGCAAATTAATATTTAATGTTAACGAATGTTAATGTTCATACATTTTGTATTCTCATGTGTATCAAGATAAATCATTAAAAACTTATCTAGATTTGTCGTTAAACTTTACTTCCTTGCCTCAACTTGTATTTTGCACATGTACATGTGTTATTGTTATGTACCCCGCGTACCATTGATCTATTTAACGAGAAATAAAGAAAATCGAACAACGTAGAAAATTGATTTTAATCTAAGTTATTCCAAGTCCTTAGCCTGGTTTAACAGCGAGTACTTTCACAGATAACACCCATTCTCTGGGTTCCAAAAGGAGATACGTATCCCCATTGATAACCTCTCGTCATAATGAAAGCGTAGTTGGTTACTTCTTGAGCCATCGCAGTAAACCGGTTACTTCCAGGGAAATTTTGATAGACCATTGGTGATCCATCCGACCAAGTCCATCTACCATTGCTATATTTACCACCAATAAACCATCCATCAGCGTTATATCCAGCTAAAATTGAAAATTATTGTAATATTAATTACATCTTTTACATACATTTTTATACATCTGTTTTAATATCGTATCTGGACATTGGCAAGCATTTTAGGGGGAAAACACCCTTTTTTAAAGCTGTATTTTTACAACTGCACTTTTATTTACAAATGTTATTTAAAACTTGGTGATAAAACATAACTCACGGTTTTCTTTATCTAAGAATGTTCGCAAGAAGGCGTCCTCTTCCATGTTGTCAATTTTCACCAGAGACATGCCTTTCCTTTCACATTCATACTTTGCTTCTTCCCAGTTACTCACTCTTGAGTTTTGACGTAGGATGGTGTACTTTTGACAATACTTGTCACCTGATGTCACTGCTGTGTATACCATTTAGACTGATATTAGTACATGCAACCTTTAACGAGCATTAGGTCTAGGCAAAAATGTGTGGTCTTTCAACACTAAAATAAAACTTTGTCAATAGATATCATACATATATTCTCTAGTAATAAGTTAAAAGGGGAAGTAATTAATTCTTAGTGCAAATCAAACATTGATTTTATAATTGCTTTAGAGGAGCTGTAGAACTGTAGATTTACGAAAAGATTTGTTTTCACAGACTTGACTTTCAGAATTTCCCCTAAACCAACAGTTTAAGAGCTGCTTTCGAGAGAAAAATAAAACCGCTTTTGTCCGAAATTGTTAACAGTATTAGTTGTTTATTTATTAATTTTTGGTTTGAGTAGGAACTTTAGAATTCGTCCAGGATCATGAATAAAAAAAAAACTTTCGAGATAACCTTAAAGAAAATAGAATGATGTTAAAATGTTCAATCGGCAAATAGAAAGAACCTGTATATACATAACAAATCACTGAAGTATGATTTGCACCTTCATTTAATTACTATTGTAGCACTTTTAAGACAATAGTTTTGTTTAAGCATATGTGCTCCCTACTGAATAATCTGATTTTAAATTAAAATATACATGACTTCCTTTTACTATTTTGTATCTTTTATATATATATATATATATATATATATATATATATATATATATATATATATATATATATATATATATATATATCTTGTTTTTCTTCAACGCCTTTCAGGTACCATTTCTATTCAGATAGTGTGCCTTTGTGTCCAGCACAAAAATTTGAAATTATTTTAAAGAAGTCATATAGAAAAAAAAGTTAATCCGACAGTTTTAGTCTAGGAGTCCATTAATACTGAAATAAAAAAAATCTACTTTTTTCTTTCTCAAAAATACTTTGATAAGCATGTTTCTTTTACAAGCTTTGATAAAAAGACTTGTGACATACCTACACAAAGCACCGACAGCACTACTAGACACAAAACACTCTGCATTTTTAATCTACAATAAGAAAAAAAAGAAATTTCAATGTCACTTCTTATACTGCACAGATTTCTAAGCAAATGCTTATTCTTTACGTCATTAATTTTGATACGTACCTCAGAATATTTTGCAACTTTGTAACAAAATATACGAACATGACAATTTTGATTAAAAAAAGATATTTACTATAAGCCAATTACTTAGATAATGTTTACTTGGGGAAAATAGATCTCATACTTACACCGATAGTCCTCCTGTTTCAGTAATATTACTGAACCTTTATTTGACCAGGGTTCATTTATATAGCTACAAGTGTCATATAAATCTGGCCACCTTAATTAATGCGTCGACGTTTATCGCTACGAGTTGTCCAGCACACGAACGAGTTTCCATTAATTATAATAAATAAATAGATAAACATAATTAATCTTTTCTGGGTCATATTGTCTGAAATCATCTTGAAAATGATTGTAGGATTTATATCAATGTGTTTGCGTCATAAGAAAAGATTTGAAAAGCACTGGGTTTGAATTTTCAATTACCAATTATGCCTGGAGGGGTCTCCTACCTCTCTCCTCGTATAACACTTGTTTTAATTTAGGAATTCATTTAGTAATATTACCGAAAATAGGCCTGCTCACCCCCATCTCCCTCGACTTGAAAACAGATCTGGATACGCGAAAGCCATCCATTTTTCAATATAGCGATTAAGTAAACTTGATCTCCTTTGGTTGGGAAAAAAATCACACGTGCTTCAAAGCGTAGTTTTTGATGCATTTTTTCGTAACGATAATGGACGAGAACATTACGTAATTTAGTGTCTTACCCGTATTTGATAATATCACAGAAATGTTTTTATCATTTTAGACGTTTATTACATAATCGTTTCAAATAGAATTTTTTTTTAGATCAGATAAAACGCTAAGGTAAGCTTAAAATCAAACAATTTTTGTGTCAGTTTCTAGTTCCTGGTATATCTCTATATTCTATATCTGACCATTTAGAACAGCTCCTGATTTAAGATATTCATTTTGTTTTAGCTATGGTAAAACAACTATAGTTATGTATACGTATACTGCCACCATAGAACATGATATTTTTTGATGAGTAAACCAGGGAGTATATATATTAGATTAGATATCTTCTACACTTGATATGGACATGAAAAACAAAAGAGTGTTTGATATAGCATATGAATCATTTGGCCATGATTATTTATGAACGAGTTGTATAAACTTATTTATCACCTGTTTGCCTTAATACGTGGTGGAAATCACCCATGTAATACATAGAGGATATCTATATTGTGTGATTTTATATTTGCTTTATCCAACTCGTTGAAATGGTATATATATTCGCGAGGCTTGCCGAGCGAATATAACCATTTCAACGAGTTGGATGAAGCAAATATAAAAGCACACAATTATAGATGTTCTATTTATCTCATACAATTTGATTTATATTATGAAGCTTTTGAGACAGCCCCTTATATGACCCGAATTGATTTTTTTTTCAAAGATTAAACGATGATGCAACGTTGTGTTATGCGGTTATTGTGACCTTGCGCAATACAATTGAGTACGTCATTTCGGAGATAAATATAACTGTTTTAATGTAAAGTTTCACTGATATAAACCTTGAAATAATTTTTTATCTCTAAATAATTTTTCTTAGAGCTTAATCACTTAATTAAATGGAAATACTGATCAGAAGACTTGAATAATGAAGTTTGTTGACATACACTAAGTTGTGAATGCTCGTTAGTTTGAATTGACTCGAACGAGGAACAGTTGTTGATGTTTTATAAAACGAACACTAGCCTAATGATTCTAAGTTGAAAATATTGAATAAGGATGCTTACTGCTGGTGAAATAAAAGTCTTGGGAGATATTATTTCGGTAAGTTCTTGTATAGAGACACAACCAAAGCGTTCTATTTTCATAAAATTGCGTCGTCAGAATGAACTCCTTGATAGCTAGCGCGATTTGCAGTTTTATAAACTTCACAGTTATGTGTTTTCCTTCATATTTGTAATTTAAATCTTCGACAAAATCCATTTTAAATCAATTTTTGGAAGTAGATATAGCTAAATGGAAAATACTAGCAAGTCTTCGAAAATAGGTCACTGAAGCGTTGAAGCGAGGGGCTGTGTCAAAAATAGTTCGGACCGGAAGTATTTGATAAAGCATCACCCGTTTGATAAAGCAAAGGTTTATCACACGGGTAGTATACACCACACGTATGAGATAAATTTTGGATATAACACTGCGATAACGTCACGATGGATTTGTACGTATTACTATTTAATTGACGTTAGCATCGTTTGGCTGGAAAGCGAATAAAATAGGGATTTTCTCATCAAATCGGAGTTACAGCATGTGACAAATGAAATCACCGAGGTCATAGAAAACACACAACTCCTTAGATAAAAATATACCATCGCAAATCATGAGAGATTCTAGATTGATTTGTATTCCGATCTTTAGTTTCGCCGAAACTGTCTTCTAATGAGCAGAGAGTTTTCACAACAACACCAGTCATTTTGGTCAACTTTTTGGATTGAATGATTGAATGATTAACAATATGATAACTGGACAGTATTAATTCAATTTACAAATAAAATCCTGTGCTTGTTTATTTATATCATATAAATATTCATTATTCGCTGTGAACCTGGCATTTGTAGTTCTTTTGTACATGAATAAAGGGTGATCCTCATTGATATATGTAGATTTAACGCTACTTGCCTGTGGTCACCACGTGTCACTTGCTTGTTTAGAAATTTTGGCAGTCGTTATGTTCTGTTATAAATTAAACATGGCAAGTAAATTCTAGTCCCAAAAATTACATCACCAGTTTTTACTGATATAATAATAAAGACATATTGTCTCAACCAATTCTTGTTTTACATATATTTATTCTTAATTATAGGGTTTCAAATGAAGATGAAAGAAAAGCATTATTACTACATGCTGACAACAGCAGGTGTTGTGTGGTTTATAGGGATGACAATGATCTTCCAACATTTAATTCGAAGTACATCATTACACAAGTCTTTTCTTAAATCAGACTTTAACCAAATGATAAATATATGGACACCAAAAGAACATATTGATGAAGATGTCATAAGCAAGATTAAAAGGGTGCCAAAACATACAAAATCAAGTAAATCGTATGGAAAATTTATTAAACGAAGTAATAAAGAAAATTGGACAGGGGCAATGGGATACCATCCGGAAACAACAACCTCCTCTCTTCATCAGAGATACAACCTTTCGGCTCATGGTAAATTTTTCAAAATATGATTTATTGTGTTTAAACCATTTTTCAAATAACACCACGGTTTGAAGGTTTATACATGTAATTTTACATAATAAAAAACGTGGTTTATTTTTCATCCAATCTAAATACTAAGTCAAGTGCACTGTATATTTCATTAACTCTTTCGACAATACGAATTTTTATAAATTTGTTTCGGGTCTGATTTCATTTATTTTAATGATTGATGTCAATTGGATATCGCAATGTGACAGTTCTCTGGTCACAGGGCGCATCACCTTCTCTCACTGTATGATTTCATAACATACCGTGCAACAGCCGTCGGTTGTTCAACGATTGTTCTTTTCCAAATAGTGAATTGTCTATATTTAATTACAGGGCAGTTCGGTAGAGGAGTGTCCGTAAACAAATCTACTCTAAGTCGACAAGAGCTTACACATTATGAAGAAGGCTACAAAAAGAACGGATTCAGCCAATATGTGAGCGACTTAATTCCTGTAGACAGATACGTTCCTGATGTTCGAGATTCCGGGTACAAATCGTTTTTTCTTTGCATCCATATATCAAATCGTTATCTAACATTTACATCCGGGTTACGTGAATAAATACGAACCCTGTTTTACAGATTTACTCACACATACTGCATACTACATGTAGTACATCTACAAGTTAAGCCAAGCATTTTCGAGTTGATCACATAACTATAATGTCTCGTATCTTTTAGTTGCAAAACCAGAGCTTACAAAAATGACTTACCACGTGCATCTGTAGTCATCATATTTTACAATGAAGCATGGAGTGTCCTTTGGCGGACGATACACAGCATCTGGAATACCACCCCTCGGGGTCTTCTCAAAGAGATTATTCTTGTGGACGATGCCTCAGTTCAAGGTTTAATCAACTATGACTAGTTTTATTGTGTCTGAAGTATTATCATAGGTATGATTTTATTGCAATAGTTGTACTTGGTATTCTTCCACTTTGATATAGAACATTTGGGAAAGAGGCTTGACCAAGAAGTGTCTAAGTACCCAGATGTTCGACTTATTCGGGCCAAGAATCGTTCTGGTCTGATTCAGGCCCGGAACCTGGGTTTCAGTCAAGTTCAAACTGAGGTTGCTGTTTTCTTAGACGCCCACTGTGAGTGTACCGAAGGTATATTAGAAAAATGTTAATTTCCATTTGAATAATAATTTCTGATATATCTATAATTTGTGCCACATTTTGATGGTATTCTTTGTAAATCTTAATTTTCACATTTAAATTCTAAAGAAATGAAGAAGCAGAAATTCGTTGTTAAAAGTAAAATTTGCAAACGTTTCTTTTATGGATTAATTTCTTTTTTCAATTAACATTTTATTAACTGCAAAATTTTATCCAACATTTTGTAAAACATATAAGAGGGAAATTTCAAAACATTTGTTCCTAAGTATTTGGTTATCTACATAAAAGGATTAAATGACATAATGTAGTATGGATTTGTTTATATTTGAAATGCAGATGCAGTATGTCATCTATGCAGTAATTCCCCATGCATATGTACATGTTCAATAAATTTCTTACAAACTACAATTTTTTTATTTATATTACTAAACGATTAAGGCAAACATTGATACCTCACAGATTGCTCAGTGTTTCATTAACATCGTAATTTTGATTACAATAGGATGGTTAGAACCACTGTTAAATGAAATAGCAGATGATTATAGAAATGTCCCTATTCCACTAACGGACTCCATTGATGCAGACACATTTGAGTACAAAGGCTCAAATCTAGACAATGTATTCGTTGGAGGGTTCGACTTTGATTTACACTTTGCATGGAGAGTGATATCGGAAAGGGAACAAAACAGGCGGCGCTTATCAACAGAACCAATATGGTGAAGATGAGTTATATAAAATCTTTAAAAACAATTATTATCAAAAATAGTGTTTTAGTTGAAAGTGTTAAATGTATCGTTTGTTTTAAAAAGACCAATGCTTAAGGTACCTCACTACACCTAGACTTCTACTTTTTAAGACACTTCGTTACAAGATGGCAAGTTTTATTATATTGTTAAGATGGCGATTTAAATGTATTCTTAAACTGTTTGTATCAATCGAATTGGTTGCATCGTCAGTAGCTCAGTGGTTAAAGTTGCGGGCTTGTGAACCGCAGTTCATTAGTTCGATTCCGCCTGGGGCTTTTGATTATGTTTACTGAATTAAATTTTTGAAAATATATTTTTTTATTGAAAATTGCGCAATATTGTTTCGCATATTTGACTTACATACTTCTTAATCATTATAATATCTATCATAATCAAGTAATTATCTGCTGATTTGAGAAATGTTTCAAAGTGTAGTATGCCACCTTAATTAGTTGATCTTGTTCGCTGCACTATGCAATGTATTGTCCGTGTCTTTGTTCATTAATATCCTTACGTACACCATTCATTTACCTCTTAAAATAATTTTGAGTACATTTTGTTTTTACGAATCGTGAATTTAAATAAAAATGATATTTATCACAGGCTTTAAACATTAAAAAATATAATAATATATTTTTGCTGTACAGGACTCCTACACATCTTGGCTGCTGTTTGGCCATCAGCAAGCGATTCTTTGATGAACTAGGCAGATATGATAATGACTTGCATATATGGGGAGGCGAAAACTTGGAACTTTCTTTTAAAGTACACAAATTTAGATTTTAAAAAGTCATTAATGTTTAGCAAAGTTTTTTTTAAATTGTCATTTTAAATTGTTATAATTTTGCAAAGCCTGTTTACGGTAGACATGCTTTACAACAAAATAAAACGAGATAAAAACCAAGGGTGTAGTCGTTTGAAACCTTAGATGTTGTACATGTATTTATAGTTATACATCACTAATTACCAAAATATCAATACTATCTTTTAAAAAAACATATATCAATCAAACGAAGCAGATTTTTAACAGACTTGGATGTGTGGAGGAAAGATGGAAATCATACCTTGTTCCCACGTGGGTCACGTTTTCCGACACGAAATGCCATACTCCTGGGGAGAGTATGGTTACCGAACACTGATCAGAAACTCCTTGAGGGTGGCGGAGGTATGGATGGACCAATACAAGGAAGTCTATTATGATCGGATTTATTACAGCCAAAACGAAGTTAGTAGTTATAATCTGATTAGAAAGGATTCTATTTTAAATAAGCATGACATTAGCATGACTGAACAATTTATAAAGGGGTTTTTTTCGTAATAAACAGCATTAACACAACTCATTTTTTTAATATTATTTATGATTTAAGTTTTTAATATTCTATGCATATTCCCAAAAATATCATTATAAAATTCAAAGAAGAATAATCCGTTTACTTTATATCAAACGAAATCATTTCCTTAAGTCGTTATGCGATTTTTTTAAAATGGTCATCGTATTGAGTTTTTACACAAAGTGCATACTGAGTCATCACCACAACCAAACAGGAAATAAAAACAAAAAAATTGGCATTTATGGAAACATAAAGAAAATGAAAGTAAGAAGCAGTTTGGGATAAATGTTCCCTATATAATATATAAATACATCAAAGAACAACCCATAAATATTACAAAACTTCCTACTGAAATGTAAGATTCAAGCCCATGAAATAAGAAACTAAAAGCCTTCAACGATTACACAAGAGGGAAACACATGAAACTGTGTTCAGACACAACTCAATTTATTACTTTATGTTATTATTATGTTAGTTTTATACGATTATCTTAGATAGATATTGGAATTATATCATCAAGAAAAGCTATACGAGAACGATTGCACTGTAAGCCGTTTGATTGGTACATAAAGAGTGTTTACCCAGAACTCTATATCCCTCGAGGTTGTAAGGCTACGGGACAGGTAAGTTTTTATTTTCATAAAAACAAACATTTCATGTTACAATGAAAATAAGTGGAAAAATTCCACTGCTGTAAAGAAAAAGAAAATAATTTCATATCAACTTGCTAAACCTTATGAAATTCTCTTCAAAATAGAATTTTGAACAATCATGGTGTTTTTTATGTTTAACAGTCATCGCCATTTATTAATCTAACAAGGGTTTTCGTAAATGTTTTTTTATGTTTTATGTTAATATTTAAAAAAAATAAAACATGTATATTTTGTATCAAAAAGATAAAGATTAACAACACGTGTATAGATTCATCCACCGGCGGAAGTTTTTACGGGAAACCGGTCTCTGCTAGAGAGTGTATACATTTAGGAACATCACAGGTGAGTGGATACTATATGTGGCATAAAATAGATGTACGAAAAATGCAAAAGAGGAAACAGAAAGAATTAAGAGATTATTAATTTATTTTTCAATAATCTATTATTTTAAGTTATTTAAGTTAAGTCATCATAGAAACACGGGAAATACAACGATAACAGAAGATTATTTATATTCAAATAAAAGCTTAACGTCTTTTAAACCTCTCAATTTTGCATGTTAGCAGCAACCCTATAATACCGTATTTCATTATTTCGTAATTCTTTATTTTAAAAAAAAGTAAAGGAATATATTGGATAAAAAGATGAATTACCGAGAGCTAAGACTTACATAGCAGAACAAACCTTATGTGGAAGTACCTATTTGATACCATTGATAAATGTGCACCCTAATAATTTCAATATATATCTAACTTACATATAATGTGAGGAACTTTATCGAAAGGATATATTACATGTTTACTGGTAACTATTATTTTGACGTTGGGTACGTTTAACGCTCTTTTTTTTCCTGGTACAAATTATTACTAGTATTCTCTAGTAATTCAATATAATTACAAACTTCCTGCATCAGCATTGGACATGGACACGTGAAAACACGATAAGGCGAGATGAACGTTGTTTGGTTTATGACGGAATCAGTAGTGTATTGATTGGACCGTGTGCCACACTCAGTGAATATTTGCAATGGGAATATACGGAGGTAATTCATACTTAAAGTCGAGTTATTAAGAGAATATTCTGTATTGAATTTATTCACCTTCTTTGTCACATTTATGGAGGAAGTATGCTTGGTGACTGAATTTATTTTCAAACAATAACACAAACATTCATTATAACTGAAAAGGAAAAAGGAAAATAATAATATACCTCGAGCGCATAAATAAACCACACGTAAAAAATTATTTTTGAAGTTATATATGAAAACTAAGTCATACTTTCACAACATAAATTTCTGTTCATTTCACAGTTTTAACATATATGGCAAATTATATAGAAAGCCAATTTTTTAACGAGCTGTATCCTCTTTGCAGGATAATACAATCACAAGTTTCGTGGGCCATCGTAAAATGTGTATGGAACTTGATCCACAAAATGGGATGATAATAGCGAAAACATGTTCAAGATGTAATCTCCAAATATGGGATTGGGAAAGAAGAACTTTAAGTTTACAATAACAATATTTATTTTCTATTTTCAGGGTTTTTTTAATAACTGGAATATTTCATAAATTATTAATTCATTATAGGCATTTAGCATAGTGACTCCGATATTTACTTTGTAGTTCCTCGAGAAAAATTAGCTGCATGTTTACCTGAGATTCTATATTTGATCTTAAAATTGTAAATTCATTTGCAATGTTGATATAAAATGTATATAACACATTTCTCTATTCTATTTATATATTTTTATTTTAAAGCTTTCATTTTCTGTGAAGATTCTGAGAACTTTTGAAAATTGCTAGCATTTAAAGTTGTTTTAGTACGTTCTTTTCATTATTTTAATGACAGGTTATATTCACTGTTTTCTTTGTTTCACAAAAGTTGCGGGTTTTTTTAATAAAAAACATATGCTAAAATAATAAAAAAGTTAGAATTGTGATCTATTAAAAAGTACGTTAATATGGTGGCCAATAATAGTTGAATGACACCATGCCATGATCATATAAAACTTAATCTGTTCCTATCAACATTTTATAATACCTTATTTTATTATACAATTAGTTACTATATTAGTCCTCAATTATGTTAACATTTTCCCCCTGCTTTTCATTTTCATCTTTCTGTACGAATATACGGAAAGCTAGTTTATTATCTTCCTCAAAACACCCTGCAAAAAAAGAAGTAGTATAATGAGAAATTGAAATGGCAGTCTGAATCTACAAGATTTAAATCATTTTTTAATCAAGTTCAATCTATTATCATGAATTTTATTATCCTTTTGATTAAATGATATGACAGTACACATAGCATTGTAATATAGAATCACGCAGGTATGCATGTTGCATCATGTTTGGAATAAAACTTTTTAAAAAATTGTTTGTCCTTGTGTTTGCTCAAATAAATCAATTTAACGGTAATGGCATAGTCTCTTCTTGAGTGTAGTCAAACACGACTTTACTCACTAAATTGCCACTATGGCGAAAAAAAAAGAGACAGACGGGCGTAGAAATTTATAAAATACTTACAAGTAGAATAAAACCTCCTATGAAGAGATGATTGAACACTGTTAACACTCCATAAGATTGAATTCCTATGTTCTTTATCAAGGACCACCATGTGTCAGTCGTGTTTGAGTTTTCTGATTTATGTAAATTATTTATTATATATATTTAGAACACACATTTTTCATTCAAAATAGTAAGATCGCGAAAAGACTAAAGTCAAATATATGGTACTATTTTTATTTTTAAAAAATGCTTATTTTGATTTGATATCCATTATAATTTTTTATAGCATGAATATATTTGATGAACATATCAATTAAATATGCATTTATGTTTTGACTCCTTTGTTTAATGATTGCTTACTTTGATCATCATTTCCTTTTTTATTGTCTGAATTGTTACACTGCATTGTATTCGTACTGTTATCTTTGGGTTTCATATCCGGTTTTTTGTCTTGGCTTTTTACGTCAGATTGAGAAGACTGTGTTTCTAAAAAGTATAATTGTTATTAATGGATTTTATGCTGAGCATTATTTTTCTTTATCGCTTTCTTTTTCGTATCCAATGGCTATCCAATGCTTTTTAAAATAAATTAAACCTATTTCAAGATTTAATTATGACTTGAATTGTGAGATCAGAGATCAGCTCCGAAAAATTTTGTAAATTATAAATAATGTGTATCTTTTGAGCAATACTATTTTTATGAAATAACTGATCATACAAAATAAGTTGGCACAAGGTTGAGATATTCAAAACATAAATTTCAATTTAATTTTTCACTTTATGATTCATGTTTCTGTGAACAATATGTAATATTCCTCAATTTGTCTCCCTTTCCCTACCTTGGTCATGATTTCCTATAACTTTGTCCGTTTGATGCATCAATTTAGTATCTTTTATGTCAGCTTCTTTATTAATTTGTGATTGCAAGTCAGAAAGCGTAGAACGTATTTCTGAAAACGTGTAACGTTTTAATATAAATATATCAAATGTTGATAATGAAGTATACAAAATGTCCATGGGCGTTTAATGTGGAATACAATACTTAAGCTATCAATTTTGAAAGTTTAAAGTCTCATTTTATAACAATTGCATTTCACGAAATCCGTAAGATGAGACGTGTTTCAATCTCTTATAAATCAATAACGATCACGTGCATCAATTCAATGGTCTTTGTTCAATTTAAAAAGAATAGTTCCGCTGCCTAGTTAATAAAAAGGCCAGTTCACATCTGTGAATAGTATGAAAAATATAAGACTTAATTATTCTGTAAGTAACGAAGAATGACCCAGCATTTCAAATTATACCCTGTCCTTGCATGGACTATTGTTCCAACGAACAAACATATCTTATGTGCATTACCGTGATACGTCCGCACCAGGACAAACATTGACTTTACTTTACTTTAATCGTTTACTGATTAATTTGAATCAATAACTACTTTCAACAATTGGAAACTAAATACTTTTTATGTCTAGTAATGGTAATATATTAACAACTGGTGACGAATTAGTAAAATATTAACTGGCAAAATTTAAACAAAGTGTTGCTGTTTGTCAGATATAATATCAAGTACATATTTAGTAGTACTGAATCTCTATACAAGAATTGTCAAATTATCATCTTCGTTCATTTACTTACCAATGATCTGGTTCTCTAACTGTGACTTATACCAATAAAAACACAACGGAACAGGCGCTAGCATAAACACGTACAAGAAAATATTCATCAGCACTGTCATCTTATTCAAAGGGGGCCACGAAAAGTTAACGATTGTATATTGGTTCAAATTCTTTTTGAAATGTCATCAAAATATGATTTGAACGTTTAACATAGAATCATTCTCCAGTTTAAATAGACACTTTAAATGGACTTGGTAGGTTTGATTGAAACTATTTTTCCTGTGACTCATTTAAAGTCTCATTTTATAACAATTGCATTTCACGAAATCCGAAATATGAGACGTGTTTCAATCTCTTATAAATTAATAACGATCACGTGCATCAATTCAATGGTCTTTGTTCAATTTAAAAAGAATAGTTCCGCTGCCTAGTTAATAAAAAGGCCAGTTCACATCTGTGAATAGTATGAAAAATATAAGACTTAATTATTCTGTAAGTGACGAAGAATGACACAGCATTTCAAATTATACCCTGTCCTTGCATGGACTATTGTTCCAACGAACAAACATATCTTATGTGCATTACCGTGATACGTCCGCACCAGGACAAACATTGACTTTACTTTACTTTAATCGTTTACTGATTAATTTGAATCAATAACTACTTTTAACAATTGGAAACTAAATACTTTTTATGTCTGGTAATCGTAATATATTAACAACTGGTGACGAATTAGTAAAATACTAACTGGCAAAATTTAAACAAAGTGTTGCTGTTTGTCAGACATAATATCAAGTACATATTTAGTAGTACTGAATCTCTATACAAGAATTGTCAAATTATCATCTTCGTACATTTACTTACCACTGATCTGGTTCTCTAACTGTGACTTATACCAATAAAAACACAACGGAACAGCACTAGCATAAACACATACAAGAAAATATTCATCAGCACTGTCATCTTATTCAAAGGGGGCCACGAAAAGTTAACGATTGTATATTGGTTTAAAGTCTTTTTGAAATGTCATCAAAATATGATTTGAACGTTTAACATAGAATCATTCTCCAGTTTTAATGTACATTTTAAATGGACTTGGTAGGTTTGATTGAAACTATTTTTCCTGTCACTCATTTATATCGATTGCATAACATTTCAGTATAGTTATTAATTTTAACTGTATATGTTCTGTGCATTTGTTAATAATGGTTGTATTCCATCTGTAGAATAATGTAGTAGCTTTCTGAATAATATGAGAAACTAAGGACAGACTTTTATTTTACATTTTATTTAATAATGTAAAGCGTTTTTTCTGAGATTTCCTGAGTGAATACGGCGGTTAGAATTTGGTTTTTAAAAAAAAGTAGTCATAAAATGACTTTTCTAAACGTTTTGTATCAAATATTTATGACTGTAAAGAATAAAAAAAAAGAAACGAAATGTTTTAAAACTGTTATCTGGACATTTATAGCACCTATTATTTCGAGTTCCCAAGTTACGATGCAAAAAGATGATAAAAGATAGTAATCGAGATCTGAGCTGCATAACGTTGTTTGTCCAAGATTTATCCGCACCGAATTTACTCTGCTGCGTGCAAATGTACATTGCTTTTTTGATACAATTTGGGACCTGTTTAAAAATGATGCAACAAATAGGTTTTTCATATTTCAACACCAAGATAGTGATTTTTATTGCACTGTTGGCATATTTCATAATATGCTTTATGTTAATTGAAAATGGTGCTTACTCACTGTGTCATGAAACCTTTTTAACTTAACAACTCATTCAAAGGGAGCTCGATTTATCACTTCTTAGTGACTTTGTCAAATGTCTTTAAATTTGAGTAATATGTTTCCTTCCAACTACACTGTATTCTTTAACATTTCAAATTGTTTTCTATTGCAGTCACTGGACTAATTTCAATTGTTCAAAATTTGTTTGAATTAAGGACCAGTGGACTTGCCAAAAAAGATAGTAAGAAATTAAATAAGATAAACTGTGAATCATTTTATATAGGTTTTTCTTTTAAAGAACCAAATAGCTACTGATGGCAAAACACTTCCTTAAGGCTTATGTACAACCATAAGCCCCATGTTCCAGAAAGGGGCTCAAATGAGGTTTACGGTTCATGTTAGAGCTAAAACTTGTTATTTTCTTTTGAAAACAATCAATGATAAAGACCTCTTTTAAAGTTCATTTTATTCATGCCGATTTTTTAAGTTTAAAGTTAAGCAAGAAAATATAACTTTGGGTTCAAAATTGACCTAGATGTAAGTTAAATACCAAACAATCTTCTCTAGAGAGCGTGAACAAAATAATGTGGATATCACAATTTCAGAAATCAATATTGAATTTATACATAAAGGTTTAGCTATTTACAATGACCTACGAAATAATGAAATCTTGGTTATAAGGACATAATATCATTTTCATTTTCCTCTTATTCTAACGATATGTTTCATAGATATATATATTTTGATTTTTTTTATCTAATAATCTTAATCCTCAGACATCTTCAAAACCAAGTATTATTTTCATTCGAAGCATCTTTAAAATTAAGCGTTATTGTACGGATTTTGTTGGTCTTTTTAATCATGATTAAGAAAACAGTTTTTATACAGGATAAAGCTCTGAGTCGACAGAAAGGAAACTGACAGGCTGGGAAATGTGACTGAATGGCACACCTATGCCGTTCAATCGTCTCTTAGTTATCTTTCAATCACCCTTCAGTAGACTGAATGGCAGAGCTTTATTTTGTGAAATTTGTTGCTGAATTTAGTGGCATAATTTTTTTTCATATAGTATTATATTGAGTAAAGACAAGATAATATGGTTTACTTTTCTCCTCAAAATGAAATTTCATGGCTAACATTGATCAATATATTTATAATATTCAACTGTTATAAACACTTAGTGCCATCAAAGTAACTGTATAATCGCTGTCAGTTGGACATTTCCTGTTATACATTATACAAACTGTATAAAAAAGATTAACAAATACAGGATATGCTTGAACCTTAGATTATTCACTGGTGCTATGTTATCATTCATTTATACAAAACTTTATGATATTCTTTATCTTTAAATAGATTTCGAAGAATAAATTGACAGCATTTGCGGTGGTATCAAAATTAAGAAGCAAGTAATATGTAAAATTGGATTTACGGCACAAATTGAATAAATCTTCAATATTAGAATTTGTTGTTGTCCACAATAAACCAGCAAGCTTCCATTCAATGAATGAACTTCAATACGACTAATGAATGAGATAGTACTGACAGGATAATTCAGTTTGATTTCAGCACTTAATTGTTTATTTCATGAGTTTTCCGAAATACAAAAGATTGTGGATTTTAAATTAAATATAAAATCTCGATAGAATTTTGTAAAAGTCCATTCTCAATCAACCTTAGGAATTACAAAATAATGTATGAATGGCACACTTTTCGGACAGAGTCAGAGTTGTTGTAGTTGACTTGGCACGTCTTGCTGATGGCTGATATTGTTAAGAAACACAACTACAAGTTGCTGTATGAAACATTTCATATTTTGGTGTTAAGGAAACGGGGTTATTGTCAGACCTTGCACACACTTGTTGGAAAGTTTATTGTTGTATAGCAACTCACAGTCTTTTAATTGACAATACATCAATAATAGTTCTGAATTTCTCTTTATTGTTGATATTAACAATATAACTTCCTAGGAATATTAAATTCATGAACATTGACTTTCCGTAGAACACATATTGTCTTTAAATCGTTAACGCTTGGAATAATGGTATGTTTAGTGTTATGTATACACCTGTGTAATAATCTGTAAAGCTCAGATCGTTAACGCTTGGAATAATGGTATGTTTAGTGCAATAAACAAGCATCAAGAAATAAATCTCAAATAATGTAGCTTAAAGTATTTAGTATGAACCCACGGTATGACCTCTAACATGATGATAAAATCCTAACAGTGCATTCAAGATTGGTATATGATTTTGATAGCACTTCAACCTTTTTAAAGCGCTAAGCATAGCTCAGCGGTTTATTGTCGTTAGACTTCTACTTCCGGTGCATCAAATAATCGCCCCCTATGAGCAGAAATTTACATCATTTAAACTGGTTAGGGAACCAGTTTCAGGGGTTTACGCACAATATTGCACGGGCTATTGTGAATCTAATATACCGGCTATCGTGAATATAATGTGCAGGGCTTATGTATATCATTGCAGGGGTTGCTACGCAGTTTTTGCTGCATTTCTAATGTGTTAAAATTATACACAACGTAGAAACTGTATAATTTTGCTCTTTAAAGAGGCATGATAAAAACCAGCTGTAAATGTCATGAATATAAACATGCCAACTTCCGTTTACTTTAACTTTTAAAAAAAGTTATGAACATTACTTCTCAGTTTCAGGATGTAACATCCAAAGATGAAATTTCTATGTTCTCTTCTCCCATTGCTGCCAAAAATTCACTTTTCTTTTTCTTAAATAATTTACCAACAAGTAGTTCTACTTGTCACTAAATGATAATAAATCATCTTGTAAAGAGATGTATTCTCTTAAAATTTTCATTTAAAATTCAATTTCTGATCGATTTCAAAATTGCAAGAAAATTACATATCTCCTCTATTTTTACCTGGTATGATGTAATATGTTGTAAATAAATATTAACTCATATTCAAAGAAATGTGATTTGTTAAAACGTTACTTTTTTATGTTCTCTCTCTAAAATGAGTTGCACAAGGTCTAATTCAAAACCTGATGGTAATCAGCAATTAAACGTAATTTTTCCTTATTTTGTTTCATTTCTCATTAATCTCAAATTTTTACAATACCGTCGGTAATTTTAAGTACATATGTTTTTAAGAACTGTTTTATTTTAATAAAATAGTCCTTGTTAAGAGTTTTGCTATGCTAAGTAGCCATTTAGCGATGCTGCAAAATAACCTTTCACAGCGCCAGTAGCTGCGTAACAAAACAAAATAGAGTAGTGTTATTTAAGGTGGGATAACACACCTGGAAAAAGTCACTCAAATTGGCAGTAAATTAATTGAATATGAAAGAGTTTATGATAAATAAACTGTATTTATGTCAAATAAGCAAATAATTGGCAATTTGGGGGGTATGAAATGAATATCTAATAATTCAATTCAGTACGTAACAACAAAAGCCCCAGCAGGATTCGAACTCGGGATGTACGGACACTCCGACACTCTAACTACTCGGCTACGAAATTAATTGAATGTTACCGTCGATAAACTCCTTTTAACAAAACTCAATGGCGTTTCAATCAGATGTCAGCAATTTGGTGATGATTTGTTATTCCACCTTAAAGTGCTGAAGACGACTTGTAAATAACCATAGTTCTTGGTGCTCGCCGCTCTTCCCACAACACATATATAAGGAACTGACTAAACACTTCAAGTTTGCATTGTAAATATCACCTGCGTGGACGTATATCGTACCTCGTTTACTTTTGTTACTTAGACGCAATAACTTTCCAGCTAAATGCAGTACATATGCACAAGAACATCAATTATAATGGTCAATGCAATACATTTATAAAGAGAATGCACGTATAACAACAATATAAAAGTGACAACAAATGTATTTAATAGTATTAATTTACACTAACTTTAGTGTATATGATAAATCATAATATATATTTATAGATAACGTAATTTCGACCAATTTTCTTAATAAAAAATAAATTGAATAAGGATAAAATGGATGGACTTCGACGTCAATTTAATCCTTCTGGTCTTCGATACTTTCAACTGATATTAAACATATGCCAAAATTTCAATAAGTCTCATTTCTAACTAAGCTTGCACGAAGTAAATTTCCTTTAGAACCAAGGTAGGTTAGCGCTTTTCAGTACTTTCAGTACTTTGATTTAAATTCTAGTCGTTTTAATTGATATATGTACATTAATATGAATCGTACGAATTCAAATATGCTTCCTCTATGCTTTATCCGTCTTGAATACTTCCTTTTATTAAAACTGAATGAAAAAAAAGTAATCGCATCAAATTTTCAGCTTACCTTGATTGAACATTAGGAGGGATAAATTTTAAGACCCTTATAGGCTATATTTACCTTCTTGAGATGAAGAGCTCTGTGTAAAGGTAGAGGAAAATGTTCGAAATTTAAAGATAATATATTTAGAATTTGGCTTTACAAGATAATAGTATATTAACAAAATTATCATGCTAAAAAGATTAAAGCAAATCCAGCTTCCTAAATGTTTAGCATTGAACAATAGCATGATATATAGATGTTTACATGTTAATTATACAGTATACACTAAGTTTTTTTCTATATCATATTTTATATGCATTATAGCTTTTTGTCAACTTTGAACCAGATTGCAATTTTAGATTAAATATTTAACATTTTGAATTACTGCGGCGATAATACTTCGTTTTAATTTTTTAAATATAAATATATACTAGCACACGACGAAACATATAAGGGGTTTCATTTTTATTTTGCTTCAGAAAATGGTTTCCTTAAACGAATAAGACATCTCATGCTTATTATTTATGTTCGTACTGTAACATGTTTTTCGTACATTGGAGAAAATAAAATATCATGCTCTAAATGTTTTGCATAACACATGTGCAATATTTTTAATGTTTACAAAGTTTCTCTGCGAATAAAACTTCTGTATTATGTAATTTGAAGTCATTTTAAGTAGCCTAGATGGTAAACAAATTAACTATCAGATCTACCAAAAATTTTAAAACATGATTTGATGAGCTAAAAACTATCATTCAAACAAATCTATATATTTTACCTTTTTAATTTGGGTATCATCCTATATTTTGATATGTAATGTTTTTCCTTTTAAGGACAATATCTAGTAAATGAAAGGTGCCTACAGATTATGAAATTCAAGATATGAATTCTTTCAATTATGGTTCATAACAATAGTTTTGTTTAATAGGGTGTATCGAGGCTTAATTTTTCAGGCAACGCAATGAAATTTATGTTTTAAACTGTTATTTTCTATGAAATACGAAGGAAATATGCAACAAACCTCTGAGGAGATTTGTCCATCTTTAAAAATGAGATATATTTAAAAAGCCTACAGTCTCTCCGAAAACAACAGTTAACAAGCTCTTGACCTCCTTTTTAAAATGATGTCAAATTGAATATAGGTATCGGGATTACTTTTCCCGTGATTTAATATAGAATGTCAAGAAATTGCTTCATTTTCTACATAATTCCTTTTTAGCCGTAAAATACGGGGGAAATTCATGAAATCAATTATGACGTCATCATGCTTCTAGCACCCAAATGACACTCTGAACTCATTTACTAGATCTTGACCTTAAGGAGACCAATACAGTCTAAAAATGGCCACGACCATTGAACCATCTTACTGATGTTCTGAATTGGAAATCACTAAAACTGCGGTTCGATTACTTTTAATTGTTTACAAATCATGTGAAGCTTGCAAACTGGTACAGAAGATAAGAAAACGGAAACGTGTTTCAAATTGGACCAGGGATATCTCACACAATATGAAGACTTCCAGAGACACAAACGTATAAATTGTATCTTAAGATTTACAGAATATTGAACATATCACTAACGCGATTTACATACGTCGATATTTCATAATCTTACTCAGTTAACATTAACGTACAAACGTTGCAAGAAAGCAATATATTATCCACAATATTGAAATCTTTTATGTAATGTTCATATAAGTATTTAAAAACCATTGCATCACTTTTTTAGTATCAGACTTGTTTTTGGATGTTTATTATTGTAAGTTCTTTTTTTAAATCAATGTACAAGAGAAAGATACGTTTTACTTAGTGTCATTGTATTTTGTACATAGTGAATATGTGAGATTGCGTTATTATTCATCGCATGCAGTTCTTTCTCGTCAATAATATAGATTTTCATGTCTATCTTGTTTAAAGTGTAAATGATAAGGGTATGATTTTTAACACTCCGTGTAAGAGTTTAGCATAACAATAATTCTTTTTTGCAGTCAATATGCGTGTTACCGTTTATCTAGACGTACACGTTGTGCCTTAGCCTTAGTTGGGTGAATGATGACAGCCAACACTTACGACATTGCTGTGGTTGTACTCACTTACAATATGTCTATATGATGAGTACTCTGAAGAGGCGAAAATATAATCTTAAGTGTAGCCAATGGAAAGTCGTAGCTGCAGCATTATAAATCTGTATTTTTCAGCTCACAAGTTCTTCTTTCTTGAGGTTGTCTTAAGTGTGTTTACTTTGTTTACATGGCGTTTCATTAAACTTTTCTATAAAATGCAATGTGTTTATTAATTATTATTAAACAAGTACATGTATAAAGTCTGTGCCTGTTAAACTATTGCTTTGAGCTCTAAAAAAATACATTGTGTCGGAAACAAATGGCTTGTCTCGCACATACTAACTAACTGTGTACTAACTTGCTACATTTTCCTCCTTCTCTTGAAAAAAAACCCCAATGTCTGATTCTGATTGGTACTTTTCTATTTTCGAGTACAAAATATTACCAATGAAGTGTATATACACAGGATGTCCCTCTGCCATTCAGTCAACTATAATGTGAGTGAAATACAATGGAATGGCGACTAAAGGCACAGCTTTGCCATTCAGTAACCTGTCCAGATCTTTCAGATAACAATGAGTTAACAGAATGGCAGAGGTTTGTCCGGTGGTATGCTTCAACATTGGTTGAATTCAGAATATATAATATATTAATGAAAACAAGAAAATTCGAATGAGTTGCCTTACTGTCAATATGCGTATGAGGCTGGTGCTAGTTTCAAAACTGAGAAAATTGGATATGACTTATTCATATTTTGAAAAAAGGGAAAACAATCCAAGTTAAACATAACTCAAAGACATGTTTAGGCTAATATATGAAATACATCTGACTAAACGAGAGAAAACGCAAGAATGCGTTATGCAAATATCGGCATGCAATGTTATTAATATAATCCTAAGTCCTTTAAATAATATCTTATTAATATAAAGAGGAAGTTGAAGGTTGCTTTTGCTCGTTCAAAATTGCTTACTTTTCTAGTAATTCAGTTTAAAGCACTAAAACTTAGTGGAAAGATTTTAAATCAGTCTTCATATTGCAAGGTTTAGTTATAACAATTATAGGGACAAAAGATCAAAGAATGTATTAGAGAAACTTATTTGTTTCATGTACCATACATGTTTCATTGTAATGGAATGCCAAAGGATTCAATATTCTATGTAATTATATATGTATTTGTTTATTACAAATGCGTTATTTGTTAAATATAAATAGAAAAATGTTATTGTATTATGGTATGAATTATCATAGATACATGTTGATTTGATACCTTGCTTTTATAGTCTGTTTCCCATAAGATTCGACATATCGAGCGCCCTCTGTCGCCTTAATCGTACACTACCTCACACGTCTTGAATTACAAATCACGAATGACGGAAGTACAAATGTGAAACTTGCATCTAAGGATTATGGATCAACAATTTCCCAAAACTCAATAAATATTACAAATGACAATTTACAAATTATTATAAACAAATCTCGAAGACTCGATAACAGAGTTAATAGTTAACATTTCTCCATCTACGTGTAACGAATAACGCATTTAGAAAAGATAAAAACAATCACAGCTTTCCATACATTGTAGTCCATATGCGAAGAGGATACATATTTTAGTCTTATGTATGTTATTTCTGGGAACAACTTTTCATGCATGTGATTAGCAAGCTACCATAATCCAATTAGAGATAATGTAAATAGCAGAAGGGCATTACTCTTTGCTTAAACGAGCAATTGGCAAGATAATTTGATGAACAAAACCTTGCTTTAAGGAAACAGCAGCGTATGCGTCATGAAGAAAATCAGCAAATTTCTCTTTGGTGTTGAATGACATTTTTGTTAAAAGGATACCATAGATTTCATTACAATGCTTCGCGAGCTATTGATTTGCTTAGTAATATAAATTTTTATTGATGCCATTTTTCGGTTTAAATTTATTAAATTTTACTATAAAACAAATGATGATAAACTAATTTTCAAGTACTATTCCATAAATTCCAACAACACGTTTAGGTCTTTAAATCAATTGATTTTTATATATTTTGCAAATCGTTCAGATATATGTTAAAGTATTTGAGTCGATATGTAATGCTGTGGGATAACTCTAGGTTTTTCTGGATTTCTGCCATTCATTACTTACGTTGTTCTTACATCTCTGTAAGTTGGTATTACCCATGCAATAAGTGATTTATATACAATGCGATTATAAAGACTTAGTCGTTTAATTCTTGATGTTCCCAATGCAGGCACATAACATCGTTTTTTAAAGTGTGAGGGGGGAGGCAAACTCATCAAAAAATATTGACAAGCAATAAAAAGAGACATCTTCCAAAATTGTGAAAATCCAAATTCGGGGGGGGGGGGGGGGGGGGGGGGGGGCTTACCGTATACCTATAACTTCAAATTCATCTAATTCTAATTTTTTTACATTCTCTCGAAAAGGTGGGGGGAGGGGCAATTCCTTCTAAATTAAATTTTCCATATGTTGATTCAGGAAAAATGTTTCCTGCGTGAAAAAGGGCTCTCCCCTGATGCTATGTCTGCAGTGGTCCAGTTTTTATATCTAAAAACATAAATCACATCATTACGGTTTTTTAGGATAGTCCAACATGTTACAAGGATTCTATCTGCAGTTCTGTAGCTCTCGGTCTGCAAAAAATTCGAATGAACGACTTACGAGATACAGTTCAGTACATCGTGTTAAAAAGTTGCAAGTTTTGGCGAACAAAAACATGCGCTGTTGTTGGACTGATTAATCCTATTTCCATATAAATTCTGTTGAAATAATTAGTACCATAAATTCTTTAGACAATTTACTACTAATGCCGTTGCTTTACTTGCCTCAGACTCTCTTAAACACGCTAACCGACCTTGGAAAATGAAGTATATTTACATGTAATGCACGTGCAGATTGAGAATTCGAACCGCCATTTTGACATGCACATGTTCGAAAACTATACCACTTCACCTTACGGGACTTGTGATGGTGTTTAAAAGAATATCAGAGGCGAGTAAAGTGTTAAAATCTGTAATTAAATATCCGAGAATTTTTTTAATCGAATATTTGTATATAATTTGAAATAATTAGTACCATAAATTCTTTATACAATTTACTACTAATGCCGTTGCTTTACTTGCCTCAGACTCTCTTAAAGCCGCTAACCGACCTCGGAAAATGAAGTATATTTACATGTAATGCACGTGCAGATTGAGGATTCGAACCGTCCTTTTGACATGCACATGTTCGAAAACTATACCACTTCACGTTACGGGACTTGTGATGGTGTTTAAAAGAATATCAGAGGCGAGTAAAGTGTCAAAATCTGTAATTAAATATCCGAGGATTCTTTTAATCAAATATTTGTATATAATTTGTTTGGAAACAAGATTAATCAGTCCAAAACTAGCGAAAGGAAACTGCAACTTTTTAACACGTACAGAACTATAGCTCCCAGGTCGTCCATCCGAATTTTTTTCAGACTTTTTTCAGAAGCTTTAAATAAATGAAGTTCACATATCCTTTGCATATTTGACAAAATACATATATACTGCCCCCTAACTTTTTTCTCGCAACAAAAGTTGTTCTTTAAAATTGAATTTTGGAAGAGTTGGCCTGTCTACTTCTTATGTGCAGTTAAAATGATTATAGGAAAATGAACGAAATTAACCTTAAAATTGAAGTTCTTCGCACTAACCCCCCCCCCCCTCCTCCATCCACGGATTAGGATTTGAAGATTCGGGAAATTGTTTTTTGCTTGACACAATTTCGCATTAGATTGCCCCACCCCCTTCACCACTTTCAAAAACGATGTTACGTGCCTGACATGTACCCTTCAAATCACAACAAAACTGTAAAAGAACAGTTTTATGATGAGTATAATTCGCTTGCTGTCACAGTCATGGGACAGTTTATAGGGTGTGAAATTATCCAATTATGTTTCAGATAATTCATTTAGCTACATTAAGTATCTAAAACGCCTTCATGCTCTCTTGATCGATCTTTGAAATATCTTGAATCTTGTATAGATACAGAGTAGTAGTAAATGACCTTCTATCAGTGGATCAGTCAGCTTTTTATGTGCTTACAAACAGACCGGCAAACAAACCGTGGAAAACCAATTATCAGACATCCAACCGACCGAGGTGAACTAAAACGAAAATATATATCCACTCGTATATGAGTTTCGTTCCCTTCCGACCCATTCCCCCGACTCGGTATGTATGAGAAAATGTGCCTGTGTCTTTTCTCTACTGCTCAGATTCAATTAGCTCTGTTTATTTACAGAACGGGAATTTCACAAAAACAGATCAAAATGTAAAGTCGTGACTTTTTTTATTGTAAGCGACCTAATAATTATAAGAATTATATTAAAAAACATAACATTCAGTCATTGAAAGATAAACAATACACATTAATTAACTCACGGGACAGAAAATTGTGTGTTTTCTCACGATTTCGCTTGAGGCTATCCGCTACGACCATCATTTAGCTGGCTGTTCCATGAATTATGGTATACATGTATACACTGTCACGAAGAAGTGGATCCGGATAAAATTACTTTGATGCAGGAAACAAAGAATTTGCTCGACCAATCAGTTGAGCCGGTATCTCATTAAATGAATATTATCAAAAGACATTATATCAATGATTTTCTCATAGTAATCTACATGCGATGAGATGCAGTTGTCCCCACTATATTCTGAATCCTCCTCTGCGTAGCAGTGTGTATTTTGTGGCTTGGATACTGTCTGAGTGACTGTTGGTATGAGTATAGAGCAGCTTGGAGATTCCCTGTGATCTGTTGACAGATCCCCAGGATCTCCCAGGAAATGTCTCTGTAAACATCAGATACATACAGTCCCTGATCATGGTGGACTAGAACATTTAGATAATCTAAAGCTACTTGTGATAATGTTGTATCAATATGTCTGTAACACAAGAACTCTAGGAAGAGTAACATTACAAACACTGGGATAACCATTACAGGACACTTATTCTGTAGAGCAGACTGTTGTTCTGGTACTAGTTCACTGATATAACAGATTTTGTTGAGAAGTATGACATCCGATATTACAGCCTGTCTCATCTTTTTAGACCAGGACTGTCCCCCTACAGCCTCAGTATACATCTCTCTGTCTACACGTCTCCCATAAATCAGGTATGGTTGTGCTAACTTTACCTTTGTCATATCTATAACAGATAAAGCTTCCATGTATCTGAAAGTTTTATAATAATAGATGGCAAAATACATGTCAGAAACAAACCCAAACCGGGCTGCTAATTTCAGCATGTGACAAGATGCTTTGTCTGCAATATACACCTGTTTGTTGACACTTTTGTTAGTGCACATGTTTTGTATTATAAAAGCAGTTTTGTAAAGGATGTAAGCTGTAAGTCTCTGTAACGTGAGAAGTTGAAAGTGTTTCAGTTGTCTATCTACCAACTGTAGTATTATGTGTAGGTACTTAGTAGAGAGGTGAACGTCTGATGGCACACAGCTGTGTGCACAGACAGTAATCTGACTGAAAAGTTCTACATCAAAATCAACTTCAGACTTTATGAAACTTTCATTTGTACAAAAAGACATTCTGGGATTGTATAGGACATCAATGATGTAGGACCTGATAGAAGAACTCTGTAACAGACAGGCCAGACCTTTCTTGTACAATTCATGTAACTGTAGGAACAATCGGTTTTGTGCTGAGCCATGTACCTTTGTCAAAAACAGGTTGTTCTGTGGAATGAAAAAATTTGGACAGATCCCCTCATACACCCATTTAAGGAGGAGTTTAAAGCAGACCCAAAAACCGGTCAGGAGATTTTGTGGACACCAGTAAGGTAGTGTGTTTTGCTGAATTGCCCAGAAAATAACTGTTTTCATGTGATAGGAACACAACAGTTTCGTTTCTTCGGATTGTTGATTTACTACTTCTTTTAGGAAATGTTTTAACAATCCATATGTCAAAAACTGACTGTGGTTCATTGCATACACACATTTTTGCTCTGCTTGAGAGAAAGAAATTCTCCATTCTTCATTTCCATGGGGTCCTAATGGGTGTCCTATTGCTACAAAGTGACATCCGTTTCTGACAATGTCATCAACAACTTCATGATCAGGCCACGAGTGACATCTGCCTCTCCATGAGGATGCAGATGGAGGCCAAAAGTCACTAACAAAACAGTAGGCAGTGTCATATTCTAGTCTCCCTGATATAAAACCACTACCACATGGTCCATGTACAGTAGAATTAGGAACTACTGCAGAACAAAACATTGTTCTGTACCTAGAACTAGATATATAGACTCTGTCTTTCATTATGACACATGCAGATAGGACTTCACTATATGTTCTTGGTGTCAGTAACTGAAGCAAAGTGAATCCTGGTGGACTCTCAGAACTGTAAGAGAGAATCAACGTTGTATTGACTGTGTTGTAATATTCAGACTGAGACATGTGTATGATCACTCGGTGGTTGTTGAACCATAACATGAGGTCAATATCTGATCCCTTTAGTCTGAATCCTTCCCTCCTACTTCCACTCTCCATCGTGACGGGCATATAATCAGCTGTCGCTCGTTTCTCCACCATTTCCCTGATGTCTACAGTCTCCCTCCTAAATGCCACCTGCTGTGAGGTCCCCACTTTCTGACACATTCTCACAAACACTGACTCTGACATGTGATGCAGTCCTTCCCATCTGTCAATAGCAATTAAAACATAACTTGAATTGCCATAGGAATCTCTATTTTGCAATGTACTTGTACAAGACCATACATTTTTGTACCGAGAACTAGACCCAATTTAGATTTTGAACAATCAAAATTATACTTAAAGCTTATTTTAAATGTGGTTTTAAAGAACTGTTTTACAATTTAAGACATGAAAACATTGTACTATATAACCTGACGTAATTTTATTTAAGTTATCTATTAAAATCTATTGTAGCAGGCACATTTACTTGCTCTTGAAATTACTGTGGAAACATTGGACTATATTGTAGCTCAATCCTAGTGGACTTCATGGAATTCCTATACCAATATATTAATAAACTTGACACAATACCCAAAACTTTATTTCAATGAACGGATCCAGAATTTTTCCGGGGGTGTCCAGAAGAAAAAAATATTTTCCCACCGGGGTTGGGGTAATGTGGGGGTATGAGGGCTTTTTCGGTAACTTTACTATGTGAATTTAATAATTTTTACAGGGGTGAGGGTTCGGATTCCTCTTTACCCCTCTAGATATGTCGGTAAGTGTTAATGAAGGTTATGTAGTGTGCTGCTAAAACGGAAAACGAAACGGAAAATGTATTATCAAATTAACAATTTAAATTAAGGAATATGGATCATTCTTTGACTTTTATGAGGTGGTCAGTTAAGCACGTGATAAGCAATAATTCCTTATTACTTCTATTTATATTATTGCGTATTACCACTCAGTGAAAGGCAACTACGTGATGCTGTTGAACACGCCCATTTTAGGCACTGTGCCTGTGAACGATAAATTATCGTAAATTTGACTTTCAGTTTTATCTTAAGAGGCGGTCATGCGGTGCGATTTTTCAATTATGTATATTAAAGAAGCACAGAAGGGAACAAGACGACTGAATGTATATATATACCATTGCGATTAAATATGAACAATAAAATTAACTTTAACATAATTTTTTCTATAGTGTTGTTTACATACAATAACGGAACATCAGCCATGACCGACATCTACACATACTTTTTTCCTGCGTGATCTGTTTTGTTCATATAATATCCGGCTTTTTAAATATAATTTAATCCGCGTTTTAGCATCATCCACAATTGTTGAATTAGTTATAAATACAACTTCAGTGTGGCAAGACTTAAATTACTTATTTTTAATTTCCCCTTATCTTTTTTACTACACAAAATACATAAGATTATCGAATTTCTTATCAATTTGCATGCAAATGAAGTTTAAAAATCTATATAATGTATCACAAGAATATATTCACTCATCAGTTACATTTTTTTTTTGTAAAAGCTACAAGTTTGTACTTATGAGTAGACTCACTCTACAAGTTTAAAGAACGTGTAGAAACCCTGTGTCACAAAAACTGATGACGTAATGCGCGAAGAATTTAGGTGATTCCCCTAGTACACGTACACGTACCCTTTCACGTTTTAAATCTCAACCTCTTTATTCTCTATTTTTGAAAAAACGTTTTGTTAACTGTTGGTTTTGTATACTTAGCAGCTGCAGGCAGTTAGAGACTCCAGACCTCGAGGAATATTGTCATAAGTTTGCAGAGTTTTAATAAATCTTGTAAAACGAATACCGACTTGTGCATTTTCTATGAGTCACAGATTGACAATCAATCTTAGCAGGTTGTACCTAATGGATTTTAAAATTTAAATGATTCCAGTGTTTATACTTTTACAATCACTACTTCCAGTGGTCATGCCAGTTTTCTACCAAGCTGTGTTTTGGCGGTATTTTAATCATTTCGCCGCTTCTTCAAAATCGACGTCATCACGTTGGAGTCAACATCGTACAATGACGTCAGTTGAGACTTTGACGTAACAATTGACAAAAATAAAAATCATGCACTTTTTATTGCTGCGTCAATAATTAAAATTAAAAATAAAATTAGCAAAATAAAAGCATCTTTTGCGCAATCTTTTAATGTTCTATGAGAGAGGAAACTTAAGTTATTTTTTTTTATTACAAATTAAATTAAAGATTCGTGAACATCCTTTTGTTTTATAAAACTCTATATGTAAAATGGCTGGCAAGACACGTTTATAGAACCAAACTATAAGGGCTAATAGCATTAACCATATCCGGTCAATTTCGTTTAAATTTGGCAAAAAGTTTATTTGACCTTTCATCACTGAAAATTAAAAGAACGTCTTATGTTTGTACTTTTTTATATATTAAATTGAAAATGATAAGCCCCTTTTTTCTATATTATCCTATATAAAATGTCGGGGATGATTCAAGCATATGACCAAAATCTTAGCCCGGTAAACAGATAAACTATCCGGTTAATTTACTTTATATTTTGCACATAGTTTACTCATAAGATGACCTTTCACTGGAAAAACATTAAAGGAAATCGTATGTTTGAAACATTCTCCCCCGAAACTCCGTAAAGGAAAAATGCTAACAATTACCGAATTTAAATGATTCCACTGTATAATTTACATATTCTATACTTTGCATAACTTTCAGTGTCGTGAACACATGTTAATGAACAGAAATTCGTTTTCTGAATCTCACAGGTAATACTTACATTTGTTGTGTAAAGGAATCCATTTTTTCTGCAAAGTATCAGGGGAAAACTTTAAAAAACTGATCACAGAAGACTGTTAAATCTTTATATACTCTTTATATAATGGGATAATCCTCGACGAAACAGGATGTTTTTTAAGTAGTGAAAGAATTTAAAAGCAGTGAGCTCAAAAACCAGGGGTGGTTCAAAGATTTTTCAATGAGGAAGTGTGGAGACATAGAAATATTTTTTAGAGGCTGATGGTTTGCTGTTGCCAAGGCGCTACGAGTACTGTAGAATTTTTACAATTCGACAGGGCTCAATTTTCAAGGAATTCGTGGGTGGGAACCCTTACCCACGAATTAACATATTCAGTAAATCCAGTTATTCAGATTAATATATTCATAATACTTCATAAATATTTAAAAACAAATCACAAAATAAAATCGCATATTTGGTGCTTCTGGTCGAATTATTATCGGAATCTTGGGCAGCAGACGAGAGATGACGTAGGTATAGCGTTGGACTAAGGCTCTGAAAGTTTCTGAATATATAACATTAAAAATGAAAGACGACTGTTTTTGTACATCTTATCACTAAGTCTTATAAAAAATGATTCAAATATACATCAGTCAATGTTTTTTTTCATTAGACTGTCAAATCATGAAATAGATAATGCAAAAGCAAAGTTTTATTAAACGAAACATATCATGTGTTGACTAAATCTAGATAAGGGCGTTTCTTATTAATACACTCATTAAATGTAAATTCCGTCGATATTAATGTATGTAAACTAAATTCGCTTAACCTTAAGAATTCTTACAAGCCATGGTTTTAAAAACCCCTCCCTCAATATGATACAAAACATCAACCAGGTCAAGAAAGTTCATTCAGATACATCAAGCTACATTAACCAGTGCCATGTTTTAATTACACATGCGATTATATTTTAATACTCTAATTAAACAAAACGTATCAAAGGTTTCCAGAGGAGATTACAAACATATCATTTTACAAAAGGTGAGAAATTGAAAATGAGGGAATGTTTACAACTTTGACATTCCAAGACCATGTTTAAACGATTGATACCATGATTTCTACCAGTTATGTTATGCACATAATTTTGTTTTATCTTTCAAAATTTTCAAAATGGTGTAAAAACGTTCTATTTTAAACACAAAAAGACAAGAACTTAAGGTACATATTGACAGTTGGTACACTTACTGGTCCATTTTGTGTAGATCTGGCCGAGAAGTAGCATATATGTGTGGTGCGGAGACTGAGTTCTCCATATCTGGATGAGACGACCATTTGCACTTATTTAGCCTCCACCTCAGCTTGCTTCAAAGTGGCCTCCAAAAAGGAATGCAAAGCTTTCCACTGAAGAGCAGAGGCTGAAACAAAAACAGATACTAGTACACATGGCGAACACATGATTAGAAATGCATTCTCTATTGAAATAAAATTTCACAACGGTTCTTTGTGAAAGTGATAGTGCTACACATTTTCTACACTGAATTGTGTTAAACCAAATCTACACTAATCGTGTTTCACTTAATCTACTCTGATAGCGTTACACGTCTTCTTCACTGAATTATGTTAAACCTAATCTATAATAATGAACCTACAGTTCTTCTATACTGATTGTATTACACTTAATCTACACTGAAGTGTCACACTAAATATACGCTGACGGCGTAACACTTAATATATTCTGAAAGCGTTACACCTCTTCTACACTTAATTGTGTTTCACCAAATCTGTGCTGATAAACCAAAACTAAATTTAAACTGAGAGTGTTAAACTTAGTCTACAATGATAGTGTTACATTTCATCAACGCTAATAGTGTTACACTTAATCTACACTGATAGAGTTACACTTAATATACACTGATATAGTTACACTTAATATACACTGATAGTGTTACACTTAATCTACGCTGATAGTATTACAGTTAATCTACTCTGATAGTGTTACAGTTAATATTCACTGATAGTGTTACATTTAAACTACACTGGTAGTGTAACACTTAATCTACGCAGATGGTTTTACACTTAATCTACACTGATAGTATTACACTTAATCTACACTGATAGTGTTACAGTTAATCTACACTCATAATGTTACACTTAATCTACACTGCCAGTGTTACACTTAATCTACATTTATAGTGTTACACTAAATATACACTGATAGTATTACACCTCACCTTCACTGATAGTGTTACTCTTAATCTACATTATTAGTGTTACACTTGTTTAACAATGAACTGATTATGTTACATTTGTCCTTTATTGATATTTTTCAACTCCACTTCTTTGGTACATTTCTTTTTCTAAAGATACACACGGAAGTAGATGCTCAATACACTTTACCTTTGGTAAAATATCTCATCAACTTTTGACCTCTGGTTAGATATTGCTACTGCAATGTTTATACATGTATCGGTGATCACTGTTCAGTTATTATATGATGGCCTTATTTATTTAGTCCTTAAGTGTGAATACATTCATATATCCAGGCAGTGGACAAGTACAAATACAGTGATAGATACATGTACATGTATATATACATTATGCACACATGATTTCATAGAAAACAGTTTCCTAAGAATAACGTACAAAAGAGGTCAATGGGCCATGATTGGGTATAATGCAGCCATCCATAAAATATAATTTTGATAATTCCAATACTGCCCAGGACATTATTGATCATGGTATGATGCATAGATAGAAATATTATGTATATATGAGTAGAGAACACAACAGTTTATGTGTTCAATATAATGGAGATTTATAATTCTACACATTTTGTGATTACAGTTTTTAAAAGGAACATGTGCAATATAAGTTAAGAAAGCTCCATAATGTAGCTGGGTTTACAACAATGAATATAGTCTGAACAACTGGTATTTCCTTCCCCAACTCATCTGTGTTCTGAGAAGTCCTCCAGTTATGCCTCATTATGTCTTCAGAAAAGAAAAGTAAGGAGGAATTCCCCAACATAGGAAGCAATCAACTGACAAAGGACTATAGCAACGCGTACACTGTTATGTATACACGCAAATTTAGTATATACAGGAAGACACAATCTTTCAATAGATTTCAAGCATGAATCGTGTAATCAACATCATTCAAATCAAAAACAGTTTTAGGTATGCAAACTGCATTATTTTCTTATGAAGAAAGATAACACTCATTATAGATTCCTTACATGTAGTTCTTTGATATTCTGATTCATTAAATGAAATAATCATTATTAATGATACAATAGGCATATGTACAAATCTACTTGCCCTTTCTACACTGAAAGTACATTTAAAAAACTTTTCTAGATTGATAGTTATAAATCTTTCTAAACTGATAGATCTACCCCTGTTCAACAGGGATACCTCATTCTTCTTTCAGTTTCCACGTAGGCCGGTCAACATCTATATTGGTGATTAAATTATGATAAGTTCTCCGACGACTGATATCCGACGATAATGATTTCCAATTAATTTTATTAATAAATTATGTTATAATTTCATTAATGGAAATAATATCGAACTTAAAAGCTAAATATGTAAATAAAATCTATGTGCAACTACTTGAAGCGGCCGCTAGTTTAGTTTAACTTTACAAGAAAAATTAGAAGGTGGTATTTTTGTTAAATATTTATTCTTTATAGTGTAAAAGAGTTTACAATTATATTGGATAGGAAGAGAAAAAAGAAAACTGACAGATAGACATTCACATGATATATATAGATAAACGGCTATATAATTACATATTATAGGTATAAATTGTAATATATATTGGGTTCCCAGATTTCTACTTTTTGTTTCTTTACATTGAAAACATAGCATAGCATTTAATAATTTTTACGTGATTGATGCGCCGGATGTTCGTTGATCCAGTTACTTGTGTTTCAGTTTTCCTTGACAAAAGTTTAATAAATATTTAACAAACATTTCACCTTCTAATTGTCAATATAAAAAAAAACTTGCGACTAGGGACCGCTTCACATAGTGCATAAAGATTTTTTTACCTATTTAGGTTTTCAGTTTGATATTATTTCTATTAATGAAATTAAAACATAATTTCGCAAGATACATCGTCGGATATCAGTTGTTAGAGACCTTATCATAAGTAAATCACCAATATAGATGTTGACTGGCCTGCTTGGAAACTGAAAGGAGAATGAGGTATCCCTGCTGAACAGGGGTAGAGGTATCAGTTTAGAAAGAATTTATAGAACTATCAATCTAGAATATTTTTTTTAATGTACTTTCAATGTAGAAATGGCAGGTAGATTTGTACATATGCTTATTTTATCATTAATTATGATTTTTTCATCTTAATTAATCAGAATATCAAAGAACTACATGTAAGGAATCTATAATGAGTGTTATTTTTTTTTCATAAGAAAATAATGCAGTATGCATACTTAAAACTGTTTTTGATTTGAATGACAGATTACACGACTCATGCTTGAAATCCATTGAAAGATTGTGTCTTCCTGTATATACTAAATTTGCATGTATACATAAGAGTGCATGTGTTGGTATAATCCTTTGTCAGTTGATTGCTTCCTATGTTGGGGAATTCCTCCTTACTTTTCTTTTCGGAAGATATAATGAGACATAACTAGAGGACTTCTCAGAACACAGAGGAGTTGAGGAAGGAAATACCAGTTGTTCAGACTATAGTGCCTTCTTTGGGGTAAACCCAGCTACATTATGGAGCTTTTTTATTTTGTAAATTTTGTTTAACACCCAACCAGAAAATTTACAATGAACAATTTCACAATTACAATTTACTGGGTGAGTGGAAAACCAAACTTTAACAATATGACGTATTGTAAATTTTCATGTATTATTTTTGTTTGTACAACTATCTAGCAAATAAAAATACTGAATTGAATAGTTATTCGTGTAACAATGTATACCATTATTCTTACTACAAACATAATTTTTGGAATATAGATACCATGCACACAAAACAGCAATTATACGCGAAAAATTCAACTTGAATAAACTACTTAAAACGTAGGAGATAATATCAACCAAAAAAAATCATATACTGAAATGTTTCATTTTCTTATCCGACTGTTAAGACAAGTAAGTCTTAAGATAAAATGTGTAAAAAACCTGTAATTTTTTGTTAAGAAATCATAACTATAAATATTAATTCGTTAATCTGTACTTATTTGCTGTTAAAATTTAAACCGTTTTCATGATCAAAATTCCACAACGGACCAGGGTCTTTTTTCAACATCTTTGGTCTCAATGTTCATCGTTAAAAATGACCCCTGGTTAATTTTCAAACCGGGTTAAAAATCTTCGTTACCGGCAGAGCTCGGAAAAACACCACAAATGCATTAACATCACCAGTTGTCAGAATTCTATACAAAATGGAGTCTCTTCCCATCAACTTAAGTGTCAGCGTAACAGACTTCTATGGTATATTTTAGGATATATGTTTGAATTGGTTCAAATCTAACTCACATCTCAAAAGATAATTACATTTTCTCTATTTATATCATGTTTCATAAAATGGGGTTTGTCAAGGATGCCAATATAATACAGAGGTTGTTTTTCCGCTTGTCGGAAAAGACCGAAGAAGTATGATTTTTCGATTGAACTAGAAAATTACTATGCACGAGAAATTAGAAACAAACTAAGCGGACTTATTCCCTACTTTATCTATTTTATCCTTTATTTATAACGTTCTGTTGATGTTCTGCTGCTGTTGTTGTCATTTTCATCTCTGAGTCTTAAGGTTCCCTGTATCTCTACCATCATAATGTATACACTACGAGCCCACCACAACGGTTGCATCGTCAAACAGTTCTATTGTTTCGAACTGTTGCCACTGTATGCAAAATATGTAATCAGTTTTAGTTTATTTGTACATGTATATTTAACCTTAAAGTTATTTGTGCGTGAATTGAACCAGATATCCGCGACATGGTCAGATAAAAATGAACCATTTGACCATTATTTTAGCCTTTGAATCTTTCAAAGCAGAAATAAATCAGATGAAATGTACTATAACAACGACCAGGACTTTACTAAAAAGAAATCGTTATGATTAAATCTAAGTAAAATAAAATTGGATTTGATCTTTGCCATTTTACTTATATATTTGCAGTTAATTTGAATGAAATTTGCATTTATGTAAGCCTGCTTTGTAGAGCGGCTCTTTTGAATGAATGAAAAAAATAGATTACTTATTTGGTTGTTTTACTGTTCAAGATTCGAAAATATTTAAAATATCAAACGTTAATGCTTCATACGTACAAAAACGAATACGATTAACCGGATATGCATGCTTATGAAAATAAAACATGATATATTCACTTTTCCAGTTTTTAATTACCAAGTTTTGTTTACTTCCCAGCATGTGCATTATCTCTGTTATATAACTGATTCTGTTGCATAGAATAATGTAACACTCTCCTTTTCATCTAGTTGCACTGTTACATCGTAAAGTCTTCATCAAACTCAAAAGTTAATGTGAACCACATTTCATACGTTGATGAGATCTGTGTCTGCATCCAAAAGGAAGAACTCTTTTGTATATTTTACCTAGAAATTTAAATGATTAATTTTTGATTATGAAAAACAAGAGAATATAGGGTTCTGTAGACTCTCTCAACTGTCAAGGATTTCCAAAGTTCTTTCCAAAAATAAATTTTCCTGCCAAACCAAAAGGGAGCGTGGTATGTCGTCATGCGTGTGCTTGTAAGAAATAGCAGGTGTAGAAAGATGCCAAAGCATAGTAATGGAGGTCTGGGCCGGTTAGTAGAGTGGTCCAATATTTATTCGCGCCGAAAACACTCAGCAACGTGCACATGCATATTACCATTTAGACATACAATTGAGATCCTTTTTTAACATTTTAACTTTTTTTTATGTTTTACAGTCCCTGAAATGATGTTAGCCAATTCTTTTGTAAAACCATAAGCCTATGGACCAGAAAGGGCCAAAATGAGGTAAAACGTTCATATTAGAGATAGAAGTTGTAATTTTCTTTTGGATTCAATGATAGAAGAGTCCTTAAAAGTTCATTTGATTAATCGATTTTTACCAATGATAGATGAGCAAAATAAAGCTTAACTTCAAGAGGGTTCAAAATTGACCTATTTATAAATTAAATACAAACAATCGTGTCTGAAGAACGTGCAAAACAAAAATCTCGGAAAATGATTTGGAAAGGTTCCAGGGTTTTTTCCCTAAAACATTTGGATCTTGGAGAGAACAATCCACAAAGAAGGGTTTACAAGGATTTGATATTTGTAGACAAAATATTCTGATAAAAATTGTGGATATAACATTTTGAAATATCAATATTGAATTTAGACATAACTGTTGACAAGAACAAGATATTTAATTAAATCTATATTATAAGAACAATATCATTTCCTAATTCCTTATTTACTAACAATATTTTTCATGTTATAGTTTAAAACAGATTTGGTAATCTATTAATATTTATCAGTAGGTATCTTCCGCAATAAACAAAGGTTCCATTCTATGAATGAAACTCTAATGCGACTAATGAATGGAGAAGTACTGACAGGATGATTCAGTTGGTTATAGTACTCTATTGTTAATTTTATGATTTTTCCGAGAAAAGAAAGTTATGTGGGTTTTTAAAAACTTTATTTAAAATTTCGATAGAATTTTGCAAAAGTCCATTCTCAATCACCGTTGTGAATAACAAAATAATGAATGAATAGCACACTTTTCAGACAGGGGTCATGGTTGCTGTGGATCATTTGGCACGTCCTGCTGATTGTTGATATTGTTAAGGAACACTACATCAAGTTGCTGTATGAAACTTTTCGTATGTTTGGTTTAAGGAGACGGGGTTGTTGTCCGACCTTGCACACACTTATTGGAAAGTTTTTTGTTTTATAGCATCTAAGTCTTTTAATTGACAAAACATCAATAAAAAGATATGCATATAACTCTTTAATGTTGACATAACAATATAACTTCGTAGGAATAAATTCATGAAAAATGAATTTCCATAAAAAAAAAAATGTGCATTTGAAAGTTAATACCACAAACATTGTATGAAAGAGAATTTTTATACGTATTACAAGCTGGATAAATAACAAAACAATATGGTTTTACATATGTAGTTTTATTTTCAGAGAACAATTAAATTACAGAATATAAAGAAAATTATCGATTCTTTGAAGACAAAATAGTAACTTTCACGTTTTGGCTTTGGTCAACAAAAAATAATGGAATGCTTTATATTTCAGTGTCAAACAAACAATTACGCCTCACTTTTAATAAACTGCATCACTTTATCAGTCTGCCATCTATTATGGGGTTCTGTTCTCAACAGATTTCTGATGACGATATCAAGTAATTCATTAGTGTCGCTCATTTGTTGTACATTTTCTAATATTTTAGATGCAATCCTACTATCATCGATTTCTTGGGACAATATGAATTCTTCATCCCCAATAAATGGAACCTGTGCATGAACCATGAAATACAAAACAACGCCAACACTCCACATATCGGATAGTAGCGGATCGTATGATGTCTTCTTCAGCACTTCCGGCGCGGAATAATGGAGATGTCCCATATAATCATTACAAAAAATAACTTGTCCTTCAGGATCACGACATGGAACAGAAAGACCAAAATCTGCCAGTCGAACACTCGTCTTGTTAGTTAGCAGTATATTACATGGGGTGATGTCACGATGCGCGATCCTGTTCACGTGACAAAAATCAACAGCTGTTACTATCTGTGGAAAAATAAAGTGAATATCCTTAAATGTGGGTTGATTTTCAAAAACGTAGTTTTCGAGAGAACCATTTTCTGCAAACTCCATTATCAAATTAACACTGTATTCTCTTATAATAATGTCTCTCAGCTTGATAATGTTTTCATGCTTCAAAGTCGACAGATGCTGTGTTTCATATTTGATATATGTATCACAAGAGAAATCACCGTGGAAGAGAATTTGTTTCATCGCATAGATCTTCTTGTCTGCTATACTATGCACGGAATAAATTCCACCGAAAGCTCCTTCGTTGATTTTATTCAAAATAATATAAGCATCCTCTCCCATTCTGCTAGTTATTCTTTGTGATACAAACACGTTTTCCTTGCGCTTATGTAGCAAAGTATTATCGTGGTAATATAGCAATGGGCGGAGCAGAAAATACGCTCATGCACTCTTATCTTTTTTTTTTTTAATTTGGCAGCCTCTAGCTTTTTATAACAAGCATTATATCTAGTTCAAGGAACTTGTTTTCTTTTTGTGCCAACGCACCTGTTCTTCTGTTACCTGAAAGTCATGTTCAATCTGCTTTCCCATGTAAGTCAAGTACATTACTTTAATGTGATTGGTGTTACATGCTCAGGTTATATGATATGGTACCATGATATTTTAAGGGGGGTCAGGTGCAGTGTAAAATTATTTGTCAATATTTTTTGCTTGTTTTAACTTATCGACATTAGATGTCCTCTACAACATATTATTTTTGCTGTCACTCTCTTGACTTGCAAGGGTGATATTGTGATATGAATTACCCCCTTGCATTATGATTTTTTTGACAATTTCAATTTTCTGAGATTATCTATTTATTTGATGGAATTTATTAGCAAATTTAAATTAATTATTTCGAGATCAGAAATAAATTCAAAAAATTAATTACCACATTGGCCTTTTACATAGCAATATCATAATTTTACGACAATATTGATAAGATCAAAACTTAACATTTTGTAGTTTTTGATGACAAATGTGAACAGAATTGACGAATAAAATACATCTAGAATGCCTACAGTCTCTCTAAAAACAGCATATAGGATGTTCATTACCTCTTCTTTTAAATGATATTTAATTTAACATAAGTATCAGGATTACTTGTCTACGAATTCAAATGGAATGTCAAGAAAATATTTTATTTTCGACATAATTCCCTTATAGTTATAAAAAACGTGAAAAAGATATATAAAATCAATTATGACGTCTTGATGGATCTAGTTCAAAAATACGCTCTAAAATCATTTCTATATCTTGACTTGAGTATATATCACTGTGATGAGATGACACAAACATGAATTTTTGCGCTACTGCTGTAATGATATTTAAATATTTTGTATTCCAAAAGCTGTAAAAATGGAATATAAGTAGCAGTGTTTAAGTATAAAATTTATATAAACAAAAATTGTAATGATTTTGGATAAAGAAATTATTTCAACTCGTACTTTTTTAAACAATTCATTGCAGAGACCGGGCCATAGAAAACACAATATTCATTTAAAAAGTTAAAATGCCATCAAAAATCATAAAAGCGTGTATATTACACACATGTTCTTTTAGAATTAGTCTCAGAGAGTAAAATAGATTTCTTGTTAAAACTTTGAAAAGATATTGAGCATGGCATATATCATAATCAAACAATAGGTGATTAGCTTTTAAACTGTCGAATTCAATTATAAATCTATACACGTGTAATTATTAGAATATTTAATAATCTAGAGAAAGACAAAAAAGGAGGAAAAAAAACCTTTGTAACATTTTTCAACCATATACACATTAAACAAGATAATTTGTATAATTTTAATGCTAATGAAAAGTTTATCGACTCTTTCTCAAAATTTAAAATTACATTAAGCTAAAATTAAAGAAAAGGACATTTCACGTACATTTCACAAAACTTGATTGTAAGTTTTGTCTTACTTTAGCTGTGATAAAAATGGGTGTGTATTTGGATAACAGTAAAACTATTTTCACTGCGTGAAGGTTAAACAACTATTATCCTACTCCAAAAAAAATGAAACATCCAACCCAGTGAAAACAAATGGCTTCATTATCAGGTTCTCAAGCTGTGGAACCTATTATATGACTGTAACATCGCCCCAATTTATTTCATTTTGAAAGTTTATCTTTACAAACAGTACAACTTTAAACAGTTTTATTGCTTAAACCTTTAACGGTGAATGTCAATTGCCTTTAAATTAGATCAGATAAGCTATCAGATGTAGAACACTATGCTTTAGAAAGCCATGTCTCTATAGAAGACTTTATTATGAAGACCAATATATACATTTTTTTTTTTTGCGCTAGTGTGATAATTAAATGGATAACATTAGCGCTCAGAATAATTGTCTAATTAGTGCAATTAACAAGCATCAAGAAAAAAACTCAAATAATGTAGATTCTGTGGTAGAGTCAGGTATATGGCATTCCTACTAGCTTTGGCTAGTGGGTTACATGTAACCCTTTAGCTCGATCGGTAGAGTGCTAGACTGGCATGTCAGAGGACCCGGGTTCAAACCCCAGCAGAGGCAAAAAGTGTCTCTGTTACAATTCTAAAGTGTTGTATGAAAACACAGTATAAGCTCTGACATGATGATACAATCCTTAAAATGCATTCAAGGTTGATACATGTTTTAAGGGCACTACAACCTCCTTTAAATTCTCAACGTTTTAACTGATTTATCTACGTGGAAATGAATTGTTTGAATTCAAATCTAAAGCATGAAAGTAATAAAATTGTTTTTATCTTATGCACCTTTTATGCTTAATAAATCGGGATTTTTTCTGAAAGCACAAGTTTCTATTGCATTTATAATTAATGAACTTACAAAACGATACCGAGTACAGAAAATAAATTATTAATTCGTATGTGTTACGTCCGGTTTGTTCAAAAATAAAGCTGAACTGTGTTTATGTAAGGTCTGTTTCTCTTGTTAGAAATTAAATGGTGTATATGCTTATCTCAAAGATTTACTAACTATATCATACAACAGGAAAAATGCTCTACTATTTCATTTCCATTTTAAGATCAGTATGCAAGTTTGGAAAGTGTCCATTTTTTACAAAAAAATTCATATACTTTTTAAAAGGATTTTGGGAGGTTTTTTTTAATTTAAGATGTTGCCTTAATAAAGATGGAATATAATCCTTTTATTAGAGAGCTATGTAGAAATGTGTTTTAAACATGATATTCAGAGAATTTGTTGTTTGGTGCTGTTGTTTTATTCTAGGTACTATTTGTACCTTATTATCCCCGTCGGAATATATAGAATTATATTAGTATTACATTGGACATAAGAACGCTTTTTGGTTCAAGTTGAGGTCAGTATATACTCATCATCTGCACCTACTATAGTGATCATATGATGACATGTCGCTGTCTGATATCAGTAATATCTGTACAGTTGTATTAATAATGCCACTTATGATGACGTTAATATTCAGTGAGATGACGTCTTGAATATTTCCTTTTATTAATACTAAATGAAAATAAATAATCACATCAAAGTTTCAGCTTATCTGAACCAGATTGCAATTTTAGATGCAATATTTTACATTTTTTATTGTTGCAGCGATATTCTTTAATTTAATTTTTGGACTATGAATGTATAAAAGACGAAACATAAAAAGAGTTTAGAAAAGTGATTTCCTTAGACAAATAGAGCATTTCGTGCTCAACATTTATGTTTGTAATGATACATGTTTTGTTCTAAATGTCAGGAAAAAAATCCATAAATGTTATCAAATAACTCTAATCGGTGCAATACAATGTAGTTTAAAGGTTAACAAAGTTTCTCTCGGACTTATACCTCTGTATTATGTAATTTGAAGTCATTTTGGTTGTCAGATGTATGAAATTGAAAATCACTAAAACTACTGTTTAATTTCCATAATCGTTTGAAAACTATGTGTCTCCTGACAATACTTGTACAGAAGATAAGAATTTGAATTCGAAAAAGGAACCATATTTCAATTCAGCCAGGGAAGATAATAATTTGAATTCGAAAATGGAACCATATTTCAATTCAACCAGGGATATATCACACAATATCAAGAATTAAACGAATTTAATTGTATTTAAAAATTTACAGAATAGTAAGCATATCAGTAGCACGATTTGCATAAAAACGTACAAACAATTATTCCTTTTAGAGGAATGATCGGCATGTAATATCATTGGTCACTTTCATGTTAATGTAATGCAAAAGTATTACAAATTTTAAAATATTGATAAAATGGATGTGTCGCACCGTTTTCCGAAATAGTAAGGATGGAATAAACTTTACTGTATAATGGTTTAATCTCAAGGCAAACTCGTTAGAATAATGGGGTTTTTTTTTAGTAATCTACATGTAATTAAATATTCATATGAGGCTGTCACTGCATAGTAAACAAAATAGTGCGAGGCGCAATGCGTGCGCAAATAGTTAAATTTGCCAGATGCCTTACACGGACACAATTATGATCGACCGAAGTCAATCACAAAAACGTCGATATATCATGAATGTATTCTATTACAATTAATGTACAAAATTCATGAGAAAGCTTTACAACAATTTTGAAATCTTTCAAAAATATGTTCAAATAATTAGTTTAAAAAATCATTTTCCTTTTAAACATTAGCTTTGTTTTATTTTGTTGTAAGTTCTTTCTTAAATTGATATACAAGAGTAAAGATACGTTTTACTCAGTGGCATGGTGTTCCCTACTTAGTAGATCTTATTCAATATCATAAGAGTGCATTATTATTCATTTCATGTGGTTCTTTCTCGTCGATGAACATTTCCTGTCTATCTTGTTTAAAGTCTTAAGTACAAGGGTATGATTTTTAACACTCCATGTAAACATTTGGCGTAGCATGAATTCTTTTTCGCCGTCAATTTGATTTACTGCTCGACTAGACGTGTACATGTAGTGCCTTGTTGTGGTGATTGATGGCGGCTGACGCTAACAACATAGCTGTGGTTGTTCATACTTACAATATGTTTTTATGATGAGCACTCTGGAGAGGCTATACTTAAAGGTGTAGCAAATGTAAAGTTAAAGCTGCAGCATTGTGAATCTGTATTTTTGAGCTTTTTTTAAAATGAAATGTATTTTAAACTATCAAGCATATGTAACGTCTTTTTCTGTCAAACTATTGCTTTGTGTTCTGACAAAATACATAGTCGGAAAATAATGTGTCAACCTGCTGAATTTTTCTCCCTCTCTTGAAAAAATAATCAATACTTTATTGTGGTTAAAACGTTCCTACTTTAAGGTACAAAATAATACCAATCAAGTGAATTATAACATTGGTATAAATATAAATGAAATCAAAGAATATTGAATCAGTTGACTTCCTATCAGTAATTGAGCGTATGACAATGGTTGCTAGTTTTTAAACTTAAGAAATTTACTATGACTAGAGATATTATGAGAATTATGAATAAATTCTATTGTAAATCAGAGATTAACCAAAACTCACAGGTATGTTAAGGTTAATGATACTTCTCATGTAACAACAGAAAACGCAAAAAGTGTAAACACCAACATGTATTATTACTCATCATGTAGTACGTCATTTAAAGAATACCACATTTGCTTAAGGAAGAAGTAAACAGTTTTGTTTTCATTCGTTTAAGATTTGGGGTTCTTTTTTCATTAGAACCATTAGAGCTTCTAGCTCAAGAAACTTGATTAGGAGATTTTGAATTCACTTTACTTTCCTGCAATTTTTATTTTTTGTGTTATATTCATACTGAATGTAAAGTTATGTGACTTAAATGTATCCTTGATGTCATACGTACAAATGTACATCTTTACATGTTAAATCTGCTAAAGATACAGGTAAATTGAATTAAGTTTAATATATCTATATGAAATATAACAAGGAACAGCAAGATCAAAGAATGCATTAGGGAAAAATAACTTGTGCAGCTAGGTACTGCAGTAGTTATCTTTGTAAATCCATATTCCGTGAGGTCTTATGTTACTGCTTTTTTCCTGAAATTCCAGGTAAAACTTTTTCATGCATGTGATAAGCTAATGTGTGTTATTTTGTGGATATCAAAGAAACGTAACAATAATACACTTAGAGATAATGTAAATAGCAGACGGGCATCAATCTTTGCTTAAACGAAAAATTGGCAAGATAATTTATTAAACAAAACCTTGCTTAACGGCAACAGTAGCGCAAGCGTCGAGAAACGATCAGCAAGTTTCTTCTTGGTGTTGAAAGATATGTTTGCTTTAAAAAAAAAATAGATTTCATTATTATGCTTCTTTGTACTATTGTTTTGATTATATTAAAACATATTGAGGTGCTTTTGTCGGTTTTTGACTTTTTTATTTCTAATTACATAAAAAAAAAAATAATAATAATAAAACATAAATTATAAAGTTTTGATCTATGAATCGTCAGCCAATTGTTTTATACATATTGAAGATCGTTCAAATTTACTAGTATATAAAAATATGCCTTTTTCTTTGAAAAAATTAACTTTATCTATTCTAAAACATTAATGAAGAAGTTCTAACATTTTATATTAATATCTATCGTTCGCACGGATGTTGGCGCGAGGGTGTATTTGTTGTGGTGGGAAGCCGGCGTGCCCGGAGAAAACCCACGTGTCCAAGCGGGTGACTGCCATACACGTTTCACGTACAACCACTGCCTATCACAGGGATTGAATAAGGGCCGCAGCGGTGAGAAGTGAATGTATTGTCCATTGCACTATACTTGGGCACCTTAAATCGAATATTCCCCAAAGTCGTTATGTAATGTTGTGAGATAACTGATTTTCCGAATTTCTGCTTTTCATTACTTACGTTGTTTCTGACATCTTTGTGTTGCAAAATAAGAAGTGCCATGTTTCATATTTATATAGTTTGACGTCATACATTTCATGTCTGCCTCAAAATGAAGTTGGTATCACCCATGCCATATATGTTTTAGATATACAATGAGATTATAATGATTTAGTCATTCTATCTTTATAAGCTCAATGGTCAAGTTTATATCTTTAAAAATATAAATCACATTATAGCGGTTTGTTAGAGATTTCCAACATGTTACAAGGATTCCAAACTTGGGATCATCGTTGGATGAGATAAAAAGAGGGAAGTATCCCAGAATCTCTCAATCTTGGCAGACTTTTATTCTTAAAAGTATTGACATGCGTTAAAATAAAACATGAATCAATTGATGAAGAAAAAACAATTGGATGAAACAACTTATATCAGATAGTTCATTCATTATCCTCAAATACAAACTTTACTTGTTGCAATATGATTTGTTAAACAATTATTTTTTATCAAATAATAGTTTTCAAAGGTAAAAGTGCTATAAAAAGTGTGACGAAAGCTTTTATTTTCATAAAATACTTTTTAAATATGATAACAACCGTGATATCTTCAAGATAAAAATATATGATTAAAATATCAATTTAACATTATAATTTACTTGAACAATTTCTTTTTCACTACAAAATTCTCTTCTACATGACAAGTGCATAGAAGAAACTATTTTTTATTTTATTCATGCATTAGGTTCAACATAATTGTTAAAGGCAATTGTGTAAGGGTGGTGCTGATACAAAAATGGCATGACACTTACATTACATTTTTATGCTATGGTGTTGGATTAGAAATTATGATAAAAAGATTTTAATCTGATTTGGAATTTTTAGATTCAGTAAACGATCTACATCACTGAGCAAGTGTTTGGCAAAGTAAATTTTATCAATAATTTCAAGTTTGGCAACTTCCATTTGGTGTTTATTGTAATCAGATTGATTTGTTAGAAAATATGCGATTATTAACCTTGAAAATCACCTGCATGTGTCAGATACATCTGCTTCAGGGTCGATCAACTCGATAAAAAATAACATTTCTGTCAAGTTTCATCATAAATAAAGTTTTATGAGCATTACCTTCTGTCATGCATAAGTACAGTGACAAAAATGGATTAAATATATTATTGCAAACTTCATTTGCCTTTAATCAAATAATGCATTGTGTTGTGCGACAAAAATAAAGTCTATTTATTAAAAAAAGTTTCTACATCCTTTCGCTCTTTGAAATCAAATGCAATTATCAGGCAAAGTTTTCCGGAATGGAACATGGTTACAGGGCCAACGTTACAATAAAGGGTTTTAATTGAAGAAACTAACGTTCAAGATATACTTAGGGCATCCTGCCTAAATAAACGTCTGTATCTTTTACTGACCTAGTTGCACTTGTATTATTGTTTGGTATTAACGTCTGACCACTAACACGGTGGAAAATCTCTACGATGACGACAGACAAGAAATACCGGTAGAAACTGGACATCGTGTACAACTTAGCTCCAAAAGACATCAATATTTGTAAACAGACAGTGGTACTGACAACACACAGTAGTTGCGATACAGAAACAATACTACGTCAGAACCCGCCGTGAGCTCGAACAATCACTACCGATCATGAGTTTTCAAACATAAGGAAGGGTATAATTTCCCATGTTTGAGTTGCTGGGTTGTCAGAATTAGTATAATACAGACTGACTCTCAGCTGCTTCAATGATGTTTTGGTACTTATTGTGTTTTACTATGATAGAAAGGTCAAACTTTATTTAGAACTCTAAATATGCTTATATGTGAACTTTAGTACGTGTATCACCGTCTGATGATACAACTGTTGTACTCCACGATTGTTGTCCTACATATTACAATTTGTCATGGTTTATATGAGCATCATACAAGAAGTATGATTATCACATCAAACCATTTAGATGATTTGGTACTCGATAATCTGTGTACTCGAAACGATTTTTCACGTGTGTCAAAGATTACGTTATCCAATGCATTAAGTTTGTCAATGTACAGATATTTGATTAAACATGTCGTCATCATCTCTTATTCAAATAATAAAAAAGTCAAGAAAAAAATGTTTTTCAATGTTAGATGATAATCAATTATTTAAAAAAAAAAAAGAAAATATATTTCATCTTGTGTGTAGATACAACGATTAAATGTACAATACATCGCTAAAAATGTTTAGGTTAAGAATTATCTCAAAATGTTATTAAAATAAGTAGTTGCACTTACAATAACAGAGTAAAAACACAATAAAGTCATAAGAATACTTTAGATAATACTACAATGACTAGCACTTCTAGACTAATTAAATGATTATGATAATCATTACATGGTTAAACAAAGGAGATCTACATGTCTGCAACATGAAAGTCATTTTTATCAACGCAATGTTTCATTTTCTACAAAACAAAAATATCTCTTTAAAATATATATTAAATACTTTTATCGTGATTTCATTTCAGAAAAATGAAACATAGTTAATTTCAAAATTAATATTTAAATAAAAATCATTAAATCATTAACAACGAGAAACATCTAAAGAACCTTCCTCAATAACAAAATCCTGGTTTAAAGCATAATAAAGTCATATCAGGAAAATTATGGTTGGAGCAAAATTCAAGGATCAGTAGTTTTAGTTGTGCAACTGGGCAAGAATTTCCAAAGACCGGTACGTATGTGTGTTTTTAGTTGCTAATAAAGGTTTGAAATCAAATTAAAGCTAACTATCATATAATAAATATAGTTGATAACTCAAAGAAAATGGTATTATATTTAGGAAATCAATTGTATTTTGAATGCGAGTCATGAATGAATGAGTTAAACTTTAAATTTATATACAACAAGTGATTGTATATGAGAGCAGTTTTGTAGCAATTAACATGCAACATGCAGCCGGTGTGATCTTTAACCTCTGTAAAGTTATACGTTGGTATTTGATAAGTTACACCTTCATGGTCATAACTGTCGTAACCGCTTTAAAAATAACCAAACGTCTGAAGCATCTACTATGTATTTTATTCTGCAAGGAATGGTCGCTTTGACCATAAGTTTGATATAAAGTTGTTGTATGTCATACGGGCTTGTAATTGATTATAGATATATACACCATTTTTTAATACATGTATGAAAATATACATTACGAAAATAGCAGATGGCCAAAGAAACACATTTTCTAGAGACTTTGACTCGATTTTCCCCCAAATATGGTGAATAAAGCTTAATTGAATTAACAGCATCCCTGTCTTTTCATCGCCCTTGTAGAGTATTCTATTTTGTTAGAATTTGTTTGGTAAATTCCAACCAAACAGAAAGAGTGGTTCACATCGTTTGATTTACGCCATTAGATATCTGTTCAACGTGCAATGTCGTCCAATGAAGGATATAAGGCATATTGTCACTACGTGCTAATATATACATTGACATAACTTTGATAGATTGATTTATAAGATCTGCTAACAATATTTTCAAACGTGTGTTAAGTTATGATGTACTCTTCATCTCCTGTGGGAGGTAAGTCAGCATGGACCGTGAAATATAAAACAATTCCAACACTCCACATATTGGAAAGATGCGGATCGTATGGTGTCTTCTTTATCACATCTGGGGCGGAATAATGTATGTGTCCCAAATAATCATCGCATAGAATGACATGTCCTTCATGATCCCAGCATGGAACAGAGAGACAAAAATCTGCCAATCGACACTCGTCTTGTTAGTTAGCAGTATTTTATAGGAAGTGATGTCACAGTGCGAAATATAATACAATGACAAAAATCCACAGCAGATAATAGCTTAGGAAAATATGTTACAGTTGCTCAAAGTTTCCTCCTTCTGCTATACAATACATGTACTGGTATTCAAGTCATTATGAGAAATGTGTTTACTAAGTCAGACCAAGATGGGGTTTGTGTACTTTGTGGCTGAAAAATTATTATTCAATTGTCTACAATTTGAAAACTGTTCATTATCACCACATGTCATACGTTTATATTTTAGTTAAAATACTTCATGTACATTCCAAGTATTTGGGGGAAATTGTTCATTCTTTATGATATTTAGCCTGTTAATTACTCTCTTTGTTCCTATACATGAATGTATATTTTTCATTTTCTAAGTAATTATTATTAACACGTTAAATCAGATTCTAAAATAGCGTCAATCATGACGAAATAGCATTTTCGTGTTCAAATCAATATATAACAATTTTTAATAAGTTTTCTCGTTATTTCACATGAGATAATTTTAATACTATGCCTCGTAAACTGTTCGATCACACCGAAAACATTTATATTGTTCTCTCGGAAACAGTTATATATCACATGAAATAGTAATATTGCCCCCCAAAACTGTTATATCACCCTCGCATGAAATTATTCAGCATATTAATTACACACGTCGGGTTCGAAATTCAAAAAGCCAGTTGCTAAGCAAACGTACTCCCCGAAAATCAAAATGCCAGGGCAACGTCTGCGATTTGTTTTAAATTCAGAGGTTCTTTAATTGTTTAATGGTAAGGAGAAATGATAGATACAATGAGAGTAATCAACTTCAGCGTGAGCGAGCTGAAAACAATAAACGCCCACTTAGAGTTTACCGGGGAAAGAGCCTTCCGAAATATTGCAAGTCATAATACAGCAACATTATTGCAAATTGTTAGTATTTGATTTATTGAAACTTACAATTATCGATCGACATTTTACAAAACATTGTAAATTAATTTGTAAATTATTAACATATTTCAAAAAATTTACACTTTTTAATGAAATAAATACTTTCGTAAACCGATTTAATTTCTTTAAAATATTATGTAACATATATTGAATGGTTTTTGTGTACGGCATCGGGCGACATAACACTTCAGCGCTTTTCTGTCACCTCGTGGCAAATATTCTGGTATGTCGCCCTCGAAGCCATGATATATCTGTATAACATTGCTCATTGAATATCTATATATTATGTTTATATCCCACAATGCCTTTTTAAGTTGTACATTTAGTTACATTTAATTGTATTGCAAATGAAACCATACAAGCGGAAGTCTTCAATAATGGTCTTGGTGATTTTTTTTCATGATTTTTCTTCTATATGCCCAACAACTTCATTTTCGTTTCATAATCTCGAGTAAAAACTGCAAAACAAACAAGGCATAATTAACAAAAAAGTGTCTAAAAGTGAAGGTTGTGTGGTGGCCTGGAACAAAGCCTCTAGGTAATGGTAAAGGTGTTATTAGAACTCTAAGAAAAATAATTGTTGCACCATGGTTTTTTTTCCTCTTGTCTTTATCTAGTTAAATTTCAATTTAAGGTAAGGTTTGCGGCTTGCCTTTTTAAGAAATTATACCAAAGTTACATACCATTTTGTTCACTACACTAAAGTCTTTTTCCCATGAAATTTAAATGATTTTGCTGGTCCCGTTTTAGTTTTTAACTACAAAAGGTCAAAGCTCATGATTTCAAATTTTCATGTTGGTGAAATGTAAATGATTTCATGAAAATATGTACATTTTGGGGGCTATTTTTGCTTAAAATGTTCGAAAATAATGTCACTATTTATATCATGATTCATTTTTAAAAAAATTTAATGAACTATTTAAAAAGTGAATAAAATACAACAGAAGTCTTAATTTTGGACCACTATTATGTAAACAAAAACATCTTATTTAAAACCTTAACAAGAAAAAACCTATCTCAGTATATGTTTAATCTGAGATTTCTAAAACACTATTCAAAACCATATGATACGGACTTCGTTTTTTTTGGAAATTAATGAAATGCTTGTGTCATGTTATTTTTTAAAGGAAACTACAAAACCCCGCGAAATAAAAAAAAAATCCTGAAATCAATTATGACGTCCTTTAAATTTTGACGTCATAGCTGAAATAAAGGGTAGTTGGTGTTACGTCACAATGAAAATATGTGAGTTATCTCCCTGTAACCGCAAACCTTACCTTAAATATTTTTTGTAAGAAAGATACTAGTATATGCAGATACCGAAACCAAGTTTGAAGTTCAAAGGTTTGGAAGTCATGTTAAATAACTACTTTAAGCATTATTTTCTCTTTTCTTTCTTTTCCCTATTACTTCTCAGATTTTACCTAAAGAATGCATGTTTGTGATGTATTGCAATTGCCTTAACAACGGTCCAAGTTCAAAGGTAAACTACATAGCAAAACTTTTATTCTTGTCCAAACCCTATTCTTCTTTCCTTGGCCCTATCTGCCTTTTACGAAACCAACAAAGAGCTTGTTATACAGATAACTATTAAGTACTCTTCACAAATAATACATTTTATATGCGACTGTGTGTGTTTATATATTTTGACCAAATATAGTGCTGTTTACATTCAATGTGTCCCGTACATGTGTATCGGATGGTTATGAAATAGTTGTGTTATCTCTTGGTGCAATTTCTATTTTTATACCTAATTTGGATATATAAAGATGTAACCAATCACCGTGGCTCCTGAAGATCACGCGATCATTATCGATCTGTTTACCAGAAGATAAAGCCACACTTAACTTTCTTTTGATTTTTTTAATCCAACTCGTTTTATCGTTTTGATAGTTATGGTAACGAAATACAAAGATAAAAGATGGGGTTTTTTTTACTTCAAACACAACTCTTTCAAATATGATATAACTACACGCTTTGGCACTATGATGGAAAGAGAAAAAGCGCTAAAATAATGTACATTTAGTACATGTACTTACATATAAAAAAAACAATCCCATGCCTAGATTATTCAACACCGTTAACACACCATAAAATTGAATTCCTAAGTTCTTTACCCAGGACCACCATGTGACAGTTGTGTCTTCGTCCTCTGATTAAACGAAATTCAAAATTATGTTAAAATTAGGAAACAAATATAAATTATTCAATTATATCAATGATTCAGCCAAGAAATAAATTTCAAATAAGTTTCACAACAAATTCCGATAGGATCTTCAAGTGAATTTTGAATAACTTTTTTTGACAACACCCAATGTTATCCAGATGGAAAAAGATTACTCCATTCAAGAAATCGATCAAAATATCTAAGGTGGATAAAATGAGACTCAACCTCATTAAAACTAATTTGATTAGATCAGTATAATATAGTATAGATAATTTTATCTCATTCTTTGCTTTCTTTGATTACCAGTTTCTCCTTCCTTGCCTAAACAGTTACATTGTTGGGTATTTGTATTGGATTCATTTAACTCCATACCCAACTTTCCTTCTTCATCTTTTACGCCATATTGGGTAACGTGTGTCTCTAAAAATGTAAATATTATCAAATGAAGATTTAATAATTTTTAATCACTTTAAATAATTAAATCAGTATAATGTAACATACACATTTCCTTACTTTGGTCATTTCCTCCTTCTTTGTCAAGATTGTAACTTTGTTTTATATTTGTTTTGTAGTCATTGATTTCCCTGTTTTCATCTTGATCTTGATCTTTTACGCCAGTTATGGTAAATGGTCTCTCTAAAAATGTCTACGTTCTCATATAAGGATTTAATAATAAGCTCCATTTTTATTCAACTATATATTTTTTAAAACTCTGTGCTTTGTAAGAGCAATATCTGATTATGAGCTGTAAAATCAACTGCATTAATTATTTGTTGTGTTATTTTCTATTTAAAAAGAATATATAATTTGAATTATAACTCGTGAAATTTGAAATAAGAGGTTTTAATTGCTTATTGCATTCTATGATATCAATTAATTTACAATATTTTTCTGTTGGTCCCCTTATGCCTACCTTGCTCATTGTTTTCTCCAACTTTGTTCATTTGGTGAACTAATTCATTGTATTTGATATCAGTCTTTTCAATTTGTGCTTGTAACTCAGAAAGCAAAGCACGCATTTCTAAAAATATATAACAATACTTGTATTCATTCAAATGTTGTAAATTATGCTAATTAAGATAATGCGCAGTATTCGATCTGTCTGCACAGCCTGGTGCGTGAAAGGATCAACAAAATTAAAAAATAAACATTTGATATTTAAATTTATATTTATTTTATTGCTTATTGAATAAAATAACCATTCATATTCATTTCAAGTCATTTATTCAAAGTCATAATATAGGGCTTTTTTTGGGGGGGGGGGGGGGTAAATAAAAGATTAAACAGCCGTGATACGCTATTAAGCGTGTTTCGATGGGAAAAAATATTTGGCGCCAAAATGTTGAAGGAAAAACTTGTTTAAGTAAAATTACCGTAATGAAACGAATATTTCAAAAAAGGACATCAAGTTGATTAAATACGTTAAAAACTTTTATCAAAATAAATAGTATCAAATTGTTTATAAATGTTTGATGACGATTACATGTATATATGTTTATACGCCGTGATCTGGTTTCACGTGTGTTACTGAACAACGACCGTTACAGATTTCAAATGCAAAGACTAGGAGAAATATATAGTTAATGTAAATATTGTTGTGAACAAAATTTCATTAAATTTTTTTTTGTGCGTGAAGTACATATATATAAAACATATCTATTCCTTAAATATCAATTTTAAATTGAAAAGTTTAAGTCTTTACAACTACATAATTATGTATCTTCAAATTCATAGGAGAAGAGGTGTTTTAAATTTTTCTTTCGTGAAAATCAACGTTTATATTAAAAACATCACTTCAATGTTTTTTGGAGGTATTTTTTGTAAAGAAAAGCCTTTAAAGTTACAGTCTGTCTTGGGTATATAAAACCAGCCAGACGTATTGCGTAGACTCACGACCTTCATTTAAAACAGGCCTACTTATTCTTTTCAAAAGTTCTCCGATTAATTGAATCATAAGGGCATTTGTCAATAAGTAAAATTATCTGTTTAGTCTAGTAATGTTGTTATATTAACAGTTGGTGCATAATTAGTTTTATAAAGAATGACAAAGCCAAGAGAAAATGATCATGTTTGTCCTTCAAAATATCAATTAGAAATTACCTATAAATAATTTCACTGTACAAAGTTGTCAGAATATACTAAACATACATCCACTTACCACTGTTCTGGTTCTCTGACTGTGAATTGCGCCAATAAAGACACAAAAGAAATTGCGCTGCCACCACCATGCAAACACAAATATTCAGCGACACTGACATATTATCATATGTATACCACTGCAAGTAAATAGTAGTCAAACTGTCATCAAAATATTATCTAAAGTTTTACTCCGAAATATTCCCTACTTTCGGTTTACTGTTTACACTTCGTTGACAGATTTTTAGCGGTTAGCAAACATATCATAATCTTTATCATTAATCAATAGAATTTGACTTAGAGAAAGAAAAATGTTCTGGGCTTTTTTAATATTATTCATTTAAACATAGATATAACTGTAAAGTCTATTTTCAATCGTTTGTATGAATTACAAAAGAGTGGATATATAACACACTTTTAAAGGGATATGGTCACGATTTTGGTCAAAAATTATTTTTCCGATTTTAATGTTTACAATGCTTCAGTAGGGCATTTTTAATAGCAAACTAAAATTTGAGTGTCATGTGTCATTTATTGAGTTATAAATGAGTTACAGAGCTTACAATTCTTTGCTATTTAAACAAAGCTTTTTCTTACGTTTTGAATGTTGACGTAAAAATTCCAGTTGTAGACCTAAAATGAATGTATTAAACGTTAGGAACTGTTTATTGATGCTTAAAATGAATAAAAAGATACACAAATCAGCTTGAAAAAGATTTTTTACTGGTATATTGAACCTATGTAAACAACAACAGGGCACGAGCCCTGTTTACATGACTAAGAATTGTGAGACCTGTATCTTGCTTAAAGTTCTACGACTGACTCTCAAATTTCATTTGATCATTACAAATGCATTCCTAAAGCATTGTACATTATAAAAACAGAAAAATAGAACATGACCAAAATCGTGACCATGCCCCTTTCAGACAGTGTCAGGATTGTTCTAGTTGACTCACAGCGTCCTGTTATTGTTATGAAACACTACATCAAGTTGCCTTATGAAACGTTTTATATGTTTGTATTAAGAAGACATACTTGTTGTCCGACCTTGCAAACATTTATTTAAACGTTAATTATTGTGTAACAACTCAGTTTATTAATTGACATTACTCCAAAACAATTTTTTCTGAAACAACACTTTATTGTTGATAATAGCAACATAACTTTGTAGGAATAAATTCATGCACAAATATTTACATTAGCTAATATGCTTCCTTGTATGAACCTTTAGAGTATCGAAAACGTTTAATTCTGTATATTCACATTCCACATATGTTTTGCTTGTAAAGTGTGTTGAAAGCTACGGCAGTTATAACGCTATAATACACACAGGGTACTCAAAGGTTAAAATGACGAGTTTTATTATGACGTCACAAACGTTGAACGCTGCAAACTGCAATGTCACAAGCGAAAATCAAAGTGCACGCGTGTAGCTGTTACAGAGGTCCTTCCATTAATATTAACTTACCCTTAGGATAAGATAGGAATTTTAAGGCATTAATCACATTTGCACACAAGGCAAGAAGTTAAAAAAAATGTAAATATAAGCATTAAATCATGATTTTATGAAAGATACAGTCTCATAACTGCAGCGATGTGTGCATACAAATTTTCATAACGCGCTAACGTGCGTTACTCAATTTGTATGACACACCGCTGCAGTTATGAGACTGTATCTTTCAAAAAATCATGATTCAATGCTATAGTGAACTTTTTCATGACGTCACAATAGTTACAGCACGCGCTTATCGTTTGACAGTTGCATTCTTGCAAACCTAAACACACGGTTACGTTAATAGTTCTTAACAGTTTGCCTCTCTCAAACGTAAATATATTAAGTAATATCAATTAAGTAATATCTTCTGAGAAGCCATTCCGGCTTCACAGGATTTGATCACGTGACCAACCAAGTGCATATCCCGGTGAACTTTGTAAATTGCTGTTTATTTCTTAAATAACATTTTGAAGGAAATGTATTGTCATTATACTTGTATAAGTTAATACACCATGCATGCTAACCAACTAATTGTCTTACAAATTATATATGGTAAAAGATAAGATAACTATGCAATATTCAGTTCAAATATTTAAAAGTCTTTTATCACTTTCATGTTTAAACCCTGATTTTTTACTGATATAGTATGTTGCATCCTTTTAAATACAACACATGTAAGGATCAATACAACAATACGGCTAAAATCATCAAAAATATACTTATAATATGAATTATATTTACAACAAATATGTTATATCTTTATGAATTATAAGATAAAATTTAAAAAATTAAAGATTATTTTTGTTTGATGAAGTTTAAAGAACAAAATACACAGTACAAGAAAGTTATAGTATAAATAAAAATGGCAAAAACATTCTTTTATGTGAATACCCTCATTTGCAATGGTCATATAATAGTAAACGATATCTTATTACATAGCCTGCGCAAAATAAACTGCCATAACATTAAATATTTCTCTTGAATTTCATACAAACGACTTTTAGGTAACAACATAACAGGTGTGTTGGCAGCATAAAAAGAAAGTTCCTTGAACTAGATGCAATGGGGTTTTTTACTTTTAAAAGCTAGAGGCTGCCAAATTAAAATAAAATAAGAGTGTATGTGCTTATCCTCTTCTCCACCACATCGCTATATCAGCAATATATAAGATAAAGAAAAACGTGTTTCTGCCGCAAAGAATAGCTAGCAGAATAGGAATATATGCTTAAATTATTTTGAATAAAATCAACGAAAGAGATTTCGATGGAATCTATTCTGTACATTGTATAGCAGACAATATTTATGCAATGAAGCAAATCATCATCCGTGGTGACTGTATGTGCTTTTATAATATATCAATTACACAATGTTACTTTTTCATTTGAATGTCATTTGAAGAAAAGGTATACGTCCCATCCCTTATTTTAAAGACTTAAAACTACAATGCGCTACGAGGGAGGGGCATTTCACAAAACTAGGTTATCAGTAAAATATTTTTTTACATAGCTGTGATAAGCTGTGATATGTGTGATGCATATTCCGATAAAAGTAAACTTTTTTATGGTATGAAGATTAATCAAAATAATCAACATCCAGAAGTAGTGAAACATCTTACCCAGTGAAAATTGGCTTCCTTATCAGCTTTTCAAGCTGTGGAACCCATGATATTACCGAAATATCACTCCATTTTATTTCTTTTTGATTGTTCTACTGCGCAAACCGCACAAGATTATAAGATTTTGATGTTTACACCAACAACGCTATCATGAGTGAACTGATTTTTAATGAGACCTAGACACGATTTGAGATCCAAATTTTATTTTTTATGTTTGAAATAATTTATTTGTGCAATTCAAATGATTAGCCAAAATTTGAATGTCGGAGGTATAGTTATAAGAGAGATACAGAGGTAAGAATTCATTTTTATGCAAACAATGCTCAATTCTTATATTTGTTTACAAATAATGTAAGGTAAGGAATCAACATATTTTGACAAAATGACTCGTAGCAAAGAAGATCAACTGATTCAATGTGTTCATAAATAATATTATCAACAGAAGAAGCAAATTTGATTAAAAATTATACCATTATAACACTAACATTAACAATAACAAGATCGACTCGATATATGTTTACAAAACAAAGAATTTCAAACTCTGTATCTTGCTTGTAACTCACTATTGGACTTTCAAATTTTGAGGAGGCATTAAAATACCAATATTAACCATTCTAAATATAAAAAACGGAAATTATTTTTAACTTTTTGAGCTCAAATCGTGTTTAAGTCTTTTTAATTAAACCCTATAAGCTATCATATGTAGAATGTTGTATTTGAGAAAGCCATCCTATGTTGAAGACTTCATTATAAAGGCCTTTAAAACATTTTGCTGTGCGCGTGTAATACTCAGTAGACAGTTTTGATACATATTGGTACAATATAGAAAATATGAGCCATTACGCGAGAATATATGTTTATTAATTGCAATAAACAAGATCAAGAAAAACTTCTGAAATAAATTTATTCTATTTTGTTACACATGAAACACAGTTTGAGCTATCAAATGATAATACAATCCTAAAAATTGCATTCAAGGTTGGTTAAAGATTTTGAAAGTATTACAAACTCATTTAAATTATTGCTGTTTTAACTGATTACTGCACAAATGGTACATTAAATTAATCGTTCAAACTATTTGTACTTTATTCTGAAAGCATAAATTTCAGGTATAATTATAAATGAACTTGTAATAAACTTTCGGAATACCTAAAGTTATCTATTTGTGTGAATAGAAAGACAGATGAACTTTGTACATGTGGGATCCGTGTCACTTATGAATTGAATCAAGGAATAAGGAATCATTCTTTGAGTATTATGAGGGGATAACTTTGGTTGGGGTGTGGTCAAATCCAATAGAGCCCGAAGGGCTTCATGATAAATTTGACCACGCTCCGACCGAAATTATCACCTCGTAATATTCAAAGAATGATTCCTTATTACTTATATTTATATTATTTCCGATTTCTACACTTTAAAAACAACATATTTTAAGCAATATTTTTTCATTAAGCACATGCTATGTATTACTACGCACGGCAGCCAATACCGTTTTTCGGTTATGCTATAAGAAACGCCCATTTTGTGTCGCTCATCTTTTATGAAATTATTGGGCTATAGGCTTTAAAATTAATTCATAATGTTATCACAGACAAAGACAGTTTAAAATGCAAATATTCATTTATATTTAATCTAATAGACGTATCAATTACATCATACAACAAGTACTCTACATCAGATATCCTTGTTATTATCCCACTTTCCATGTTTAGACCAGTAAACAGACTTGAATTGTGTTCGACAATTTATACACACTTTTTATATTTTGAAATATTTTAAGGATTTTGGGGGTTTTTTTATATCAGATGTTACCCCAATAATATTCATAGGGAACATCCTGTAAATAAAGAGTTATATATAGAATTGTTTTTCAAACCTATATGATAAGTTTGTAAGTGTTGTTGTTGTTTATCATAAACTATTTGTACGTGACTATCCCCGCCTGGGTGTTGTATTTTACGTTTATTATCTTGGACACAAGAGTTCTTTTTGGTTCAAGTTAAGGTCAGTATAGACTCATCTGCACCGTAGCAAGTCGCCGCCTGGTGTCAGTGATATCAGTACAGTTGTATCAATAAGATTGCTTATGATGACGCTAATATTTACAGTGATGACGTCTACAACAATTCTTTTTATTTATACTAAATGAAAACAAATAATGACATCAAAGTTTCAGCCTATTTTTAATGAGTTGGACAACTTTCGAAATACCGTAATAGTTAGATGCTGACTTCAGTTATAAATTCCAGATATTCCCTATACACTCACTGTACACCGATACCCCCGGCAAATTCTTTCCTTAGAGTAATAGAGAATCAAGTGCATATCATTTATGTTTGTACTAGAACATGTTTCTCATACATTTCAAGAAAATAACATTTCATCCACGCATGTTATATGATCACAATTATCAGTACAATAGTTTATGGTTTAACCAAGTTTTTCTTAGTCTAGTACTTCTGTTTAACATAATTTGAGGTCATTTTGATTGTCATATGTTTTTGATTGACAATCGCTAAGACTACTGTTCAAAGATTTTCTTTAATTTAAGATGTTTAAAACCCATTTGTATTCTGAAAATGAAGATACTTGTAAAGAAGATGAGAATTTGAATTCAGAAAAGGAATCACATTTTTATTCAGTTAGAGGATATATCATGATCACACAACATGATGACTAACCAGAGACACAAACTATGAACTAAACGTATTTTATTAACTGTACTTAAGATTTACAGAAATGAGAACATGCCAGTTGTACAATATACATAAAAACGATTTACATAAAAAGGTAAAAAAAAAAAAGAAGTCTTTTAAAAATCGACGTATAAAAGAATATAGATGTTGTGTACAGTGTCATTGTGTAGTGTGATCTCTACAGAGTAGATCGTGGTGAATATATGCGAGTACCTTATTATTCATCGCATGCAGTACCTTCTCGTCAATGAATAGTTAATGTCAATCTTGTTTAAACTCTGAACGTCAGGGGTATGATTTCTAACACTCTACATAAAAATTTGGCGTAGCATGGATTTTTTTTTCGCCGTCGATGTGTGTGTTACTGCTTAGCAAGACGTACATGTTGTGCCTTGTTGTGGTGATTGATGGCAGGCGACACAAACAACAATGATGTGGTTGTACTCAATCACAATACGTTTATATAATAAGTACCATGAAGAGGCTATACTTAAAAGTGTAGCTAATGGATTGTCGTATTTGCAGCATTGTGAATCTGTATTTTTGAGCACACAACTTCTTTCTTAAGTCTGTTTTTAAGGTGTTTGATTAAGCTCTTTTATTGCATGGAATGTATTTGTCATTATTATACATGTATAAAGTCTGTTTTTCTGTTAAGCTATTGTTTTGTGATATGAAAAAATATATCGTCGGTAAATAATAGATTGTCTCGCATATATTTAGTGACTGTGTGCACACCTGCTGAATTATTCTCAATTCTTGAAAGAAAAAAATCATATTCCAATATGTTCTTTCTACAAACTTTTTAGTACAAAATACCACAAATCAAGTGAATTGGGTAATTTCAGAATTCAGAATATAAATATTTAAAAAAAAAAACAAAAAACAAGGAAATTTTAAGGAGTCGGCTTACTGTCAGTTTTCGTATGAAAATGGTTTCTAATGTCAAAACAAAACAAATCTACTATGACTAGAGATATTTTGAAAAAAGGGATTAAATTTGTTTATATATTCAGGTTTCACAAATCTCATGGACATGTTTAAGTTAATAATTACGAAATAAACAGCAGTTAAAATGTTCACCGGGTTATGAACTTGGTTGGTCAGGTGATTAAATCCTGTGGACCCCGAAAGACTTCCCAGAACATTTTATCACGTATCAACCAAGTTCATATCCCGGTGAACTTTATAACATTGCTGTTTATTACTTACGTTTGAAAAAGGCAAATCGTTCAGAATTATTAAAATAATCATGTTTTTAATGTGTACAATAATGCAACCGTCAAGCGATAAGCGTTAATCATTGTGAAGTCATTAAAAGATTCACACATAATTGAACTTTTTTGCTATTCTTTAGGTTCATATAAAGAAGCATATTTGCAAATGTAAATAATACATCTTAAATAACGACAAAAACGTAAGAATGCGACGTAAAAACAATGGCATGTATATTTGTTCATAATTTACGTTCTTTTAAGAAGACTACATTTATTTAAGGAAAAAGTTAAACGTTTGTGTTCGTTCAAAATTATTACTTTTCTGGTAGTAAAGCAGTAATGTTTTGTTTGTAGGATGTGAAATGTACTCTTATAACCTGCAACTTGAAGATCTTAAGTCTTATGTATTGTTGATATGGAACGCTTTTCTACATATGTTAATATTGCTAAAAATGCAGGTAACGTGTTTAAATATAAGTTTACTTTACCTGTATAAACAATAATAAGGGACGGACAAATCAAAGAATGCAATAGTAAATCATTGCCAGGGCAGCTGTTTTTCATGTACCATTCATGTATGATTGTGGGTCTATATATTTGTTGAGGACCCCTATCCAAAGTTAGCTGCTTTGGTCTTACTATGTTATTGCTCTTTTCCCGAAATTCCGGGAAAAATCTTTTTCACACATGTGATAAACAAACGTCCGTTTTTGTGGAAATCAAAGAAACCTTACAATAATACACTGATAGATAATGCAAATAGCAGACGGGCATTAATCTTTGCTAAAACGAATTATTGGCAAGATTGCTTTTTTAAACAAAACCTTGCTTTAAGGGAACAGTAATACATGCGTCAAGAAAAGATCAGCGAATTTCTTCTGAATGCTGAATGATATTTTGTTATATAAAAAAATAGATTTTATTAAAACGTTTTTGTTGCTATTTTTTCGATTATCTATATTGAAACGGTTTTAACTTCTTTCATTTATGATTATTTTAGAAACAGATAACAAAATTTGCTTACTCCTCCTAGGCACCTGATCCCACCTGTATCTTTTTTAGAGGTACGTATTGCTCTGCTTTGAATTTGTATTTCGCTTTATGGATTTTTAAGATGGTTGACAGTTTGTTATTGTCATATTTCAAATTATTTTTCAAATAACATTTTCAAAACTTTTACATTCAACAGCACAACTGGATCTTGAAATCGTCTGCCAATTGCTTTTTATACATGCTGCAGATCGTTCAGATTTATATCAAAACATAAGATTAACTCTTCATCGAAAGTTCCCCAAAGTCGTTCTGTAATGTTGTGAGATATCTGCTTTTTTCCGGATTTCTCCTATTCATTACTTTCATGTACGTTATTTCTAACATCTTTGTGTAGCAAAATAAGAAGTGTGATGTCTCATCTTTATATATTTCATCGTCATAGTTTTCATTTTATTACGTGTTTGCCTCAAAATGATATTGTTATCCTGATGCCATGCATGTTTTACATACAATGCAACTGTACTTTCTTAGTCTTTTTACCTATATATATTTAAGGGTCCTTTTTATTTCGTAATTATCACAGAATGTCTCCATCTTGACAGACTTTTATTCTTTAAAGTACATATATACTCTAAAATGAATCATGGATCAATTAAAATAAAGATTTTAATATGAAACAACTATCAATTCGTTTATTCATCACCTCCATATACAAATTATGTCAGTTGCAAGATGATATGTAAAGAAATTATTTATGAATAATACTGTAGGATTTTACGCGCACAATTATGTGTTATAATAGGCGTGACGAATGCATTAATTTTGACGAAATACTTTTCAGATATAATGATTATCGTGTTACCTTCAAGATATAAATAAATGATATTTTATCAAAATTAGTTACCTGAACAAAAATTCTATTTAACAACAAAAAAAGACTGCTATAAGACGAATGCATGAAAGATACTTTATGTTTTATTTTTGTAACGCAGTATTTAAAAAACAACAGAATTTAAAAAGTCATATGTGTACGGGCGAGGCGGACACAAAAATGGCATGACACTTACATTTTAATGCGTAATTCTATGATTTTGCATCATAAATCATAATAAAAATATATAATCTGATATAGAATTTCAGATTCAGGAAATGATCTTTATCACCGAGCAAGTGTTTTGCAAAGCACATTATATCAAGAGTTTTAAGTTTGCCAACTTCTACGTAGATATACATTTGGCGTTTGCTGTGATCATTGATTATAGAGAACAGATGCCATTAAATGCGATTACCTTGAAAAACCTGCATGTGTAAGACACATCTACTATAGGGTCTATCTATTCGATAAAGATTTACTTTTCTTTCAGATTCCATCATAAATATTTCCTGTTCCTGGTTTTCTTGAAGTAAATAACATATCATCAACGACGTTCATGCATTGGATAGAAAGAGTAATGTTTTATTAGCATGATAGTTTGTCATGCATACGTACATTTTGAAAGCAAATTCTTATTACAGGCTCCGTTTGCTTTATATCAAATATTTCATTTTGTTAGGTAAAGTTAAAGTAAAGTTTAACATAGTTTACCAAGAGACAACATGACAACAAGGCCAAGTAAAAAAAAACAGGGTAACATACAATATTTTAAAAGATCATAGTTTAAACATTGAACTTATTGATAATTTGATAAACCAAGAATTTCGCATGTAATGGAATTGATATACTAAGAATATTTTGCTTTTAAACGTCTGTATCTCCTACTGACATAGTTGCACTTTATATTGTTGTTGATGTAGACCTTTGACCACTGATTCCACCATCTATATCTAAGATGACGTCAGACAACAAATACCGGAAGGAATTGAAGCGCGTTTACAACTCAGCTACAACAGACATCAATATTTGTAAACAGACAGGGCACCGACAAAACACAGTTTTTAGCGAACAGAAACAACACTACGTCAGAATCCGCCATGAACTCGACAAAAATAACTACTGATCATGAGATTTTATACATAAGAAAGGGTTTTTGAAAGCAGTACTCGGAACACGTATCATTAATTCCGATTGCACATATATAGATATTTAAAACAACCGAACTCGACGTAAATTTTGTATTTCATTTATACAAATTCACATGTATGGATATCCAAAACTATGAATGTTATTCATCGTTTGACGTATTCATTGTGTAAAAATCTACAAGACTGTGCCTAAGGAATACATATGAGTAATTCGGTTCATTGGTATTGTCTCAAAATCTTAATGTTTGGAGTTTTTTTGTTTTTACTTGGATATTTATTTTAGGAATCTTTTTTTCTGCAAGGGTTGCAATGTGTTTAAACATTCAATTTTTATTTAATGTTACAACAGAAAGAAACGAAACAAACCTGTTATTTTGGGGGTTTTTTCAAAGCATGTTAGTTAACAAAAATTTACAAAAATCTATAATCAATAAACGGTTTATTCAAAAGATTGACAACAGTAACATAGGATGCATTCATTTTTTTATTGTTCGGTTCATTGTGATTCTAATGATAGGTACAATAAATATACCGCCAATATAATTTTTCACCGCCAAGAAATTTTTTTTTATACATGTAGCTAGTGCAGACAATTTCTGGTGTGAGAAATATAAATCATCTTTAGATAATAATGTATTTTATGATAAAAAATACAAATGATGAGACAGTTATAATGCTTATAAATAAACACAGCTAACATATCCTTTGCAAAAGATGAAGTGAAAGTAAATTGGCAAAATGATAAATTTGGGAATTTCTGTTTTTATTTTAGATTTACTTAATCTTTGATTTATGTACCTTCATGAAACCCTTTCTTACCCAAGGAAAACAATCCCGTTGGAGATATACATCATTATTTATGGTAGGGGTATAGTACACTGTTTATATCTAATTCCTGTACATTATTTTAAAGTTGTATTATCAACTGATCGCTAGGTTTTCTCCGAACTGCTGAGAATTTGTCAATAAACGTGATCTGTAAACTAGTCTTGTCCCACCTTCTCATACATATCGTCTATTGTACCAGGGTCCACCCATTGACAGGACAGGCCAGTGTCATAAAATAGATTTAAATTAACTGTTATATGGTCTATAAAATTATCGACAATGCGTCAGCCATACAAAATAAAAAGAATCGAAGCTGTTAACACACTAATCAGGAATATCATTTTTATTCACTTTTGTTTCAAAATTATCAAAATCATGGTATATTTTCTATAATTCATTGTATAAAAAGGGGCCGCTTCCATATGTTTAGAGAAATCATCCCTTGACGAAATTCAAAACATTATGTGCATTAATACTTTATAAATTTGTGAATTGGTTGTGCCTGACGTATATCAAAATAGCACTAGTTAAGCACCTTTGGTGTTTTATAAAATTCGAATCAAATTATCTACTAGATGAAAAAAGCTGCATGGAGTGTCTGAGCATCTTCATTTTTCACAGACGAGAGGATGATATAAATGCATCTGATCAAGACATTAGATAACCTGGTAATTTATGAGGGCTTCAAGGAGAAAATATATCATTAGGGGGTAACCAAGAGATCCTTATAGCATTTAGACCTTCAAAAGTTGTACAATAAATCAGAAGACTGTTTTAAACGTAAAAATATATTTCTTAATTATTGCAGAACGTTAAATAGATACATTTAAATACATCATTATAAAATTTTAATCTAATAAAAAGAATATATATTTCTTTATTCAATTCAGGTTCATTATCATCGTCAATTGACGGATTATGTAAATTTCAACTAAAAGAAAAAAATCAAAATGTTGTATATACTCTATCTTATTGCAGTGATCAGTGTTATTATAACTGTTTAGTCGATAATTCGGGCAAACCAAAGTACACGTTATCAGTTGAATATGTACTGAGCATGAAACATGAACAAGTATGTTTATATGTACTGTGATCGATGTGTATGGCACTGTACGTCACTGTTACAATTTCCAATGTTTGAGTAGCAGTGTAGTCAGGATTGGTATAATACAGAGTGACTCTCGGCAGCGACATTGATGTTTTGATGCCTATTTTGTATACATTTTACTGTCACAATGATAGAAAAGTAAAACTTTACTAAGAAATGCTAGGAATGCATTTACGTAAAGTAAACTATATATATCATCGTTTGATGATCCGATTGTAGTACTGAACATTTCAAGGTTTCATTGTTTATATGAAGGCTAGACAAGAAATGTGCTTATCAAATCTAAATAAAAAAAACATTCCAGGTGATTTGTGCACTTATAACTGTTTTCTTATGCGTGTTAAAGAATAAGTTATGCAAATCAATTACTTGATTGGATTTAATATTTCTTCATCATTTCTTACTCAATTAAGGGTTTAATATTAGGTAAAAAGGGAAAATATATATCAATGGATGATATTTATGAATAATAAATATACATTTCATCATTAATACATTAAGATGTAAATGATATTATGCTCCATATATTGCTTAAAACGGTTCGTTTAAGTATTATCTCAAAACGGTATAAGGGTAAGTATTCAAACTTACAATGAAAGTATCATTACATAATTCAACAACAAAAATACTTAGATATTTATACAACAACTAAAACTACAAGACATAAAAAGATATAAGAATCATTACATAGTGCGTAATTTACATGGGATAACTACATGTCTGCTACATGGAAAACATGTTTATTAACAAAAGGTTTGGTCTGAAACAAAACAAAAATATTACCTTGATATTTATTCAGTACGTTTATTGTGACTCAATTAGCATAACTTTAAACATTATTTATTTCATCATTTAATTTAAAATGGAAACTGAAATCATAAAATCATTAACAACGAAAAACATCTAAAAAAAAAAAAAATACCCCCACAACAAAATCCTGGTTTAAGCATAATAAAGTTACTGATCCATCTATTATTTATATCCGTGACAATGAGCGTATATAATGGCTATAAAGTGACTGTACAAAACTATTTAATACTAACGAGCGGTATCCAATTGTCTGCACGGGCTGATGTGTCATAGGTCAGACGATAACCGAAAATAAGCGTTCAATGCTTAAACGGAAGAAACATGATTCCCCCTTTGAAATCAAAACCAAGCTTCTGAAGCATCTGCTTTATGGTTTTGCACACTCAAATGAAGGATCACTGCATGACTGATTAAATGTTGTTGTATATCGTACGTTTATTATAGTTATATTTTTGTTATACTTGGATAACTGAATATACCTTTTTATAAACAGTGTTAACATCCGATAGAGTAGAAAAATTAAATATTTTCATAACAGAAAGAGTAACAGCCTTTAATCAATCGTCCTAGTTTATTTAGCAAGAATATAAACCTGTTTTTGCCATTTACGAAAGCAAAAGTAGCCTCTAAACTCTTAAGTTGAAGTTATCGAATCGGTGTAAACATAAACCTAACAGTAATCTACGAAAATAGCAGATGGCCAAAGAATAACATTTTGACGAGACATTGGTTCGATTTTCAAAATATGCTAAATAAATATAACTTAAAAGCTTTTAAGAACAGCTTATTCTTTATTGTGTTTTTCTGGCATACGATCTTCTTTGCTAAATTCTAACAAAGAGAGTAAGAGTGGTTTACATTGTTAACTTTACGCTATTAGGTATCTGTACACAATGCAATGTCGTGCAATTTATATATTGTGATATTGGCTATATTGTTACTACGTGCTATCTTTTACATTGAAAAAGCTTTGTTAGGTTGGTAATGAAATAGATATTTTGTATATTTTCTAAGATCAAAAAGCTTGATATTGTTTTCTGCATTCTCATCAAACAAATAACATGTGAAAAATAAACTTTACGCTTCACACCCTCGCATTGCGTCTTTCGGCTCCCGCTTGTGTGAGGCCTTCTTCTTCCTTTTAGTTCATTTAATAGAACAATGTGTAACATATATAATTTTATTATCCCATTAGTCATATCTAGGGTTTTTTATATTAATTATCAGTATCTATATCATATTTAAAATGATTCAAAGACTTCATATATCTATGTCCAAATAACTGAAAATCGCGAAACTTCACCGATAATTATGACTAGTTTAATTTAATTATAAATCAAAACATAAGCGATGATATGTTTTTCAATAGAATAAGAGAGTAAATATAAGTATTCCATATTGACTGTAAAAAGATTAGGTTGAATACTTTTTGCCTTTTAATTTAAGAATGCTTTGCACTTTAGCCGAAATAGTTCGCGCTTCAGATAACATGTTCTTGTATATGATAACAATTAAAGAGAATGTTTTGCATCAAATTAATTCTCCAGCAGTGTTTGTGCTACAAAACGGCTCCCATCCTTAATTTAATCAAGTTTTGCATGCAGTTGAATTAAGGTTGCTCGAGTTCTACTATTTTCAGAGCAATAGAAGAGTTATTTCCTGCTTATTCTGGTGTTTGGCTTTCCAGTTTTTGCTACTTGTGATTTAGGTGAAAAATGAAATAGGGGCTTAATATGTTTAAATCGTATAGGAATAGATGGGGATTGTTTTTGACTCTCAGATGAGTATGACCTGTTGAATCATAACTATGTTAAACTACATAATCAGCTCAAATGTGCGTATATTCTTAGCGTGTGTTTGTTCTCGTATATTCTTAATTCATGTAGTTCACAAATGAATTCAATAAAAAAACGGACGTTTTGCTATCTAACAAAAAAACATGTCTGCAGTTGTACATTTTTCCCTCAAGTTTACCAATCAGGAATTAATAGGAAAAATAATCCTACTAAAATAAAGCTTCGAATTTATTCGAAAATCAATGTATTTGAAAATAGAACATGAAGGGACAATATCTTAACTACTGGATCAGTTTGGATGTGGTTTTTATTACTTTGTCGTAGCAATATTTTTGTTAAAAGCAACTAAAACGTACTGTATCTTCCTGTAAGATTAAGACACGCGATTCATAGACATATGCCAACGAATATGTATCAGTGGAATGTCCTGTTTTAAAATTAAGCGTAATATTTACTTGTACATCAAGTTCTAAGAATTGAATTATTCTGCCTAAATAGAAATACTCTTTAAAATTATTTTACAGGTTTTATTTTCCCATTCGATTTTATTAAAGAATCTTACAGTTCCTGACAATTGTTATGCATATTTGGACACATTAGCAAAAATCATATGATAATAGAGGGGCATATCAATGATTGATTTCGTTAAAGTCAAATCATATCTACATTTTGGAAGATTTAAACTGTATTTGTGTTGCTTATAAATATATGTGAGTTACAAATGGTGTCATCTTTGCATTTAGCAACTTAATTATATTGCATGTGTGGGATTTTTTCTTGCTTTTTCAATTATCTTAATTTTAAAGTTTAAATATCTTCTTTTTCAGCTTTGAACAAACTTTTTGTATGTTCATCCATTTAAGATATTTTGTGATTATGTCTTCATAATACTTGTAGTTGTAAGCTATCTTGGTATTAAACCTATAACCATATCTAAATCAAGCATTAAGTGAAGCTGACAGTCACTGTGGGATGGTCTTATTGCTGTGTTCCAAGATAGTTGTCTTGGACATTACAAGATTTCGTGGTTCATGTGAAGGTCAGACAAAGTGAGTGCAAATCAAACTCTACAAAAATCCATATGCATGTAATAATTTTACTTTGGATAGCTTGTTTTTCGTATGAAAACCTAATTAAAAATATTTCCGTAGACAATGATCCTGTAGCAATAAGGTAATAACGTATTTGAACATTCATAGAAGTTATAAGGGGTGAAACAAATAGCTATTTAAACCATTTGCTACATTGTTGTCAATAATTTATTGAATAATGCATTAAGATGTACAATGTGTGTAAACTCTTACGAAACCATAGTAAACGAATCGTTAAGAAATGTTATAGTAATAATCGAATCGGAACGGCCAAATGCTAAAATAAGAATTCGAAAATATTTCACTTGATGCCACAACAACTCACAGACTCATTCTTAACAAGAACACCACACTTTTTTGACATTGTTATAAAATAAGGCAAAACAAGTATAAAAAACGTGAAAAAAAACAGAACATGATGCCTCCTCTTGAATGTGTGTGTGACTATGCATGCAGCCGAGGAATCGTCAATATTACAAAAGGGACATGTCAACGTCTGTTCTTATTTCTCAACTGTATTAAGTTGGCGGAAATAACATTTTTACTCCCACTTGTTACGTAATGCTGTCTAATGTTTGAGAAAATTCGGCTAAATCTTGATCTATAGCATAGTGTCATTTGTGTTGCTTTCATGAAACAAGGTTTAAAAGAAAGCATAGTTCTAAATGATACTTAAAAGAATTCACCACTTAGTTAGTTGAATTATAAAACTGTTACTTATAATAACTGCGTTATATTTACAAATTTACATTCATAATTATCATTTAATTAAAACTCCTCCGTTATGTCAATGTAAAAAAAAACAAGTTCACATATTATAACTTTTTTTTATCATACTATCGAATGTATTGAGATGTTAGCACATATGACATTTTGTTGTTAGTGTGTTGGACTTATATTATAGAAATAGTTGCAAAAATTATTTTAAAATAAGTATGAATAACTGTGAGGTCAAATTGGAATTTGGAGCTTTCTTTTCAAGATCTTTTCATTGAATATTGCAAAATTCGGAACATTTGTTTATGATAACTAAAGATCTTAAAGTGCTGAATGCGTAATGTATCTTCTTGGGTGCTCTCATTATATATTTTTCTCTTTTTTCACCTTTTTACATAGTGGCAGAGAAACAATACACTCTAGAGAAAATCAAATAAAAGTAAATAATAATACACGTCGATACAAAGTAAATAGCAGGTGGTTATTCATCCATGCATGAAAGATAAACTGGCAAATTGATTTACTGTTTAAAACGTATTCTTTAAAGTCAATTTACCGTTTGTTATTTCCGTACGATTTCAAAAGGCGTTTTCTAGATTTCCCTAGGATACAACTTTTTCATCATATCCATTGTAATCCCTAACATATTTTCAAAACAAAGGAAAATACTGATGCTGAATACCAACTAGCATCATTGTATATTTAAATATTTTATCAAAAACGGTTTCTATATATAAAATTTCATATAAAATTTAATTTTTATTACATTTGTTTTGAATTAAACAAATCCCTATCTCTAACTGTCGTGCTATTCATGCATAGGAAGAAACATTGTATAGTCAGCTTATATGGTATATTTTATCTTGTGAACAACATAGTGCCTTAATTTTCGTATTTCATATTTTAAATAAACTTGATAAAAATTTTAAAAAATGTTAAAGGTATTAAACTCTATTTAGATATATAAAGGCAGTTCGTGCATTGTAGATAGAAAAACCTTAGCAGATTATTTAATGTCTTACCCAGGGGCAGACGAATTGTGATGCATATTCTTTGTGGTAAGACCTCCCGCGGGTTTTATGAACATCCACTGTCAAACTGTTATTTTTGCATTTTATACAGTTGTTACACAGTTGCAGTGAGCTATAAATAATAGTACGAAAAGCAAGTGTGTTACATGTCAATATTCCCTTCTTAACTTTTTACCTTAAATAGCTAATACAGTAATGTCCTAGATATTATCACTTTTCGAGCAGCTGAACGAAAATGACCTAACATATATTCTAAGAAAGTTAACATATGAACCGTAACAAAAACGATAGTATCATTTATTCAACAGGTTATCAGCCAAAGATTTCGCGTTAGAAAAAAACCTTATATCTATTTATCAAACAGATGTATACTGTTGTTTGTCGCTTTTGTTCTTTGCAAACTAGTTTTATCACTCTCGTGCATTTAGTTGCCTAGACTGAAAATAACGAAACAGAAAGAATTAAATCCTTGCTAACAAGAGTCTATTCATATAAACTATATAATTTGATTAAATAGTGATAAATAAGCAAATAATGAATTAACACAGTCTTACCAACAAGGGTTTGTTTAATGTTTCCATAGTTTTAATTTATCAATAAAAACAAACAGTATGTATGTTTCATAATTTTCATCAGTTCTATAGCAAGACTAAAACAAGTAGACATAACTCAAAGCTACAATGTAATTCAAAATTCGGAATACTGTTGATGCAAACATTAAGAACAGTAGTAGGAATGTTGAAATCATTGTCCCTTAGCTAGAGATTTCTTTTCATGTTTCGTTGTTAATCAGATTTAACAAGTCACCTGTCCTACACCGTCTCTCTGGTTGCCCACGTAACACACTCCGCATAACAGTGATGTATTGGCCAAAGCACCTTCTGTTTTTCTCGTTTTCTCGATTTATATCAATTTAATCATTTGTTTGTTGAGTTATGATGTACTCTTCATCTCCTATGAAAGGAACACCAGCATGAACCATGTAATATAAAACAACTCCAATTATCAGAAAGAAGCGGATCGTATGGTGACTTCTTCAGTACCTGTGGGGCGGAATAATGGATATGTCCTATATATTCATGACAGAGAATAACGTGTTCTTCAGAATCACGACATGGAACAGAGAGACCGAAATCTGCCAGTCGAACACTCGTTTTGTTAGTGAGCAGTATGTTACAGGGGGTTATGTCACGATGCGCAATGTCATTATGATGACATAAATCCACAGCAAATAATAGCTGAAAGAAAATATGTGACAGCTGGCCAACAGCAAGTGAATTGTTTTGAACAAATGTCGCAAAGTTTCCGTCTTCTGCTAATCCCATGATCAAGTATACAATTTTATCGGTAATGATAAAATCCATCAACTTTATGACATTTTCAAGATATAAAAGCTGTAAATTTCATTCATGATATACGGGTCGCTAGAAATGTCTCCACGATATAGAATTTGTTTCATAGCTAGTATTTTGTCAAATTTGAGAGCAACACTGCAGTCAAAAAATGATGCGTTATCTACGAAATAAAGTGGTTGAGATTTGGACGTGTTCTACAGATCTGCAAGTAGTGATGCTTAGAAATATCACATCATCGAGAAACAAAAACAGCTAATATTTTCTTTAAAGTAAACCTTTTCATTGATATAGACAGTGATAACTAACGCTATCACGCCATATTATCGCTATTCACGGAAGATAACGTCATCTACGACAGGGTATTATATCTGCATGGCGCACATAATTAATTAATGTAAATTATACATCGAAGATATATTTATTCAAGATGGATATTCTAATATTGTAGAAATATTACGTTTGGAACAAAATCAAATGAAATGCTATTGATTATGCTGTTAAGAAGTCTCCCCTACTTAATATATTTTATCCTTTATCTTTAACGTCTTGTTGATGTTCTGCTGCTGCTGTTGTCATTTCCATCTCTGAGCATCAAGGTTCCTTGTAAATCGACCTTCCCTAATGTATAAACTACAAGCTCACAACCATAATTGCATCGTCAGATAGCTCTGTTGTTTCTGGAACTGTTGCCACTGTTTGGAAAATACGTAATCACAATAATTCTTACGGTAATGTGTAATTTTATCATCAATTCCGCGTAAATTGAACCAGAGAAATCATGATATGGTTCGTTAAAAATAGATAATGTGTTTGATCAATGAAGCATTGGAATCTATTAAAGCAAAAATAAATCGGATGAAATGTACTATAACAACGGTAAGGATGCATTTCACTAATAAAAATGAAATCATAACAATTCTTTAAAAAAAAAATAAAGTATTAAAACATGATAGTTTGGTTGATTTATTCAGTTAATTTTAATTATATTGTCTTTATTTAGGGTCGTACTGCGTACGATTGCTTTTTGAATAAAAAATTTTAAAAATATATACTGATTAAATCTACCCAAGATTAAGGTAATGGTTAATATATTATACTTACACAAAAAAATCACAAGTGAATAGATAAGCATGCCTCTGAAAAAACCACGATATACTAACCTTTCAAGTGTTTAGTTATCAAATTCGCTTAGATCACAGCATGTGTGTTACCTCTGTTATATAACTGATTCTGCTCCAAGACAGAGGTGATCTATCTAAACATATGACGTAACACTTTCCTTTTCATCTACCTGCACTATTAATTCGTAAAGTTTTATCAAATTCAGAAGTTTATGTGAACCACATTTCATACGATGAGAAGGTTAGTGTTTGGAATGTGTTCATTGCACGACGTCCAAAAGCAAGAGCTCATTTTTAATTTGGTTAACCAGATTTTTACCTACAAATTGATTGATTTTTGATTACGGAAAACAAGACGAGATACGCGTCTACAAACTCTAGCAACTATCAGGGATGTTGAAATCTTTTTTTCCTGCCAAAATAAAAAGGGAATGTGGCATGTTGTCATGTGTGTTCTTGACAAAAATAGCAGATGCAGAAGAAAGTTCGCGTCTCGCACCTTAGCATATTGCTAAGTCTTAGCATCATGTAGCGTGTGGAATTTATCCATCTCAAACTTTTGATTTTGTTATTTAGTTGTTTGGGGATTTTTTAAGGGGATTAAGTAAAATGGGGATCTATTTTGTCATTTTGTTTTGTTTAAAGGGGTTTTCGGGGGTTTTTTTAGGGAAGGATATTTTAAATGAGGGGTTTCTGATTTTCTAAATAAGTGATAACTTTTTTTTTTAATTCTTTTAAAGTTATTAAACATTTTTTTATAAATGATATATTTCATTTATGTAAAGTTTCTTTATATTACCTGAAAAAATCTTACAGATGCTAGAAAATATTCAATTTGCTTGTTTCCTTGATGTTGCAGAGAGCGAGCTCTTGTTGATGAGTGCACGGAGAAAGAGTACTCATTGATTCAAATTAATTCTCTAACTATGTCTACTAAATAAATAATGGGATTTCCGTCTCAATAAAAATCAAATACAACTCACTTTTGTGATTTGGCTGTGCGATAGTTCTCATTTTCGTAGTATTCGAAGAGATATATGGACTTAGCTGTCTAATTTTAGCAATACGAGGGTTGTCCAAAAAGTTGGATGCATGTAATTTTACTTAAAATAACGACGCCATTTTCAGGAAAGTATTATATTTTGATACATATTAAAGACTATAATAGTGTTTATGTATAAAAATCATAGCAATGTACATACTTACATTGGAGTTATCATTATATATACATTCCATATACAGGCCATACGGCCCAGTTTTACGTTGAGCCATAACGACGTTTTTATGTCGAAGTCCTGGGTTTACCCGAGAGTTATATGCTGCATTCACCGTTTGGCCAGAGGGCTCCATCAGAAAATCGCTTGTGTCACTTGTAGATAAATAACCTCGAACTATTTGGATGTCTTTCTTGTGTCCTACATCATTTGCTTCGTTTCTATCGGTGTTTTACCTAAGTCGACACAGAATTTTCTGACGGCGTGCTGTTCCGTACGGTCAGCCGATGTCGTTATTTCTTACGTTTTTAAAGACATGTTTTTGCCGTGATATCTTTTAAAATTCCCCCACTCATTTAAGAACGATTTCAAATGACGAATACAAATGACATAAACAATACTAATACCTTCACAGTTGAAGATTGTACTGTTTTGGCGTGTTTCATAAAAACTGTACAGTCAAATTTTAGTTTAGTTTTAGGTAAAACATTCAAAACCACTCTAGTTTGATTTGAATTTTATTACAAACATATCGGTAGGCCTATACAATATTTATACATAAACCCGTTTAAAATGACAAAAACGCGATTGTCCAAGAACTTTTGGACTGTAAATTTGAATTTCAACTGCAATTGATAGTGTTTGAATAAAGAATTAATGAATGTTCTATGAAATAGAGTTACAGAAATGCCAATTTTCATTTTATTACTATTATATATTATTTTATCATCAGACAAATATGGTCTTATCTGATTTATTATATATTTTTAAATTTAACACAGAACTTGCGATGTGTCTTGGTTTTTTAAATCGCAAAATCATAGAACAAAGGTGTCCAGAAAGTTAATAATAGAATCTGGTTCCAAATTAAATAATGGCAAGCGTGAAATTAAGACTATCACATCGTACTACAAATATAAAGATATTGTAAAAATTTAGAAGGGGAACCCATTTTTTTTCCAGGATGGAGAGTATAATTTATTTACAACATAGCGTTTGATACAAGGCATAATTGTCTATTAAAATAATACTCTGACCAAATGACAAAACCTGTAACAAATTATTAATCATCCGATTATTAATATCAAATGATTGTAACTTTAAAGCAACACGTGGATCACAAATCATTTGATGAAAAAAATGTTTCGTAAATGTACAGTACAGTATTTGCAGTAAAGCTGTCATTGAAATGGTTATAAAATGCTTTTTATCGTAGTCGATGTCTTTATCATTACACCTAGCTTTTCCTGGACATGTTTTCTGATACACCATGTACACGGAATTGGTTCTTGTATCTAACATTAAAGGGTTGTTCTAAACATACACTGATTAACTCATTTCATGAGATTTCAAAACTTTGTTGGTTTTTCTTTTCCCGAGACCTCACAAGCCAAATTAAAACAATAGATTATACAAAATCCAGATACATTATTGGAACATTATTAAGGAGAAAATATGACGCATCATTTGAGGATGTGGGGTATACATTCAATTCAAAAGATCATAATATCAATATTAAAGAAAGTGATGCATTTTAAGATTAAATAGAATGAAGATAAATTACCTGCATTTATTTCCTAATAATAGAAACTTGCATTTTTTCTCAGTCCTATACGAATGAAATATTGTTAGTATGAGCACAAGTATTTCAAATGTAGACAACCGAAATCTTTCCATCGGCGAATGAAGAAAATTAATTCATCTCTTACCGCGGCAAGCCTCAATTTTTTTTGTGTTTAAAATAAGCGTAAATCGTTCTTGTCTATCGAAGTTTTACTTCATCTTGCTGAATTCACGCTAAAACCATTAAAAAGGAATAGCTCTAAACCACGCGATTTTGATATTCTGCGGATTTTACTTTCTAATTCGGTTTCATATTAAAACCTTATTGTTGACAATTTGTGGTAAATGCTAGAAGTATTTTTGGTTTGCCAATTCAGGGGCCCGTTTCGGAGATTACAGAAGGGCACGCGAATGTGTGATCTTGTGATTATCAAAGCATGGCTCAATTTGGCAGACATGAGCCATGTGGATATATGATCCTTTTATTGTAATGCATTTTTATCAATCTATCTGTGAATCAGACATTGGACCTGTCCTTCCCTTCGAACCTCATATTTTAATTACCTTTAGCAAGAGTCCTGTCACTATTTGTAAGGCGTCCATCTGTCAATTTGGAACTTTAAGTGACTTTCCAGAACTTCTTGGCCACTTTCAACCAAAATTAAAATTGGCCAAAGCATTTTGGTTAAAAGGATTTCAATTGTTTTAAATAAGAAGCAATTAATTTGATTTAAATTGTAAGTGTAATATATATGTATTATGGAGAGGACAATATTAGTTATTAGAAATGTCGTCCCATCTTTTGACATAGGTATTTGGTCAAGAAAATATGTTCAATTCAACGGGTGTTTCGAGAAACAACAAGCCATTTTAAAACCAAACCCTTTAAATTTCCGTAAGCGTCCATATATGTGATGAAATCAACATACCAATGGACAGGAAAGTGTCATAATAGGATTCAAAGATCATTATAGAGTTCACAATGGGACTCAAAGTTCATTACAGAGTAGAAAAATCACAGAAAAAAATTATTTTAAACAAATATAGGATGAAATTATAATGATGTGATGCTGGCTAGCCTGATTGACCTTTCACGCTTTTTATATCACTATCTTTTGATCGAAGAGAAGCCACTATTGGATAGGAGTTTCCAGTTTTACAAAATAAAGACCAAAATATTGATTTGATGAAAATAGTCGAGTCAATTATTTACTTACTTGAACAATTTCTGTGAGAATAAAATCTGTATAATCTACAAAAGGAATGTCAGATAAAATGATTATGATATATCTCATAAAATAATGCGACAAAATGAAATTCTACTTCAATGAGATATTGCAACACTATTTATAAAATAGAGTATATTATATTTGTAATTTGGAAGGTTTGTTATAAAATCATAATCTACAAACGAAGTTATTTTATGTACTTATATTTGCCTTTTACATACATTCATCGAGGTCATACAAAACATGAAATCATAAATATATAAATGTTTAATGTAATTTTAGTATAGCTTTCAAATTTTCAAGCATTTTCTCTTGTTATATTTTTGACTCAACCAATTACTGCTTGGTTTATAATGCTATGGGTGTTGTCATATTTTGTCTGGTATATTAAAAATGTAAGATTACAAAACTTTATTTCATATATAGATAAATTAACATTGACTTGAATGTTTTATTTTCATCAATTAAAGCGTCTTTTATATTTAATAAAGTAGTTCAAGACTGATACGGGTTTACTTTTTGAGCAAATTTTGTGTTAAAATGCGTGTTTCTCTACTTACATTACTTTTTGATGCGTGCTAATTTTTGGGAGGTTGATGCTGATGTGGGGGTTGGTGTTGTGTTTTCCCCTCTTGTTTTAGAAGATATTCCTGTGTTCATGTTTTGTATGATTATTGATATTGATTCTGTTGCTATAAAGAACAATGACTTTGTTTTGTGGTTTAGATTTTTTTTCTCCAGATAGCACACTCCAAATATCAGAACCCCAGGTGAAATTGATCTATATTCAACAACCTACAACTTGCAAGAAAAGTTTCATTCAGATCTAATCCTTATATATCATACTGGAAAATATTTCAGTCAGCAGAGAATGCTGAGATGTTCACTTCTTATAATAAAGGAACACAAATTATTTCATTATTGCTACAAACTATTATATTGTTCCTGTGGAAGACTTTTACGTATTTTCTGAGCACACTTACAACAGTTTGAAAAGATACTAATACGCTATGATAAGGATAAATGTGTTTTTCGTGCAACATCGGTGCATCAAAACAAGGGAAAACCCCCAAAGTATTTTCATTTGGAATGTCCATACCATGCAATGAGAACCAATTTAAACTGCCAGTGGCAATGGCAAGATTGAACGGCTGAATAAAGCAATCTAAGGCAGACTATTGGTGATAGCTATAAAAACATTCAATTTTTTGTGCGAAATCCCAGTCTAAGAGTTTTATGTATTTCTTCTAATATTTTTATATATATATAATATTTTTATATATATATAAGTTGATGTCTGTTTAGGCGGAATTCTTTTATCTGCAGTTTAAATTAACTGCTGGCATAGACTGGGGGCAAATAAACGACATTTATGATTTGCGAATTTATCAAGTGTTATCTATTTTAAAAAATTGCTACGTTAATAATAAACAATTGTAATTAGCAGTGTTGAATAATGCAAGAAATATCATCAAATACATTTCCAATTAAGAATGTTTGATGAAATTTTTTTACTTATAATGAATACATTAGGAAGTACACTTTTTTTAAAGGATGATGAATTTTGAACATGATACCCGTTACTACCCGTTATTGTGATGACGCTGTTTTCTTTTAGGAATTTGCTCGCCTAAAAAAGATGTTATTTAACAGGTGTGAAAAGTACTATAATTTATTCAATATATTATATAATTATTGTACTAATATGTACCATAATCTTGTTATCGTCGAGATGTAGGCAATTTTTCCAGTATCATTTTATCGTTTATCAGACGTTATGTTTCGTTATTATCTAAAACGAAAATCTGTAATATAACGAGTGTACCAACAATACTGAATTTTATCTATGTAACAGTATTCCTAAAACAACAGAATTTTAATTTAGTTTTGTTACAGGCGTTGCTGACACAAATATGGCATAGTAAATTAAAAATCCGACACTTACATCTTAATGCACCGTGCCTTGATGTCAGATCACAAATCAAGATCAACAGATTTGACTTTGATTTGATATTTTCAGAATCTGGAAAAAATCTACATTACTGAGCAAGCATAGTTTTAAGTTTGCCAACTTCTATAAAGATGGAAATTTGGCGTCTGTTGCGATTCCTGATTAGTGAGAAATGATGCGATAAATAACCTCCTGAAAATCACCCGCATGTGTGTAACACACCAGCTGTTTAATTACTCTATTCGATATTGATTTATCCTCATTTATATCTTCTGTTTCTGTTGCCATGAAGTGAAAGAACAAATAACTATGATATACATGCATGGATAGAGGTGTAACTTCAATCCTGGGCATTACCCCCTGTTGTCCATTAGTAAAAATAGAAGGATGGATCAACACTTAAATTGCAAGTTTCCTTTTCCTTTCATCAAATATTACATATTGAACAATGCGAGAATGAAAAGTTTACGAACAAAAAATAAAAATCCCTCTTAGCTTTTTGATATGAATCACTTATAAACATTATATCAGCCAAATTTAACCAAGACAAAACATGGTAATAAGGTTGCAGTGAAAAATCAAATTAGGATAGTTTCATACATTCGGTGAAAATAACCTGGCGTAGATTTTTTTTATTAATTAACTGCGGCAATTTTATTTTTTGTCATTCTGTTATATTATCTCAATTACTTCACCTTCCAGTTAGTGATTGGTCATCAACTGTAAACCATATTTTAGTTTTTGCGGCCATTACATATATGTTCATTCTTTCATATATGGCACGCCAAATTCACAAGAATGGGCTGAACATAGTTTCACAGTTGATAAACTAGAGTTTACGGATGCTAATGTAAGTCTTTCTGTCTGTAAATAAACGTGAATCATAGATTTTGTTGTTAAATATAGATTCACACCAGTAAACTATAATTTACATTCGATGCCTATAGTTAAGAGTTGTAACTCATACTTTCACAGTCGTGAAACTATATTTATCATATTAACTATGTTTTGCAATCACAAATGGTTGTTTTTAGTGTTAATTATAGTTTAAACTTCTAAAACATAAATGATAGCGTAAAAAATGGTTAACAGATGTGAATCATATAGATTGACGTCGTTAACGATAGTTTTTTGTTCGTAAACTATAGTTTACAATCGATAAACCTCGTTTATCGTCTATGATACTATGTTTAACTCAATATTGTGAATTTGGCGTGTTATATACGTGTATATATTATCTCAATTTATTTCTTCACCTTATAATTGGTGATTCGTCATTAATTCTAAATCATCTTATAATTTGTAGCAAAAAACATATCAAGCAAACAAAATATGCGTTTGTTATGCAATCAGATCGCATAAACAGTCACTTATGTACAAGTGTAAAACTGTAATTATTACTTTCATATTTTGGTTTTCTCTGAAATTCATTGAGTTCTTGACAGCGTCGATAAAATTCATTAGAGGCTGAACTGGTTTTATTTTTGTTTGTTTCGGTTCTTTTTGCTTTTGTTTTTGTTTTTGGAGGGTTTTTTGTTATTATATAGTGGTTTTTTGGTTGGTTTGTTTTTATTTGTTTGCATTTACGTTATTTACAATACAACATACCTGAAATGATACCTCTTCGCTAGCCAAGGGTTATGGGAAGCAGAGTGGACCGAAAACCCTTGGCTACGAATATGGCAATGATAGTAAAATATAAAAAAGAGAGAAAAAGAAGGTAAAATTCAAAGGAAAAAATATTTTTGTAAATATTTTATCGAAATAGATACATGTATATTGGCAGCCTTCACTAATGCTAATGTTGCCGTGTTCATCACAGAACTAAGTTCCAGGGAGAAATCAATATCAGTGCAAGGTTTGTCTTTAGAACTAATTTTACAAGTATCATTTCATTACTTACCACATGCTGTTATCAGATATCATCGTTGTTTCTAGAAAAAATTATTTGCTTTGTAACAAAAAAACTACATCCGAAACCCTATTTTCTTACACTGTTTTCATAGATAAAAGACAAAATATATCCTTTCAGTTGGTAGCCAAAATGTCATCTGATTAAACTTAATATTTTTATCTGATATTGTTTGCTCATGAAATTCGGCAACTTTTTATGGTAGACCCGTGAAGGTGTGCATTCATGTATTTATGACATTATTTTAAATCTATTTTTGTTGACAAGTTCCGGTCAATTGTTGAATTAAATTGCAATGTTATTTTGTGAAATGAATTATTACCTCATATGTAGACCTTTAAGCGTCAGGTGTGACAACTTTTTCTGATAATCTGATAAGTTTGTATTTAGTACACTATCGTTAAAAAAATTACACATGGATAATTTGATTATTCAAGGTTTTGCAAGAAACTGATTTATACCTTAGATTCCTGCCTAAACTCTCTGTATGTCTGTTTGTCTGTCTCTTTCTCTCTCTATCTCTATATCTTTCTCGCCAAAACATACGTTTGTATGTCCTACTGACCTAGTTGCACTTAGTATTGTTATTTGGTGTAGGCGTTTGACCACTAACGAAATATATCTCCGATGACGACAGACAACAAATGTCAAAAGAAACTGGAACTCATGTAAAAATCAGTTCCAACAGTCATCAATATTTGTAAACAGACAACACACAGTGGTGGCGAGACATAATCATCACTACATCCGTACCCACCGTGGGTTGGAAAATCCGTCACTGCAGACCAAAGGATCTAAAATATGATTATTTATTTTCGAAGGGGATGAATAATAAAAGTTTATAATATTGTGAGATTATACAAATAGGTCAGTAAAATCATTTTAAAACCGAACTTAAAATGATTTGTTCTGCACATGTCATAACTATTCTTTATTGTTTAATTGTATTCAGTATTCCAGATGGTACAGACAAGTGACATATATACCTTTGTGATAATCCTGATTTAAAATACTGGAGTCTCGTCCGTTGGGGACCAATGCTCGTGGCTTTCGTCGGTCATCATACACATATACATATACATGCTTTTGTTTAACTTTCATTAACATTATCGTAAACTTACTACCAACGAAATAACGTCCTCAAGATCCATTAAAATTTTGGCTACCCATTAACAATGACCTTCACGAATAAAAATGATTCAACAGTAAGTATAATGTTTACTACTTGTTCATTTGTTGAACATAATACCGATTTTGTAATTACCAGAGCATCGACAAACACGTTTTGAATATTATATTTTTTTTATTCTAAATCATGTTGTCAAGTGAAAATGTGATACATTCATTTTACTTTCTGTTGGTCTTCATGCTGATGATAGGTACAATTCCTATTTCAAAAGATCTTTGTGATCTTACATGACACGTGCACAGAATTATTGGAAGTTAAGAATATTGCAGGTGTAACGACGAAAAGTGACCCCCATAGAATATTGACCGGGGGTCATTAATCTACGTAGAAAATTGACCCACTCGGTCTTGTATTACATCGTAGAAAGTATGGTCTAAGGGTCATTTTTCTCCGTGTGGGTTTTAGAAAAATGACCTTGTAGAATATCGACTATATATTATTATTATTTTCTTTAGGGTGGATACAGGGGTGGTGTTGGTGCTGGGCTTGATACCTACATTTTTCGAATAACCAGTTTGAGTACGCTTTTCTGATCACCTGCTATTGCTTATCATCATTTTCTCGTCTGTCTTTTAATTTTTCAAATTAAAATATAAAAGATATAGTCGTGTTTTGTTAATTAAAGTACACTGAATATAAAAAAGTTCCCCTTCCTTACAGCTTGGCAACAGAAGAAAAGATGTACCTTAGATAACAACTGAATAATAAATAGATAGTTAAAATAGGCGCGAATCTAGCAAAAAGAATAAAAGGTTGGGGGAGTTGGCGGGGAGGGGGAATGATATATAATATAACGTATGTTTACATGCATTGTTAAACCATGACTGAATAGGAATTATATCAATCTGAATTAACAAAAATCTCGCACTTCTTGTATGCAGAAATTGATACCAGTTACTAGTAATTTACAGGGGAAGAGAAAATTATTCATCACGATCTATATCGCCATGATAGAATTATTCACCTTGGATGGGTCTGAAATAGGCACATCTCATCACATGCGTGAATCCTGAAAATTTTATCCAAGGGTGGGGGAGGGGCATCCGAGGGATACTTTTTTTTTTGCCAAAGGAGGGGGGGGGGGGGTCTAGGCCTATTATCGGTAAATTTGATAAGTGAATTTAAAATGTTTGATTTCCCCCACTCCTTAAATCCGCTCTTGCATGCAACATCCCATTTGGATATTTCTAACAACAATTATTTTCTTGTTACAACAGGTATAAGAAGAATATAAATACAATGCTTGATTTGAAAACAATATAAACGTCACAAATTCCGAAGTTCGAATTTAGAATTGAACAAAAGAAACAGAATACTTCATAGATGATTCTGTGGGAGTTTGAAATTGATCTCTATTGTAATCAAAATTAACTTTAAAAATGTACTTGCAAACTTTGGTAGTTTATAGAGATTATAGAGATAGCAAATCGCAAAGAAATAATGACACTAAAAATGGCTTTACATATAGCATTGACTTTGATTCCAAATGAATACAACCGCGATACTTATTAACGACATTTTGAATCTAGCAATTAATACAGGCGTATTCTTACATAACTTTAAACTTTCCTTGGATTTTATATATGTGCCCCAGGCATTCATACTCATTTTAGCAGTTTCTAAAAGTAGAAAAAACAGCTTTTTTATTACTATTCTCAAAAAAGTGATCGCTTAACTGAGTGTTAATAAAGTATATCATCTATTGAAATATGTTTGCTGATGAGTAAAAAATGAAGTCATCATCAACGTGTTGCGTACTGCATACAGAAAGTCGGGAAGGGAAGTCCTTTACAGGCTTGTATTGTATTTGACGGTTCGTTACAGATCAGATTACTTCTAAAGTTAATTTGAGACAAAATGCATCTGTCAGGTAAACAGCATTCGGCCTAATACATGTACTATAATGTTTAATGGATTTAACAATATTTTGTTATGTAAAATATTACATGTACATTGTCTAATATAATGTCATTTGTGAATCACTACAACATTGCATCCTCCAATAACTTGATTCAGCGATGCCGTGGATACCTTTTGATTAGAGTAGAGTTTCTTGCATGTGTTGTTTGTATATTTAGGTAACAATTTTTCTCCTATGGGGGAACTTTGATATCAGAATTTGAACAAAGCAAACCATTTTTCGACCTTTCATGTTGGTTGGAATGAACAAATTGGGCTCTGAAATTATTTTTTTTTCTCAAACAAGTATTTGATATACATTGTATATAGGTATTGTCCGATCTTGAGAGCAGTTTGAGTTAGGTACATTGAAAAAAGGCAGCGTTACATTCTTAAATTACTTTGTAATCTAAAACTAGGGTGTGATAAGTTGTCAGAAAGAAGGAAAGTCCATAAATTAATTTCGTTTTATAAGATGGTTAATGGTATGGTGCCAAATTACTTACAAAATCTTTTAGAACCATGTATTCCACCTGAAACACTTATTGCTTGATAAATCATGATGATCTTAGTTTTGTAATTCCTCAAGCCAGAATTACATCTTATTTAAGAAGTTTTATACCTTCTTCAATTATTTTAGTAGAGACCAAGCCAAAATTGAGACCAAAAAGTCCTCACTCACAACAAGTGAATGTGTGCCTGTAACATAAGTCTGTCGGTGTGACAGTGTTTTTGACGGTTGTCAGACACTCGCTTTAGCTAAACACGACATATATTAAAAAATCCGCTTTATTCGTCGAAATTTCACATCTGTCTTCTGGGTTTTTTCTTCTAACAATATGCAATACATGTACATACTCGTACAGAGGTCATTATTAAGGTTTGTCTATGAAATCATCTACTAAAATAGTTGGGCCTATTCAGCAGAAAGAGCAGACGCGAGCTGTCGCATCATTTCCGTCTTTAGTTATGCAAAAAGGGTGCGCAAGCGAGCGCATCTTCACGCATGTACCTTTAGGGGGAGGACATAACCCTAAAATGGCTTAGCGAAGGGCCACCATAAGGCAAGCTGACGAGTACTTTAAGTTTAAGTTAAATACAGACATCTGTTTGTTCAAACAGATGTTATACATGTATATGTAAGAGGGTAAAGCGGGAGGCGCATCCATCTTTTATATGCTTTCGCTTCCCCTTTTTCCTTCGCCAAACATGAATTCTACACGTATCACCTCTAATTTCTATAATTTCTATGTAGTTTATAAGCGAGGTCAAAATTCTATGAGGGTCAGTTTTCAACGTGTGGGGGGTCGTAGATCTACAGGTCTGGAATGGTTTTCTACTGTAGAAAAAGGACCCCATTTGTCGTAGAATACTGACCCTGGGTCAGTTTTCTCCGTAGAAATTTGACCCCCGGGTCAATATTCTACGGGGGTCACTTTTCGTCGTTACACAGGCACTACTATGTTTGAGATTATGTTTCATTTTTATTATTCTAAAAGACATTTTAAGACAAATATTATGGTAGTAAAACATAAAGTTATCACATTATTTTAAAAATTAATTACGGAAATCTAAGCTTATGAATCGATATAATAACTTTGCGCAACGTCTTCTTAAAAACATATCTAAAAGACCAATAAAATCACATTTATAGGTATTTTTATAAGATATTTAAAGACGTCGGAATATAAAAATAGCACAATTTAAGCGCCAATGGTGTTTTAGAAAATACCAATCAAAATATCTGGAAGGGTAAACTCGATTCCTAGGGTGTCTGTGTCTTTATTTTCCACGGCCGAACGACGATATAAATGCATCTGATAAAAACATTAAATAACCGGCAATTCACAAGTGCTTAAAGTAGCACATATATCTAAGGGGGGTTAAACCCAGATATCTTCATTGCATTTGGACCTCCCAAATTGTACACGAAATCATCAGACTGTTTAAACGTGAAAATATATTTTCGAATTACCGAGAACGTTTAATGAATACATAAGAAATATTGAAAGTTAATTTTATTTCATGATTTTTCAATATTCTATTTTATCAAGGTGAAAACTTCTTGTTTACTTTATATCTGTTTAGAGAATAATTTGGGCAAACCAAAGTACACAGTTACAATTACCCATGTTTAAATCACAGTGTTTTGAGCATTGGTTTGACATATAGTCTGACACTCGGCGACATCAGTGATGTTCTGATAGTTATTGCGTTTGCCTTTTAATATGATTACTCGGCAAAATCTTATCTAAAAATCTTAGGTATGCATTTACATAAGCTAAACTACATGTACATGTGTCACCGTCTGATTGTCCGATTGTACTCCACGATTGTTGTCTTAGACATTACAAGGCTGCATGGTTCGTATGAAGGTCAAGTAAAAACTGTACTAATTAAATCGACCTTAAAACCCTGCCATATAGTTTGTGTGCTGGAAACTGGTTGATAATTTGAGTCAAAGAATACATAACCCATACAAATAGCTTTTCTTCCTCTCCTTTTTAATTTAGATGTAAATGTGCAGATTGATTTCATTACATTTTTCGTCATCATTTCTCATACATACAAATGATAACATTAATATTAGATGAGGAAAATTTATCTCGACATTGGATGATTATCTCGAATAATGAAAAAAAAAAGTTAAAAATATTTGATCTAGATCTATTTATGTAGGTGTAATGATAAAGCGCCATGTTTATTGCTGAAAACTTGTCGGTTAAATATTATCTCAAAAAGTATCACAACAAGAAGTCAAACTTTCATCAAGAATAATTACACAATACAAGAAAAATACTATCATTAATGATAAAGCAACAAAATCTACAATACAAATGTAATTTTCATTAGAATCCTAATTGATTTTTTTAATACGGAGAACACGGCGGGATATTTTACAAATATCGATGATGTCCCGTGATTTTCCTGCCAAAAAGGAGAGTGAGCATGGAATATTGCTTTCTGTATTCTTTAAAATAAAAAGCAGGTGTAAAGAAAATAATGAAGATAATTCGCACTGTGAGTTCAGCTCCCGTTTTCTGTAAAGCCTCCTCTTTTCGTTTGGTTCTGGGTTCTGTATTCAAGTATACAAAGTTTATTTACCGAACAAATCTGATTTTCTTTAAAATGCTTTATCATTTACATTATTATATGACTCAATATATCTCGGTCTAACTGTTAAAATTGAAATTTTACAAATAAATATCTATAATAGTGTTTTTTAAATCAATCCAAATTTAAACATATGGTGATAGTGTTATTTTTGAAAGAATTTATTAGTAATTCATAATGGCTGTACAATGATCGTTAAATTAGGTTGAATACTTTTTTTCCTCTGTTAGAAAATTCTATGCACTTTTGCAGAGTTCGTTCGTGTTAGCAGATAGCATGTTCTTGTATATGATTACAATCAAAGAGAATGCTTACTGTATCAAATTAATCCAACAGTGTTTGTACAACCGAAAGTCGCTCTCACTCTTAATTAAATCAAGTATTGCATGCATTTGTGTTAAGTTTGTTTGAGTTTTATGATCTTCTGTTATATTGTTTGCAAGTTTAAGCTTATATAATATGAGTGATAAATAATGGCAATTTTTGTTTTTTAAATCATGATGGAATATTTTGACTCCCAGAAGACTATGGCTTAAAGACGTGCTATTCTGTTCAATGATAGCATCAATTCATCGTTACATACATTTTCTTATCATCTTTGTACTCATAGAGCGGAATGTTTTTAAAGCTTATGTGGTTTACAAATCAAATTAATAAAAACTGGGCGTTTTGTTCATAAGGATAATTAACTATCATAAAACATGCATGCAGCTGTGCATTTTTCATCAAGTCCACTCAACCAATCTAAAACAATGGTAACTGGAATGTAGATACTGGGGTTCATATAAGTGAAAATATACAGAAAAAAGAATTGTGGTAAATGAATTAAAAGGGTTTAACTGTTTTAATTTATTCGAATATCAATGTATTTAAAAATAAACCAAATAGAGAATTTATTTACATATTAATACATCTTGATGTGCTTTTTATCATTTGTTTGAACAATATGTATAGTTAAAATCACCTAAAATGTATGTATCCGTAAAATTCTAACACGTGACTCACAGACAGATCATTTCAATTAATACACCTAAGTTAACTGACCTGTTTTAAAATAAACTTAAGCTTAATATTTACATTCTAGAGTTTTCTTATCATTGAATTCGTCTATTTAAAAGAATATACTGTTGATATTTCACTGCTTTAATTATTTTGGGTTTTCTCACTTTCTTTATTTATCTCAAGTTTACGTTTAAAATATCTTCTTTCCAGCTTTTAACTTCTTATCTGTTCATTCATTTTAAACATTGTATGCTTATATGTTCACAATAATTGTAGCTGTACTTTACTATCATAGAATTAAACATATAACCATCAAAATATCCAACTATATCAAGCATTAAGTGAAGCTGACAGTCACCGTCTGAAGTCCCGATTGCTGTGTTCCATGGGTGTTATCTTGGACATTACAAGGTTTCGTGGTTCATATGGAGGTCACACAAGGAAAGTGCTTATCAAAATAAACAGAGCTCCCAATTTAAATGAATATATTGTGTTTATCATATGAAACCAAAAAAAAAACATTGTCTAAGGCAATATATGATATTTGATGTCATCAAAGTAAGTATTAGATTGTTATTCAATTAAGATATATATTTCTGTAAACAATGATCATATAGCAATAAGGTTGTGACATGTACAATGTATTTGCAAATTCATGAAAGTAATTAATGAAACAAATAACAAAAATTGTAAGTTGTTCATTGCCAATCTTCCATTGAAGAATTAACGATGTACATTGTGAGTAAACTCATATGTAAACAGTGTGAATGAAGCGTAAAGAAATGTTATTTTAATAATTGAGTCGGAACGACCAAATGCTTAAATAGGAATTCGGCAATATTTCACTTGATGCCACAACAACTCATTCACATTCTTTACAAGTAAATAACATTGTTTTAGACACTGTAAATAAAACAAGGTTAAAGAAGTAGGCGCTTTTTATTGAGTGAAATACTGACCATAATAGCTATCAAACTTCAATCTATTAAAGCATCTTCATGAATGTCTCCTGCGTACATACAGCCGAGAAATCGTAAATGTTTGTGAAGAGACATTGTAAACGTCAATTCTTGTTTCTAAACAGTATTGAGTTAACAAAATAACATTCTTAACTCCCACATGTTACGTAATGCTGTCTTATATCTTAGATAAGTTGGTTTAAATCTGGATCTGTTTCTCACATTGTGACATTTGTGTTACCTTATTTAAATAAGTTTTTTCCAGTTAGCATAGTCTTAACTAACACTTACGAAGTATTCAGTATCTATAAGTTAGTATGGATTATCAAACTGTAACAAGGACATCAATATTACGAAAAGAAATATTTATTTAATTATGCATGAAAAATTTTTTTTTAAAGATATAAGTTATGTCACTGGTTCATGTTTTTAACGTTTGACGATTTTTAGAAAATGAATCCAAATACATGTCTGTGAATTAAAATTGAAACAATATAATTCAAAAAATTAAATATTTCGTCATCGGTATGTACCATTCTTTTACCTAGCGAATTCGGCAAGAAAGTTTTATGCCATAATCTATAAGATAGGTAAAGTTAGCTACTAGTAACTGGCTACTAGTAACTGGCTACGAGAAGTAAGAAAAGTTAGCTACTAGTAACTGGCTACGAGATCAAATCAAAGTTGGCTACTAGTAACTGGCTACCAGTAACTGGCTACGAGGAGTAACAAAAGCTAGCTACTAGTAACTGGCTACGAGATGAAAGAAAACTTGACCACTAGCTACTATCTTTATTTATATCGTCAGCTACTAGTGAATTCCGTTTCATATATCTCTATTTTTAAATGATTTTGTCAATATAACTCAAGTAGCTGTACATACAGATAACAGATATCTTCATGAGTTGCTAATGACATTATTCTATTATGTCATGCACATGATATTACGACACAATATCTCAGATATCATTCTTAATCTCGCCAGCTACTTGTGCTTTTCGTTTCATACATCTCTATTTTTAGATGAATTTGTCAATATAACTCAAGTAGCTGCACATATAATTTACAGATATCTACACGTTTTATTTATTTCAACATTCTATTAGGTAATGCACATGATATTACGACACAATATTTCAGATATCATTCTTAACCTCGACAGCTACTTGTGCTTTTCCTTAAAAATATCTCTATTTTTAGATGATTTTGTCAATATAACTCAAGTAGCTGTACATATAGATTACAGATATCTACACGTTTTGTTAATTTCTATATTCTATTATGTCATACACATGATATTACGACACAATATCTCAGATATTATTCTTAATCTCGCCAGCTACTTGTGCTTTTCGTTTCACATATCTCTATTTTTAGAAGATTTTGTTCAAATAACTCAAGTAGCTGTATATATAAATTACAGATATCTAAACGTTTTGTTTATTTCAATATTCTATTAGGTCATCTACATGATATTATGACACAATTAGTCGGATATCTACATTTATCTCGTCAGCTACTAGTGTATTTCGTTTCACATATCTCTATTTTTAGATGATTTTGTCAATATAACTCATGTAGCTGTACATATAGATTACAGATATCTACACGTTTTGTTTATTTCAACATTCTATTAGGTCATGCACATGATATTATGACACAATTACTCAGATATCATTCTTAATCTCGCCAGCTACTTGTGCTTTTCCTTACAAATATCTCTATTTTTAGATGATTTTGTCAATATAACTCAAGTAGCCGTACATACAGATAACAGATATCTTCATGAGTTGCTAATTTCAATATTCTATTATGTCATGCACATGATATTACGACATAATTACTCAGATATCTTTCTTAATCTCGCCTGCTACTTGTGCTTTTCGTTACAAATATCTCTATTTTTAGATGATTTTGTCAATATAACTCAAGTAGCTGTACATATAGATTACAGATATCTACACGTTTTGTTTATTTCAACATTTCATTAGGTCATCCACATGATATTATAACACAATTAGTCAGATATCTACATTTATCTCGTCAGCTTCTAGTGTATTTCGTTTCACATATCTCTAGTTTTAGATGGTTTTGTCAATTTAACACAAATAGCTGTACATATAGATAACAGATATCTTCATTCGTTGCTAATTTCTATATTCTATTATGTCATGCACATGATATTACGACACAATATCTCAGATATCATTCTTAATCTCGCCAGCCACTTGTGCTTTTTGTTACAAATATCTCTATCTTTAGATGATTTTGTCAATATAACTCAAGTAGCTGTACATACAGATAACATATCTTCATGAGTTGCTAATTTCAATATTCTATTTTGTCATGCACATGACATAACGACATAATTACTCAGATATCTTTCTTAATCTCGCCAGCTACATTTGCTTTTCGTTACAAATATTTCTATTTTTGAGGATTCTGTCAATATAATCCAAGTTGCTGTACATATAAATTACAGATATCTACACGTTTTGTTTATTTCAACATTCTATTAGGTCATCCACATGGTATTATGACACAATTAGTCAGATATCTACATTTATCTCGTCAGCTACTAATGTATTTCGTTTCACATATCTCTATTTTTAGATGATTTTGTCAATTTAACACAAGCAGCTGTACAAATAGATAACAGATATCTTCATTTGTTGCTAATTTCTATATTATATTATGTCATGCACATGATATTACGACACAATATCTCAGATATCATTCTTAATCTCGCCAGCTACTTGTGCTTTTCGTTACAAATATAATTCAAGTACCTGTATATGTATATATATTTCATTTACATTAATGTACAAGTTTGTTAAACTCAACATTCAATTAGGTCATCCCCATGATATTACGACATAATTACTCAGATATCTTTCTTAATCTTGTCAGCTAACAGCTACAAATATCTCTATATTTAGACAATTTTGTCCATGATACACAAGTTGCTGTACATAAAGATTAAAGATATCTACTAATGTTGTTAATTTAAAACTTGACAAACAAATAAAAAAAACTTTTCAAGGTTTAGAAAATTCGAAAATTCTTTTTTTTTAACCGGTGAGGGGGGGGGGGGGGGCGAAGTGTACCTATAATTTCAATTTAACTTATTATTTTCTTCCATTCACTTCAACTTTTCACCAGCACAGGAAAAAAGTATGGGGAGAAACTCTATATGTTAAATGTCCTTTTTACATGTAAGAAATATATCTGCTGCGAGAAAAAGTCTCCCTTCCCTGATGCTACGGGTATAAAAGAGGAAAAACTTATAAACATTGAAACGCGTGTGTTTACAGCTTCAAATTTCTGCTTAGGGCTATATTTGATAGCTATAAATTTAAATTATCTTAAACAAACAAAGGATCTAACCTAAAATATTTTTTCAGAGTCATTTTCCATGCACATATATATGCACTACTATAAGGGACAGATGCGTGGGGGAATATACAATACGGGACCGGTTAAATGTTTCCTATAAAACTAAGCATACAAACAATAGCATACACTTTTATTTTGTCTCAACTAAATTTTAAATTACAGGCTTTTCAGACAGCAGATTTCAGTGAGAGTAAATCAGGAACGGAATTTTATAAGGATTCATAGTGGTATTACTTCCAGTGAGTTCGACATGACATAATCCATTGCGCAAAATTACTTGATTGATAGTCATACGTCCACGTATGTCCACCTGTGACTGTCTCCCGGAGACCAAGAGAGGAATGGAATTACTAATTTCTAACATCTATACTTATAAATTAATTAAGGCATTTTGCAAATAAACAACAAAATCCCTGTACCAGAATAACTGCTTATACATTTCGCATTTCAACACGCGTGAGACGATGTCCGTAAGTTATAATTGAATTTTAACTGATAAGTAATTATTGTGAAATTAATCAAAAACCTACTTTCATTTTTGATAAACATGCCCGAAATAGCAAAAATAAGAATAAGGTGGTGGACACGCTTTGGTGGATCCAAGTCAGTGGTAGTTTGCATCAAAATATATGCTTGCAATGAAATAATATTGAATGATTACGTAAACAGTGAATATAATTATTAGGAACTTAATTGGATTATATATAGAAGTTAAGATTTGACAAATGTTGAGTAAATGAAATAAGGCAATTCGTTTCTTAAGTGAGTGATTTTAGTTTTGATAGATAGAAGCTAGCGAAGCGCGACCTCTGACGAAAGAATGGAATAGAACTTTCCAGAACGGGGTAACCAAGAACGCGGTTTGACTAATTAACGTAATCGCGAAAAGTGTAGGACAAGTTCATTATGCATTGCGGTCAGATATTCATACCTTGGAGGGGACATCTTTGGGTAATACAAAAAAGTTAATGAATAAAATGGGAAAATTTGATGCAATTTTAGTTTTGGTCGAAAGAATTTATTTTCCAGAACGGGGTGCCCAGGAACGCGGTTTGACTAATTTACACCATGGCGGAAATGTAGGGCGAGATACTTTGGATATGACAACTTTGGTTTAAACAATGCATATTAAGATGCATACACTAGCGTTTTTTAATTTCATACATTTTTATACCACGACAGTTTGGTAGTAAACTTTAGACATTAATTTGTAAACAAGGAACATATTGTGTTATAAGCCTTTATGTATGCACTAAACGGGAAGTAAAATTGGGGGGGGGGGGGGGGGGGTGTTCAAAACAGTCTTTTATCTGAAATTCACATTTGGGACAGTGATAAATATTAAAGTGAAATTTGACCTAAAGAACAAAATTTAGAAATATGACATCCTAAATAACCACTCACTGGTTAAAAAAAATCATTGTAATCATTTTCCACTCAGCTGCAACATGTATATATCATCCAATTCAGATAGATATTTTTTATCCCTTTTCTAAATATCCAGCTATGCATTTTGTTTTTATTTCAATTATAAAGAATAGGTTAAGGAAAAAATTAAGAAAAAATTCGGACACAGTATATACGAAAAATGAAAAAAAAATATGAGTTAACATTTTAGCATTGTGCCATTCATTTGTAAAGTGTTAATTCCAACGCTTGAGCGGGATTTAATTTAGTTGAACATATATTAAGGAGGAAACAAGAAAAGTTCATTCATGTGTCCATCAAATATTTACATTTGCTAAGTATTTTTTTTCTTTCTGAAGAAAACCTATTGTGATTCATAGCTCTATTGAAAACAGGTCTGAAATCTACACGATCTAGTTCTTACCCGTTTATCGATAGATCGAAATCTTCAGCAACCTAAGAAAAATCACTGACTGCACGAACTTTTGTCAGACTTCAATACCCATACCTACAAGCTTATAAAACTGCAGTTTATTTATAAACAGTTGTTATAGAATAAGGGAAAATCTACATAGAAATAAATGATTACGCATTGATAAATCTCTTAATTGACACAATAGATAACCAATAATTTACATAGTAATCATAAGAGCTGTTACAGTTAGTGTTGATAATGTAACCCAAGAGACCAGTTAAAATATTTGAGTTATCCTTTCCTTTTATCTTAGCATCTTTATTTTCATCATATCATATTTTCTTCATTCATTCATAATATGGGGAAAGTGTAGTAATAAAAACAAGAGACCCATGTGCACGAGTACATATACATATAAAGGAAATGAAAATTAGTGTTATTTTTCTGATTGAATGAAATTTTTCTTCTTTAATCACTTTTAAGATTTTGCTATCGATTAATCTCTCTACAAATTGGCAGAACACATTACAGACAAGTTAACCCTTCCAGACGCTGCTGCAAATGTTGACACGTAGCCCCAAGAGAGCTATAACCATTTTCTTCGGTTTCTTTTGAAGTTTGTTTACCAACTCTGTGTATTGTAGTTCTATATTTTTCTGCTTTTCTATTAATAAAAACTGTGCTATTGAAAGGGAATTTTTAAAAAATATCAGTTAGTCCATTCAAAATTTAAAAAGTCACAAAATATTGACTACAGGGCTTCATCATGTCATGTCATAGTGCAACATCGCCAACTTCTTAAGGGGATGATAAAGAATGCAAGTGGGAAATGGATAAAGTAATCAAAGTCTGTGACAGAGAAAAGAATGAATTATGAAAGCTGTGAGCCATGTATCATTGTGTATCTACCGAATAATATTTTGGACAAAGTCGGGGTGAAAGCTACCGACCCCACACATCCCACCAATACCGATGCCTATATGCCTTCTCATAATTGAGAAAACTTTGTCGTAGTTCAGTTGGTTGATAACATTCGGAATAAATGGCCTTTATTATGTTAAAGCATTAATCATCCGTGGATCTGAATGGATGGCAGACTTTTGTAAACTCCGCCTGTCGGAATAGCATTTTTAGATATTTTTTTTAGGGGGGGGGGGGGGGCAAATTTAGGTTCCCCGGAAATTTCCTGAATCTGCGCTTGCAAATTTGGCTCGTTTCTTTGGAATATAAATATGCGATTAAAGTTATAGTCATATTTCTTCTTATTGAAGCAATAATATATTCGAAGATGTTATAGATTTCAAAGATTTAATTTATTATTTGTTGTTTAGTTTTGTATCGTAAAACAGTATAACAATTGTGAATTATTCAAATTTTTGGACAATGTTTTTATTCTATTTCACTGATTTTATGAAAAAAAAATCCTTTTACCAATGTTTTGTTTATTTCCATTTTTCATGTATTCCAAATTGGAGTTAGATTACTATCTTCCTTCGTATACACATAAAGAATAATGAAATATATTTGTCTAACGTTCGCTTAATGTTTGTTTTAATTCATTCACTTGTTTCTTGATGTTTTCACCAGTTTATTTTATATCGTTTAAAGAATGTTGCCTACGTCATAGTAAGTCTAATGTCAAAAAACCTATCAATCCGCCTGACGTTACGTTTGAATTTTGAACAATTTGATGTCATTCTAAAGGTCAAATGACTGTTTTTATCTACAATTAATAGCAAAAAGTTAAATTTTAAATTTTAAGCAATGAGTTCAATATTTATTAGTTTTATACGATATAAAATGGTTTGGAACCGCGGTTTATAAAGCGTAAACTGCCCCAAACCATTTTATATCGTATAAAACCAATACATTTTGAATTCATTCCATAAATAAATGTGTAGGTTTAGATCGTTCTTTTTCCCGCGCACTGGTTCTTATAGCACGCTTCGCTCTTTGGCGCGCAGCGCCGGCGGGCTGCGCTCGTTATTATGCCAAAAAAAAGTTTATCAGCTGGCATTTTTCGCTAGGATACTAAAAAATCAAAATGCAAGTAATTTATGTGCACATTTCTGATAGGCCTATACGTACAAATTGATCGGCCAAAAAAACCCTTCCTATCCCAACTCGAATACTGTAGGAGGAGTTATCCAGACATGGGTACCCTTATAGCAGCCACCCGCCCGACATTTTCACAATTGAAATAATTGTTCCCACAGGTAATTTAAGACAGGATACCCCCCCCCCCCTCGATTTAAACCCCCGGGGTAGATGGCTTTTTTTTTTTTTTTAAAGAAAATCCTTAAAAGTCATGTTCCACATTTAAACATCTTAAAATGAACAAAAAATAAACGTTTAATGTAAAACACCCCTAGCCCATAAAAAGATCCTCTTTTTATATGAGGTTGGGATTGTTTTAAATAAATCGTTTATTTTCAATTAATTTTCAGATACACTGGAAAGTTCTATTCCATTCTTTCGCCAGAGGTCGCGCTTCGCTAGCTTCTTTCTTCCAAAACTAAAATCACTCACTTAAGAAAGGAATTGCCTTATTTCATTTACTCAACATTTGTCAAATCGTAACTTCTATATATAATCCAAGTAAGTTCCTAATAATTATATCCACTGTTTACGTTATCATTCAATATTATTTCATTGCAAGCATATATTTTGATGCAAACTACCACCGACTTGGATCCGCCAAAGCGTGTCCACCACCTTATTCTTATTTTTGCTATTTCGGGCATGTTTATCGAAAATGAAAATAGGTTTTTGATTAATTTCACAATAATTACTTATCAGTTAAAATTCAGTTATAGCTTACGGACATCGTCTCACGCGTGTTGAAATGCGAAAGGTATAAGCAGTTATTCTGGTACAGGGATTTTGTTGTTTATTTGCAAAATGCCTTAATTAATTTATAAGTATAGATGTTAGAAATTGGTAATTCCATTCCTCTCTTGGTTTCCGGGAGACAGTCACAGGTGGACATACGTGGACGTATGACTATCAATCAAGTAATTTTGCGCAATGGATTATGTCATGTCGAACTCACTGGAAGTAATACCACTATGAATCCTTATAAAATTCCGTTCCTGATTTACTCTCACTGAAATCTGCTGTCTGAAAAGCCTGTAATTTAAAATTTAGTTGAGACAAAATAAAAGTGTATGCTATTGTTTGTATGCTTAGTTTTATAGGAAACATTTAACCGGTCCCGTATTGTATATTCCCCCACGCATCTGTCCCTTATAGTAGTGCATATATATGTGCATGGAAAATGACTCTGAAAAAATATTTTAGGTTAGATCCTCTGTTTATTAAAGATAATTTAAATTCATACCTATCAAATATAGCCCTAAGCAGAAATTTAAAGCGTTTCAATGTTTATAAGTTATTCCTCTTTTGTACTCGTAGCATCAAGGAAGGGAGATTTTTCCTCACAGCAGATATATTTCTTACATGTAAAAAGGGCATTTAACATAGAGTTTCTCCCCATACTTTTTTCCTGTGCTGGTGAAAAGTTGAAGTGAATGAAAGAAAATAATAAGTTAATTTGAAATTATAGGTACACTTCGCCCCCCCCCCCCCCCCCCCCCCCGGTTAAAAATAAGAATTTGCGAATTTTCATGACCTTGAAAAGTTTTTTTTAGTTGTTTGTCAAGATTTAAATTAACAACATTAGTAGATACCTTTAATCTATATGCACATGTGTATCATGGACAAAATTGTCTAAATATAGATATATTTGTAACGGTTAGCTGACAAGATTAAGAAAGATATCTGAGTAATTGTGTCGTAATATCATGGGGATGACCTAATTGAATGTTGAGTTTAACAAACTTGTACATATATGAAATATATAAATTTACAGCTACTTGAATTATATTTGCAACGAAAAGCACAAGTAGCTGGCGAGATTAAGAATGATATCTGAGAAATTGTGTCGTAATATCATGTGCATGACATAATAAATTATTGAAATTGGAAACACATGATGATATCTGTTATCTTTATGTACAGATACTTGTGTTAAACTGACGAAATCATATAAAAATAGAGATATATGATACGAAATACACTAGAAGCTGACGAGATAAATGTAGATATCTACATGATGACCTAATACAATGTTGAAATTAACAAAACGTGTAGATATCTGTAATCAATAGGTACAGATACTTAAGTTATATTGACAAAATCATCTAAAAATAGGGATATTTGTAACGAAAAGCACAAGTAGCTGGCGAGATTAAGAATGATATCTGAGATATTTTGTCGTTATATCATGTGCATGACATAATAGAATATAGATATTAGCAACAAATGAAGATATCTGTTATCTATTTGTACAGTTACTTGTGTTAAATTGACAAAATCATCTAAAAATAGAGATATGTGAAACGAAAAGCACAAGTAGCTGGCGAGATTAAGAATGATATCTGAGATATTGTGTCGTAATATCATGTGCATGACAAAATAGAATGTTGAAATAAACAAAACGTGTAGATATCTGTAAATTATATGTGCAGCTACTTGAGTTATATTGACAAATTCATCTAAAAATAGAGATGTATGAAACGAAATACACAAGTAGCTGGCGAGATTAAGAATGATATCTGAGATATTGTGTCGTAATATCATGTGCATGACATAATAGAATATAGAAATTAACAAATTGTGTAGATATCTGTAATCTATATGTACAGCTACTTGAGTTATATTGACAAATTCATCTAAAAATAAAGATATATGAAACAAAAACCACAAGTAGCTGGCGAGATTAAGAAAGATATCTGAGATATTGAGTCGTAATATCATGTGCATGACATAATAGAATATAGAAATTAGCAACAAATGAAGATATCTGTTATCTATTTGTACAGCTACTTGTGTTAAATTGACAAAATCATCTAAAAATAGAGATATGTGAAACGAAAAGCACAAGTAGCTGGCGAGATTAAGAATGATATCTGAGATATTGTGTCGTAATATCATGTGCATGACAAAATAAAATGTTGAAATAAACAAAACGTGTAGATATCTGTAAATTATATGTGCAGCTACTTGAGTTATATTGACAAAATCATCTAAAAATAGAGATGTATGAAACGAAATACACAAGTAGCTGGCGAGATTAAGAATGATATCTGAGATATTGTGTCGTAATATCATATGCATGACAAAATAGAATGTTGAAATAAACAAAACGTGTAGATATCTGTAAATTATATGTGCAGCTACTTGAGTTATATTGACAAATTCATCTAAAAATAGAGATGTATGAAACGAAATACACAAGTAGCTGGCGAGATTAAGAATGATATCTGAGATATTGTGTCGTAATATCATGTGCATGACATAATAGAATATAGAAATTAACAAATTGTGTAGATATCTGTAATCTATATGTACAGCTACTTGAGTTATATTGACAAATTCATCTAAAAATAAAGATATATGAAACAAAAACCACAAGTAGCTGGCGAGATTAAGAAAGATATCTGAGATATTGAGTCGTAATATCATGTGCATGACATAATAGAATATAGAAATTAGCAACAAATGAAGATGTCTGTTATCTATTTGTACAGCTACTTGTGTTAAATTGACAAAATCATCTAAAAATAGAGATATGTGAAACGAAAAGCACAAGTAGCTGGCGAGATTAAGAATGATATCTGAGATATTGTGTCGTAATATCATGTGCATGACAAAATAAAATGTTGAAATAAACAAAACGTGTAGATATCTGTAAATTATATGTGCAGCTACTTGAGTTATATTGACAAAATCATCTAAAAATAGAGATTTGTGAAACGAAATACACAAGTAGCTGGCGAGATTAAGAATGATATCTGAGATATTGTGTCGTAATATCATGTGCATGACATAATAGAATATTGAAATTAACAAAACGTGTAGATATCTGTAATCTATATGTACAGCTACTTGAGCTATATTGACAAAATCATCTAGAAATAGAGATATATGAAACGAAAAGCACAAGTAGCTGACGAGATTAAGAATGATATCTGAGATATTGTGTCGTAATAGCATGTGCATGACATAATATAATATAGAAATTAGCAAGAAATGAAGATATCTGTTATCTATATACACAGCTACTTGAGTTATTTTGACAAAATCATTTAAAAATAGAGATATATGAAACGGAATTCACTAGTAGCTGACGAGATAAATGTAGATATCTGACTAATTGTGTCATAATATCATGTGGATGACCTAATAGAATATTGAAATAAACAAAACGTGTAGATATCTGTAATTTACATGTACAGCTACTTGAGCTATATTGACAAATTCATCTAAAAATAGAGATATATGAAACGAAAAGCACAAGTAGCTGGCGAGATTAAGAAAGATATCTGAGTAATTGTGTCGTAATATCATGTGCATGACCTAATAGAATATTGAAATAAACAAAACGTGTAGATATCTATAATTTATATGTACAGCTACTTGAGTTATACTGACAAATTCATCTAAAAATAGAGATATATGAAACGAAAAGCACAAGTAGCTGGCGAGATTAAGAATGATATCTGAGATATTGTGTCGTAATATCATGTGCATGACATAATAGAATATAGAAATTAGCAACAAATGAAGATATCTGTTTTCAATTTGTACAGCTACTTGTGTTAAATTGACAAAATCATCTAAAAATAGAGATTTGTGAAACGAAATACACTAGAAGCTGACGAGATAAATGTAGATATCTGACTAATTGTGTCATAATATCATGTGGATGACCTAATAGAATATTGAAATAAACAAAACGTGTAGATATCTATAATTTATATGTACAGCTACTTGAGTTATACTGACAAATTCATCTAAAAATAGAGATATATGAAACGAAAAGCACAAGTAGCTGGCGAGATTAAGAATGATATCTGAGATATTGTGTCGTAATATCATGTGCATGACATAATAGAATATAGAAATTAGCATCAAATGAAGATGTCTGTTATCTATTTGTACAGATACTTGTGTTAAATTGACAAAATCATCTAAAAATAGAGATATGTGAAACGAAATACACTATTAGCTGACGAGATAAATGTAGATATCTGACTAATTGTGTCATAATATCATGTAGATGACCTAATAGAATATTGAAATAAACAAAACGTGCAGATATCTGTAATTTATATGTACAGCTACTTGAGTTATATTGACAAATTCATTTAAAAATAGAGATATATGAAACGGAATTCACTAGTAGCTGACGAGATAAATATAGTAGCTAGTAGCCAAGTTTTCTTTCATCTCGTAGCCAGTTACTAGTAGCTAGCTTTTCTTACTCCTCGTAGCCAGTTACTGGTAGCCAGTTACTAGTAGCCAACTTTGATTTGATTTCGTAGCCAGTTACTAGTAGCTACCTTTTCTTACTTCTCGTAGCCAGTTACTAGTAGCTAACTTTACCTATCTTAATCTATAAACTTTTCGGAGCACTCAGCGCATTTTTTTAAATTCCGGGTTCTTTTGTCTTTTGCAAAAAAAACATTCCCGTAGACTAAGTAGACATTTTGCACATTGTTAATTCTAGTGAATGAATATGAATGGAATACTGAGCTATTTTGTCAAAGAGAAAGTAAAGAAGATCAGAGCCTGGAAAGGCCATAATGGTTTTTTAGAGTATAGCGGATTTTATAATTTTTCGATAGTTTTGAGATTTATACATAAAGATATAGAAGAAACAGACGTTACCCAAGCCAAAAAAAGTTTCAACTAAAGGAGTTTGGGTGGGCAGCAAATTGTCCAATCAATTTTTTAGATTTGATTTGTTAAGCTATAAAATATAATTTAGCACAGAAAAAATCAATAAACTTTAGGTTTTTATTTGGATATTTTCATATCTCTTTATACAGAGCTCTTCTTCGAAAGGAGATCAATACTGTCTAAAACTTCCCACGAACACCCAACCATCTTAATTCAAATGATTTTTGGTTGATTTCTCGCTAATGGACCACTACACACATATTCATGTATTAATTTTTGTTTTATCATATTATCAAATGTATTGACATATAAGCTCATGTGGGATTTGTTTTAAATAATAAAAATATTTTGCAAAATATTATTTTTACATGTATGAATAACTGAGAGGGGAAGTCGGAATTTCAGAATTTCGTTTTCAAAATGTTTTCATTGAATATTGCAAAATTCTGTGACCCAACTTGAGTTCTTCTTAGATAAATGTGTTTTATCTAAATAAAGTTCTTAAAGTGTATGCATTTGTAGTGTGTTTTCTTATGTACTCTCAATTATATACTTTTCTCCTTTTTCGCAGTGGCGGGGGAACGATACACTCTAGAAAAAATTAAAGAAAAGTAAATAATAACATACGTCTTATAATAATAACATACAAAGTCAATAGCAGATGTGTTATTTCTCTATGCACGAAAGATTAACTGGCACGTTGGTTTTACTATAGAGTTTAAAACTATTCTTTGAAGTCCATTCTACTGTTTATCTTCGTGGGGTTTCAAATTGTTTTCCTAGGATACTATTTTTTTAATTCTATCCACTGTAATCACTTCGATATATTCCACACAAACGAAAATACCAATGCTGAATTCCAACTAGCACATTGTATTTTTAGATTTTTTCCAATGACGGTTTCTTTGTCTAATATTTCATTTGTAGACAATTCATTTATAAAATATTTACATTCCACAATATGCAGTATTGATAACTCACGTCCTTTCTTTTTATATATGTGCAAACATGTATCACCTTTCTCTTTTATCGTTATTACTTTTAAAATGTATTATCTCTGGTCAATTTCTTTTAAATCAATTCATAATTAATGATAATAAACAAAAGAGTTCCCAGACTCCAGTCTACAATGATACATACTTATATCAAAGCAAACAGGTGACCTATATCGCACTACAACTTGTTTTTGTCCATACTCATTTTTCAGACAGTGCACATGCACTAAGCTCAGTAAGAACCGACAGTCAACTAATGGCAAAGTATACGAGGCAAAAAAAATTAGTTAATAAGTTTATGTGTATGTATAAATGTATCCTTTCTAGGGTTCGATTAAATACTTCTTTTAAAATATATATATAGAATAGAATTTTCTATCAGTTTTTCATGCACACTTTGGTCAGAAAAAGTTTAATTATAAGCTTTGTAGTGTTAAGTTTTTGTCGTGATTTATTTTGTTCCCCAACACATTGCATAGTCAGGTATAATACGGTATATTATATCTTGTGATTATGCTACGTATTTCGTTCATATAATTAATGTTACATGTACTTAACTCTATTCAGATACAGAAGGCAGCTCGTGCATTGAACCTGCATATACAATAGGTAACAAAACATCTGCAGTTTACTTAATGTCAAACACAGGTGCATCTCAATTATGATGTATGTTTCTTGTGGTATAAGGCCTCCCGCGAGTTTTATGAACACCCACTGACAAATTGTTATATCCGCATTTTACAAATTTGTAACACATTTGCAGTGAGCATTGTATCAAAATAATAATACAAAACGCAAGTGTGCTGCATGTAAGTCGTTAAACTTTCGCTTCTGAAGTTTTCACCTTAAATACCTAATACAGTAATGTGTTAGAGAATATCACTTCACGAGCAGCTAAACGAAATGACCTCACACACAAAATAATATATGAACAGTGAAAAAAAAACAACAAAATAGAGCCATTAATTTAATAGGTTAACGGCCAAGGCAATCACTCAACCTTACACGGAAAGATTATAACCTTATATCATTTCCAAAATAGCTAATGTTTGCCTTTATTTGCGATCAACGTGCTTATGTCTCATGCTGTTACTTTTTGCAAAACTTTGTTCTGAGGATTATAAAATCAATGGTATCTTACTGATGCAGTTATCATCCTTTTTTCAAGGTAGTACATAATCAATGCATGGTGAATTTTTTTTTCAAGTTGCGATAAAAAAAAATAAAAGGCAATTCTTAATCATGAATTTTTCTTGTCTTGTTTCCTTAATTCTTAGACAATTTAATTTTATCAAAAATAATCGGAAATGGTTTTTTCTGGCTATGCTATATAACAGTTTATAGAGCGAAATCTTACCATTTCTTCTAGGATTTCTTACATAAGATTTATAGGACGTAGACAAAATAAACGCTTTTATCTCATCATCAAACAGATTTCTGCTGGGGGATGCATAACAATTGTCTGTCCCAGTTGTTTTTACAAACTAGATTATCACGCTCATTAATAAATATCTAAAGCTGTCCAAACTACAAATACGAAACACAGACAAGTCTTTGCTAACAAAAGCATTTATATATATACATGTATATATATATATATATATATATATATATATATATATATATATATATATATATATATATATATAATGCGAAATAACATCAAACATCACATATATTAATATGTTGAAGAAAAATAATTGGGTCTCGTTATTAAAGGAGCGAAATAATAAATGTTGAAAGCCTTACCAACAAGGGTGTTCAATTGTTTAATGTTTCCTTTGATTTAACTTATTCATAAACACAAACAGAATATCTGTTTTTATACATTTTATCAGTTCTTTAGCATGATTAACACAAATACACATAACTCAAGACTACAAAGTCATTGAAAATTCTGAAAATTTTTTATGAAAACATTAAAAACAGGAAAAGGAATGTTTGGTCAATTGTCCTTTAAGAATTTATGCGTCTTTCATGTTTCGTTGTTCATCATAATTAACAAGTTACCAGTTTTACATCGTCTTTCTGGGTCTCCACGCAACACATTTCGCATAACAGTGATGTACTGTCCAACGCACCTTTCACCCTTCTCGTTTTTCCGGTTTATAAGATCTATTACAAAATTATCATCTATTTGTTGAGATATGATGTCCTCTTCATCCCCTGTGAAAGGAACGTTTGCATGAACCATGAAATATAAAACAACTCCCACACTCCACAAATCAGAAAGGAGCGGATCGTATGGTGTCTTCTTCAGTACTTCTGGGGCGGAATAATGTATGTGTCCCAAATAATCATCACATAGAATGGTATGTCCTTCAGAATCACGACATGGAACAGAGAGACCGAAATCTGCCAGTCGAACACTCGTTTTGTTAGTGAGCAGTATGTTACAGGGGGTTATGTCACGGTGCGCAATATTATTACGATGACAAAAATCCACAGCAGATAATAACGGAAAGAAAATATGTGACAGTTGGTCAACTGCAAGTGAATTGTTTTGAATGAATGTCTCCAAATTTCCATTTTCTGCTAATTCCATGATCAAATTAACACTTTTATCAGTAATGATAACATCCATCAACTTAATGATATTTTCATGATATAAATGAGATAAGCTGTATATTTCATTCATGATATACGGATCGTTAGATATATCTCCACGGTATAGAATTTGTTTCATTGCTAGTATTTTTTCAGTTTTGGTATCTTTAACACAGAGAACTTCACCAAAAGCACCATCGTCGATTTTGTGTTGTATAGCATAAGCATGATCATCCATATCTTTTGGTGCGCTTTCTCTGAAAGCATTTATGAGCAACACTTTCTTATATACTGCAGTCAACAAATGATGCGTTGTTTACGAATTAAAGGGGTGGAGCTTTGGACGTGCTCTTCAGATGCTTACAGATATCGTATGATGGAGAAGCAAAACACAGCTAACGTTCTCTTTAAAGTAAACCCTTTAATTGCTGTAATAATTAGCGCTATCACGCCATCTGGCGGCTATTCACATGAGATAACGGCTCCTTTGGCAAAATATAATTTCATGGCGCAAATCAATGATTAATCTAAATATACTTCGAAAATGTATTTATTCAATCTGGCAAAAGAACAGATTCTGATATTGTATCACCACTGGTACAAAATCAAATGAAATGCTAGTAATTCTGGGATAAAGAAGTCTCCCCTACTTTATCTATTTTATCCCTTATCTATAACGTTTTGTTGATGTTCTGCTGCTGTTGTTGTCATTTCATCTCTGAACCTCAAGGTTCCTTGTATCTCTACCTTCCTAATGTACGAACTACGAGCCTCCACGATGATTGCATCGTCAGATAGCTCTGTTGTTAGTGTAACTGTTAGCACTGTTTTGAAAATACGTAATTGCAATAACTCTTACGGTAATGTGTAATTTTAATCAAAAAATGTGTAATTTAAATGTAAATTGAACAAGAGATACCATTATATGGTCTGTTAAAAATGTATAAAAAGTTAAAAAGTGTTTGATCATTTAGCCTTTGAATCTTTCAAAGCAGAGTTACATCGGATGAAATGTACTATAACAACGATCCTGATGCGTTTTACAAAAAACAAATCCTCATTTTTTAGTTTTCATCTTTGCCATTTCACTTGAATTTTTCAGTTAATTTGAATGATATTGGTTTTTAAGTAGATGGTGCTTTGTTGAGCGACTATTTCAAATAAAATGACAAAATAATGATTACTTAATTGTTTGATGGTCTTACAACCAAAAATATTCAAATAATCGTTAATATATTACGTTCACAAAAAAATTAGAGAACAGATACGCCTGCTTCTGAAAAAAAACCAAAGTGTATTAAATGTTCAGGTATTTCATTATCAAGTTTGTTTAGATCACAGCACGTGCGTTATATCTGTTATATAACTGATTATGTTCCAAGACAAAGGTGATGTATCTAAGCAAATGACGTAACACTTTCCTTTTCATCTAATTGCACTGTTACTATGGGTTTTTTTTTTTTTTATCAAAATAATAGGTTTATGTGAACCACATTTCATACGGTGAGGAGATCAGTGTTGGAATGTGTTCATTACACGACGTCCAAACCCAAGAGCTCTTTTGTAAATTGGTTAACCAGGTTTTTACCTACAAAATGATTGATTTTTGATTACGGAAAACAAGAGGAGATAGGGGTCTGCAGACTCTAATAACTATCAAGGATGTTGAAAGATTATTCCAAAATCTTTTTCCTGCCAAAATAAAAGGGAGCGTTGCATGCTGTCGTGTGTGTTCTTGTTAGAAATAGCAGGTGTAGGAGAAAGTTCGCGCCTCAAACTGCGCCGTTCAGTTCGCACTCTTTGCAAGGTGAACTTGAGCAATCTTCCAGTTCAATATGTGTAGCATGTGAAATTTTATCAACCCCAAACTTTTGATTTTGTTTTTCTAAAGCGGTTGAGTGGTGGGCCGTCTCTATTTTGTCAATTTAGGGTTTTTCACGGTTTTTTTTAGGGGGTGGGATATTTTTAAGAGAAGGTTTCCTGATTTTCAAAATAAGCGGTAAATGTTCAAGAATTACTTAAAAGTATTTGATAAATGATAAATTTCATTTACCTGTAGTTACTTTGTTGTTACCTGTCAGAATAAAATGAAAAAAAAAACTTCAGAAGACATTTAGTTTGCTTGTTTCCTTGATGCTGCAGACAGCGAGCTCTGGTATATATTTGCAAGAAGGAAGAATACTCACTGATTCAAATTAATTCTTTTACGATGTCTGCTAAATAAATAATGGGGTTTCCGTCTTCAATAAAAATCAAATACATTTCACATTTGGGATTCGTCTGTGCAAGTGTTCTCGTTTCCGTTGTATTCGATGAGTTAATTGAACTTAGCTTTCTAATTTTGGCAAAGAGGGATTTATTGTTAAATCTGAATTGCAATTGTACTGTTTGAATATAGAATCCTTGAATTGAGATCCATAAAATAAGTCGTACAGGAATATCAATTAACTATTAAAGGATTAATTTTAAGAAGAAAAGTCATATCTGATTTATTATATTTTCAGATGTAACACGGAATGTGTGATGTGTCTAGTTTTTGAAATTCAACACCATTTTACAACTGTATACAGAAATTTAAACAATAGAGTATGTTTCTAGCTTACTAGTAAATAATGACATGCGTTAAATAAAAATAGACTAGCACGTGTTACTACAAATATGAAGTATGGGAAATCTAGACGGGGAACGCATTTTTTTTTTATTTGCGGAAAAAATTATAATTTATTCTCAAATAAAGAAGGGTTTGGACCCCCCCCCCCCGAAAATGAAAATTTATTAAATTTAGATAATAAAATTGTATGCCTCGGACCTCCTCCTCCTCCCCCCCCCCCCCCCCCCCCCCCCCCGGCAAACACAATTATCCTTCGGACCCCCCCCCCCCCCCCGGAAAAAATTTCTGGATCTGCGCATGTTTTGTATCTAACATTATAGGATGCTAAACATGCACTGATTAACTCATCTGATGAGATTTCAAAATTTCGTTGTAATGATTTTTTGTAGCCAGACCTCACATGCCAAATCAAAACAATAGTTTACATTAGATACATTATTAAGGAGAATATTTGAAACTTCATTTAGGGATGTGGGGTAACATATCATAATACATGTATCCATTGATGCATTTATAAATAAAATGGATGAAGATAAATTACCTGCTACTTGTAGTGCTATATGGATGGAACTATGTTAGTATAAGCACAGTTATTTCAAATGTAGACAACAGTAATCTTTCCTCCGGTGAGTGAATAAAATTAAGTTTATCTCTTAACGCGGCAAGCCTCGATATTTTATGTGTTTATAATAGAGCGTAAATCATACTTGTCTATTATTTTTGTACTTCATCTTGCTGAAGTCATAAAACGGAATATCGTGAAAAGGAACAGCTCTAAACCTTCCCACTAAAACACGCGATTTCGATAATCTGCAGGCTTAACTTTCTAATTCCGTTTCATATTAAAACCCTTTTTGCTGACAATTCCTGGAAAATGTTAGAGGTATTTTTGACTTGGCAAAGCGGGGACCAATTCTGAGATAAGAGAAGGGCACGCAAATGTGTGATCTTGTAATTATCAAAGCATGTCTCAATTTGGCAGACACGAGCTGCACTTTTTAAAAGAAAAGTGCATGCATACAATGGAATTAAACCACGTGGGCATATGTTATTTGTATTGTAATGCATTTTTTATCATTTATCTCCTATCTATGAATCAGACATCGATCAACATTGGGCCTGCCATTCCTCTCCACCCTCCTCCCCAGACTTTTTAGCTCACTTGAACCAAGAGAATAAGATCTCTTTTTGTATGGCGCCCATCTGTCAATTTGTAAGTTTTTCATGACTTTCCAGAATCCCTAGGTCCCATTGTACCCAGCAAATGAGACAAAATAAGCTCTTTCTGACAAATGTCGGTACTGGTAGGGTTTCTCCCATAACACATAAGCAATAGAGTGCCAAGTACAATCATCCTACCCCAAGGGTATGTAGGTCTTTATCTTACATATATGGATTAAAACCAGAAAAAGTAATTCTAGATTAGTCCAAGTTGACATTGACCTTTGATCTTGAACATACAGGGGCTACTAATTCTTGTCATAAGCAACGTCTGTACGAAAAATGATCATCTTACATCAAAGGGAATAGACTGTATCCTTCCTATTGTGTTTTTAGGACAAAATTATATTGTCTGGGGCACCGTTTGCTTATGACTTCCCACCTTGGAAATAAATGTCCTTTTTAAATGAATATCTGGAAATTCTTTTCGATTGTAGAAAATACTGGCAATCAAAAAGTCTCTCTTGCATCATAAAAACAAATGTATTTCAAAAAATATAGTGTTATATAATTTATTTATTTTTTTGAAAAACACATTCATAGGACATCTTTTTGAAGAAATCTGTTATAAACAACCAGCCCAAGCTAAACGAATTCATTAGCACCACTGCAGAATGACTTAGGAAGAATGTGTGGAAGACAAATTAAATCACAAAGATAAAAATACCTCTTGGCCACCAAGATTGGGGTGTCATACATAATAAAATGGTTCCCAATTAAGGCAGTTCCTAAGGAGCTACCTTAATAACAAAATTCAAGCAAATTTCCATAAGACAAAATATATGTATAAACCTCTCTTTTTTAGTGGAGAAACTGATGCGCCTTCATTTTCCACAGCTAAATCATCTGATAAACACATTCAATTAACTGGCAATTCACAAATGTTTAAGTAACAGACAGAATCTCTGAAGAGCTTATAGGGGATCTACACTGCATTTAGACCTCCCGCAAATATAAGCAGAAACCAACAGATGGATTGAACTCCTCAAGCATAGCAACACTCAATTCTTATATGAAGAATGATCAGAAATTCATAATGCACTACACAAATTAATACATGTACTTTACAAAGAAAACTGAGAAAGTAAGAAACCAAAAATATATGATTTTAAACAACTCTTGAATAAATATTTATCAATTGTTTATACAAGCAACTTAAGGCAAAATGAGAAAATATTGGAAAATTGTCAATAACTCTATTTTTCTTGAGCTCCTGGTTAACATTTTTTATTTGATTAACTTCCCTAGACAAATTCTGCAGTATTCCTGATTCAAGTGAAATACTTAATCATTAACAATAAAGCCTATATTATACCATGCTTTGATCAATATAAATGTACATGTACTTCCCAAAAATGAATATCACCTTTTTATTGAGAAGATTCAATTCAGTTACAAACAAAACTACTTTACATATTTATTTCAGTTTTAATATATGGTAATTATGAATAGATTGCATAAAAAAGCCTGCCGATTAACATACACACCACTGCACACAAAATACATTCAGGGAAAGGGGGATAACTCAAATTCATGTATGGGTTATAATCTGGTGATATGTTCGGGGGTGGGAGGGGGAGGTGTGGCATCAGATATGCATGGTTTATTCCACATTTGTTCAAGCATTATATGATAAGCGTGTATATATGTAAGCATATACAGAAATATCAATAAGATTGACAGAATCCACACAAATAAGGAAAAAATCAAAATTACAAAAATACTTGATGCTATAGTCATCTGTACATGTATTTGAGCCCAGTGTGTATCTGTGGTTATTCTTTATATTTACATCTTCACATTTCAAAAATAACTACTTAGATTCCAATCATGTATTACCTTCATTGTATTTTTAACAGACAAAATATCTATACATCAATATTTATTACTCATCTGACAATAGTCGATCCACTGGTTCCCCTCTCTAATCATTTCAAATTGCAAAATAAAAAAAAACCCATTATCTATTGATATCTTGAGCTTTGAAAGAGTGCAAAACCCTTGTTTTGAAAATGAAAAATAACAGTGTAAAATAAAACACCTTTTACAAATTTTGTAAAGAAATCATTTCGATGATGACTACAAATTGAATGACTTAGTCATATAATAAAAAATTTGCAAAATATGAAAATAATCTGTTGACAAGTATTTCTGAAATAAGCACCAACAGAATGTCAAACAAGAGATCCATATTTCTCCTGATGCGAAAAAACAATAAATCTTTATGCATATTGAATGACTAGAATACACATTAAACTGGTTCTCTTTAAGCTTATTCCACTCCAACCTTCCAGTCTTCATGGCTAAACCTCATCCCAAAGTAAAGACAGACCGAGGTGTTGGCCGGTCCCATCCCTAGCCCCATCATACGCCCCACATCAGCTGTCTGGTCCACCTTCCAGTCAAAGGTCACGGCTTTTCCCTCAACCTCAATACTGACCCTGACCTTTCCGTTCCCAAGGTCTTCTGTTTCTATGGTTGCAGCTGACCCTCTTGTCAGCATGGGTAGTTTTGTTTTCATTTCTTGGCCATCTACGAAAACACTCCCTGAAAAAAAACCACACGACACAATGCATATTTTATAATGCATGTAGAAATATTTGTATTCCTAGATTAATAAATAGATACAATTAACCACCTTTTCTGTGAGATTATCAAGGGTCATTATTACACAGTGTTTCAAAATTTCTAGGAAGCTATTCCACCCATGAAAAGATATCAATGATATGTCAAAACTAGCCATTCAGAACAAACAGAACATTTCAAATCATTGATTATAAAAGTTTCATTTTACAGATGATTACCTGATGTTGCTACAAAAATTGAGTTGCTTCTCTGTAATGTTTCAATGTCTTCATCATTAGCTGAGAGACCAATGCCATCGAAGGGTGTCTTCTCTCCAGCGTCCAGCACCCTGAATGTGATAGGGAAACCACAGCGGTAACTGTTGTCGCTGGAGTACAAGACTCGGGTTGTGCCCTCGGATAACCGGGTGGCTGTCTTGTCTTCATTACTTGTACTGTAACCTTCAGTAGTATTGTTCCATTCTGGAGAACAAAATGTTAGCTTTTTAGAGATCTGATATGTTATAAATGATAGTAAAATTTTTCCACCCAGTGGGATAATCCATCCACTCAAGAGAAAAAAATATGTGGATGAAGTTTAATACGATAAATGACAAAGACAGAATATGTACATTTTCCATCATACATAAGTGTGCTGCTTTTTCATGAAGATTAAGACAAAATAGATTCCATAATGGCAGTTTGTGTTTTAAATATTTAGGGAAAACACACTTTTTGGACAACATTAAAAAATCGAAGCAATTTCAAAACATTCACTTATTTACATTTAAAACATTGTAAAACAGCAAGCAATTTGTGCATGCAAATATTACTATGGTTTTATCAATATTTGTTGCTATCAAATTTTGTGGATTAAGTAAGTTTCAATGATGGAATACATTTGTGAATAATAGTCTTGACAATACCATCTGTTGTGATACATTTCACTTTGATGAGCGTTTGATTTTGTATATTAACTCAACAACAAATTCACAAAAACAAGAGTTCACAAAAAGTGAATACACCACACTATAATGAGCATTGGGGAGAGATGGACACTCACGATAGTGTGGAATGGTAGTGTGGGCGGTTCTGGGAACGCTCCAAATGCTCCACTTCTCTTCACCCTCAGGTCGGGAGCAGACCCTGAAGGAGTAAGGGGTGTTGGTCTTCAGGTGACGTATAGTACAGAAGGTGTTGGGGCCAGTGTAGGCCGTATGGAATGTGATGTTCTTGTCCTCATTAGACTGGACCTTACCATAACAGTACTGGAGGCAGAACTCACCAGCCTCTACCTCATCATCCACCTAAAAAACACAAAATAATGGTTTAGTTCCTCCTCATCCACCTCAAATATACCATACAATTGTTAAGCACCTCCTTGTCCACCTCAAACAAACAAAACAAAGGTTAAGTATATCCTTATCCATCTCAAAAAAAAATACAATGGTTAAGTACTGGTAACTCCACATCCACCTCAAATATATAATACAATGATAACACTAAAATCAGCCTCTACCTCCTAATCCACCTCAAATAAACAAAATAATAATAAAACTAAAGCCAGTCTCTACCTCATCATCCACCTCAAATAAACAACTAAATATTAAACAGAAGTTAATCTATATCACTTTTCCACCTTAAATAAACAATACCATAGTAAAGTACCTCTTCATCCACCTCAAAAAAACAAAAAAAAACTCATATCAAGATAATTAATTAGTAAAATTATATGTAAATAAATAAGAGTTGTCTTTGGTAGATAAGTAGTATATGAAATCAAGTTTAACTGCTTGAGATACGTATAAAACCAATTGTTATCAGGATAAACTCACCTCTGCCCATGTGATCAGCAAACTCCCAGGGCGCTCCTCAATTTCCGAGACTTGTGCTGGTGCCCTTTCTAATACCCTGCCCTCATTCTGAAATAATTTGTGGAGTTTCTTTTCTAGATCAGGGTGGAAGTTGTCGACAGAGAGATATGGCACATCTGCTAGGCAGGGAATTTCTGGAACGCTGAAAGTAAAAAATATGTTTCCTCAATTTTTCATTTAAGATATATTTGTTGTTTAAGATCAATGTCGAGTAAGGGCGGGGGGTTAGAATGTTTTCTCTAGCCTTCAATCTTATATGTTGGGTATAAAGGGTCTTTTTATAGCAGGATACTTCTTTTGGATTATTATTAAGTTTGGTAGTAGCTGGCAAAAATCGTTATCATTAAAATTGCACACAGCATTGCTTTATACTAATACAAACTTCTTGGAACTCTTTGTTCACAAAAAAATCTGCCAAAATTATTGACAATATACCTTTAAGCAAGCAAACTACCAAAGTTCCCAGCCCTTTAAATAAACAGCATATTTACTTTAATCACTCAGAGCATTTGTCATTTCATGTTTCGAATTGCCAAATGCAGCAATAGTAAATACCTTTATGTGTACATAGAAAATGTAAATGAATCTTTCAAAGAGCTTATCCCGATGAAAAATAACAAATGCTAATTGCGGTTATCTGTGTACCACCTATGTAATTGTGGTTATCTGTGTACCCACCTATGTAATTGTGGTTATCCGTGTACCCACCTATGTAATTGTCTTGTATCAGGATTGTCTTTAAATTTGACTAAATCTTCGATATGGTCATTTGGATTATTACCCAAGATCTTCTTCCCTGGAAATTTTAAAACAAAATTCTGTATTAAACTGAAAGTCAGCAAATTATTCATTTTATATTCAAACTTTCAAAGTCAATTTTTTTGTTGTGATTTTTTAGGAAATGCTATATATCTGAAAAAAAATGACATTTTCAGATTAATCAGCAATATTATTACTGTAAGGAAATTACTGTATATGGAAATATATCAGGTTGATCAAATCTCACAGGTGTTGAGGCAATGCAGTTATCTATAAGATTATATATAATTAATTGACATGATAAATTTCCATTCACAGAAAACAATTTATTTTCTCAAGGACCATAATGTAAGAGATATACCAAATAAATGTGTATGATGGCAACTTTTTGGGCTTTATTTTTTTTTTTATATACATAAACTTGTAAATTACCACCAAACACAAAAATAACCAGCAGTAACATTTCATTATCAAAACAATAAAAGTACATCTAGAGTGGTAAAACAATTTAAGTATGTCCCTGGATAAATTTACAAACAAAATAAAAGTCAGTGACTGTGTATTTAGTACCTTCTTCCATGATTCTAGCTGCCGCTGATATGCTGGAATTTAACATCTCTTCACAGTCCATCAAAGGAGTTAATGCCGTTGCCGTTACCATGTCAACCTCAGACAACAATTCACCGAGTCTGCTCCTCAGATTTTCCAGAGCCTTTTCTTCTAACCATTTGAAGTGCTCTTTCAGACATTTCTTGGACTGCTCGGCACTGAATTTTACCTGAATTTTTTTTTTATTTTAATTTATTCTCAAAACATTAATCATTTAATAATAATTAATGCATATTCATTTGATAGTACATACTTTATGGTTTAATATATAGATAATCAGTAAGTAAAACATATTTAAAAAAATAACCACAAATCAAATATTCTATCAGGAGGTTATTGTTATCAGTACATGGTATCTTCAGTTATCCTTTGATCCGGGATCAATACAAAATGCTGTAACAGTTGATGATAGAACTTCAATCACACAGGTAAAAAGACAGAGATAATTCACCTGCTGCTTGGCCTCAGAGAGGGAGCTCATGGACTCAGTCAGCTGTTGTTGCTGAGAGTGGGCGTTGTCCATTATATCAACAACATTCTGTATCAACTGCTGAGCCATCCTAATCCTAGATACAAAAGACCTACACCTCGCCTAAAATTCTGAAGAAATAAAAAGGATTAAATATTCCTTAATACAAACATAATGGTGTATCATTAGCGTTTGAGATTGTACTTGGATCTCTCTTTCCTACTTAGTAATGGTAATGCATGCAGGTAAAAAGGAATCATGGAATATATTTGAAATTGTAAAATGATTCCTGTAAATTCAATAAATTTTGAGTAATGGTTAGAAAAAAACCTGTTAATATTCAGCCTCAAATAGGGGGCTCAATTAGGGACATCAATTTTTTTGTGAAAATATGATATTATATTCCAAAATGGGTTATCATAACTGAGTGATTGGTTCCAACTTGTAACATTTTGCCAAAACTGAGGTGCTTGAAAAACAGTGTTTGTTTCTTGTTGTAAAATATTGGTAAGATAAATGTATCATATCACATCATATCTTTATCATATCAATGATAAGCCGTTTTCATACCAAGCTTTGCTAGGTTAGCTGTATGTGTAACATAGTATAAAAACCAATTCGTCTGGTGTATTTCATTTGAACAAAATAAATAGACTCTATAATATATGAGAGAAAAATGCCTTAAAGTATTTAAACGCCAAAAAATCATCTTCGACAAACTATACATGTAGAATGAAAAAACTCGACAATCAAGGTCTAAATTAAGTCTTCAATCATTCAAATTCCTTGCATTTTAGAGGGAAGAATTGACTTATCGGGAAGATGTCACTTAGTCGTCGTCAGAGAGCATATTTCATTCGTCTCGCCTACCTCTTCCTCCGTTGACCATGGAGGCTGCCATTAATCTCGTTTACACCGAGACTACGCGGGATTTCATTTCCTGGTTTACCGAAGCCTCCAATAATTTCTGTCAACAAAGGAAAAGACGTATGTCGGAATGGTGAGATTGATATTTGATGTATTTTTATATTATATGCAAATGAAAATTTTTATTATCGCTTTGTAATTTGTTTATGCTGCATCAGCAGGGAATGAAAGTTTGTACATTATATCATAATACAAACCTTGTGTTGTAAATGTAATGTGATATCCTTTGTCAGTTTGTGGTCTCTGTTTGTAGAATAACAAAATGTGTCAGTTGTGGAGATCTTCTTTAGTTTTTTAAGTACTGGGTATACTTTGCTACTTTGAATTTTTAACTATGAAGGTGTATCGAAGAAGTACTTAGGTATCAGATAGGTGTATCAAATGGAAGCAGAATTATTTCATTCAATTAATTAATTGTTCCTATTTTAACAAATTAATTTATTTTTAACCTTTGTTGTTCAAAATAGATTAACATATTCATTGTGTATTGTTTAATTTTCATTTGTTATCTATTTTATCAATATTATCATGCATTGTAATTATATGCACCGTACTGCAGTGTTAATTATGTTCATGTTGAAATTACTTATCATTAACCCTTGTCATCATCATATGTTATGACTGTAGCTGATGATTAGGGGTCTCACAGGTCTGTCACCATCATATGTTATGACTGTAGCTGATGATTAGGGGTCTCACAGATCTGTTACCTTTGTATATACTTCACTGTGTCAGTGGTCCTCTCAAACACATCCTTTTTAAAATTCATAATTATGAAATCTCATCTTCGCTAGCCAAGTGTCCGATTCGTTTTTCTCATCTTCCTGGGAGATGAGAAAAATGAATCGGACACCTGCCTAGCAAAGATGTGAAATATGAACTGCGTTTTGATATATTTATTTTTGTTGAATTTGCATGGCATAAATAACATAAATATGCAACTGAAACAAAAGAATTAATCCCACGGTTGGTTTTATTGTCGAGTAAAATTTTAAATGCATGAAAATGATAACATTTTGTTCTAGTTTTTCGATAAACACAGAGTCGTTTAGGATAAATCAGCTATTGCATGCTTTCATAGATACATTTGCTCATCTGAGGTTTTATTATTTTATTATTGGACCAGCTAGACCAAGTGCAATGAACTGAACTGTTACACTCATGGTCATTGCTTGGTCAGTGTGACCCATTCCCAACACAAAGAGACAAAGAGACATCTGTATTCTGCTTAATTGGCCACATTTGATTATTGATTTGTACTTCCTAGTGTGGCTTCTCAATGGTCTCCCTCTATAGTAAAATCATGGATATTTTTCTTTGTCATAATATTGGTAATTAATACTGATCATGTATGACAAATTTCTTTGAGTTAACTTAATTTTATATCATATTTTATTTTATTGTTAGTATTTTGATCATCAATTTAAAAGTATTCAAAATGATATACATTTTGCATATTATAGTTTATTAAGCTAGAGTGTTCAAAGAAATAATATGAATTGTTAAAGATATAATCAATTTTTAATTAAAATATAGATACCTCACTTGAAACCTACCATAATAAATGTATAAAGGAAAGATACACAGACTACTACTAAAACACTTAATATAAGATATGCATGTTCTATAATCTAAAAAAGGTTTTCAATTTCATTATATTGCCTGTTTGATTCAGTGCAGAAAAGTGCAGAAGCATTAGAGGATGAATATTTAAATTGATCAATTTGCAATTTATTTAAGGTCCTGCTTTCTCTTCACACTGATGTGTGAGATCTTGTCTTTTCAAGTTTTCATGTATCGCAAAGTCATGCCTCATTAAAACTTGCATGCCAAAAGATTCCATTGCCCACGGATATAATTGTTATGTGTGTAAATTATCAGAAAGTTAAAGTTTAAGACTTTAAAATGAAGACCCTAAAGCTCACATCAGTCTGCCTTGTGAAATACTGAATTCAAGTTTTTTGAATTTCTATATCTCCCCAGGCCGGGGCTATTAAGGTATTACATAGCCAACTGTGTATGATCTTTAAAATACAGTCACTTTGAAACAACTTTTTGTGAACGTCGGTTTTTGTTCTCTTTTCTTTTGAAGTTAAACACTCGCAACTAATTATGAATTCAGAATGAAATGTCCTTTTAGTGTCGTTCCTGAGGCATTTATTGTTATAAGTCAGAATTGTTATTATCATTGGGGTTAAAACAGGTTTTGGGGAAATTTTTTGGCTTTTGTGCATTTTTACCCCAAGCTGTTTTAATACATTATTTTGAAGAAAAAAAGAATGTGGGAAATGATTTTAGATTTTAATATTAATATTTATCAACCTTTGTCATTTCTATTTAGTTGATTAGATTGTCACCATCTTCATAAATATTTATTTTTGAACGTTTTTCATTAAGAAGAGTTGACATTTTGATATACATTTGTAGCATCGGATTATATGATTATTTCACTTTTACAATTTTACTCCATCAGGAAATTGTCTATGAAACTGCATTATACACTTGCATGCTTATTTTACATTTAAAGAAGATAATAATTAGAGGAAATTATGTGTTTCAATATTTTGTTGTAGTTTTATCATATTTACACATAGATAGTAATTTATTGTAAAAGCCAGAAAATATATGTTAATATATGAAAGCTACACATAAACCTCTCGCTTTGTGGTCATGTACAGGTAAATAAAAAATGTCTCCGGCAATTTCCTGAAGAGTCACTATGTCATGCTTGTCTTAAACAAATTAAACGCGACACACGTGAGTGCTTGAAACAGCTGATAAAGGTCAGTAGATACAATAGGAATGTATGCAGGCTTCAATGTTTGTTTGTTTCTCAGTTAAGCTTCAGTGAATGATCACAGGATAAACAAAGAAGGTGATCCATTTAGTGATGTCAGCTTTATGTTTCTGTTGTTTCTTTTTCACAGAGCCTGGAATCTGCGATTTGATCAGCTGTGCTGATGTCACCTTGTATAGCAAGCACCAGCTGTGTTCTTAATCCAAAACAATCCGCACAGAACATGAGGGAAAGCTCCGATTGGGGCCTTTGTGTTATATAGCAGACAAACAAGAATAGTCATGAGGAAATCAAGTCTCCAGGTTTTTAAATGTCTTTATTAAATGACAGGGGCACAAGCTCGTCTGAAGAACTCTAAAACTGGTGTCAAATTCTGATCATACATTGGGCAACTCTAAAGTCAGAACAAAAAAAAGAATCGACAGGGATATCGTCATATAGAGCAAGGATTACTGATCGGGGAGAGTATTTCGGTTTTATGGTGAAGATAATAAAAGTAAAACCTAATCCTGAAACATTTCAAGGAGGGATTTAGTATTCTTATCAGGGAAAGGGTTTTAAGAAATGTGGGTGTTACATTGAAAATCGTTTTTCCTCGGCCAGGATATTGAGATTTTTGTGTATGGGGAATGGCGAGCAGTGGCAATGATGGAAACAGGTCTGTAGTGTGGAACCCTGACAAAAGGACTGCACCCCAGCCTCCTCAGAGTGGCACTACCTCTACAGGACCCACAACAGGCAGTTCCTCTATAGGAAATAGCAGTGGTGGTGGGAGAGCTGATACCACACACGGAAATCTACAGAGAAACCACCAACAGTCGGAGTACCAGTCAAGTTTTGTTGACAATCGCAGTTGGGTGCATAATAGTCATAATTTGCATAACTGTATAAACATGGAACAAAACAATGAAGAAAGTGACAGTCGTGTCTCAGCCAGAGGCAATTCTAATTTACATGAATCAGTAGGACAAACTAGTGGCACCCCCAGCCAATCAAACGTCACAGTGGAAGGCAGTGCTTCCTTGGCACAGCCACGAGAAGTTGTAGGGGAACTGAACCTAGGCTCTGACCCCACAGTGCGCACAGATATATCACAGCAGTCAGCCAACAATGAAAACATGGCCCCGAGACATCCGATACAAACTCAGGATGTAGACATCGGAGTCACCACTGGACGGCAGCCTGAGATGCGTCACGAGCCTCTACCTGATCTTCTGCACTCTCATGTCATTCCCTCACAAAGTTCCAACCCCTCCTGGCAGGGTGGGGGGCATTCCCACCCTAGCGGTCAGGACCCCCGGGGTTACATCCACCACCCCCATCACCACCGCCATCATTCTAGACACCACCACAGATCTGGACATCGCTCTCATCACAGTCGCCGGCGGCATCGATCGCGGAGTTCGTCCGCCACAGAACCTGAACCCTGCAAGGAGGGGTGTCTTTCATGTCTGGCTGCCACCACATCATTCCGATGGATTCTAGTGATTCTGTCTTTGTTGGGAGTGTGTTGTGTGGTGACGGGGATAGTGTTAGCAGCCTTACACGCCACTGGGAACAGTTTCCTTTTCCTTGCCATTATGTTTATAGGTAAGACAGGTTGATTTGTACTCTACATGCTAAGTTTACCTACAGTGCACAGTTCCTAACTTCCCACGAAAATGATTACAATAGTAATGATTACGACAGCAATAATTTTTATTTGCAAGCTTTTAAATCTTCATGAACACTGGTAGGGTACATTTATATACATGTATATATAATTTGTATGTTTCAAAGGTGTTTCTCTCAAAGATCCCACTTTGTGCCCTGAATGTAAAATGAGCAAACCAATTATGGTAACTTTATAAAGTGGCCCTGTAAAGTTCACTGCCACCATTAAGCATGTACTTTATGTGCTGTTTTCTTGATAAATATTTTTACTACTTTGGGGCTGTGTACAGGATAGTCTGCGTCTCCCTCGATCATCGGCCTAGATTGAATTGAATATCTCCTGTCTTAACATTGTAAAGAAGAATCCCACACCAGACTTATTCTTTAAGTTTACATCAATATTTGTCCATGCATTATTAAGTAAATCCCAGAACACACTGTGTGCAGTGTGCTTTAAAGTTGTCTGGTTTCAGGGAACAAAGAACTAAGGGAAATGAAATGTTGAGACTGATTTATAAATCCCTCTCATTTGCACTGTTTTACTGTCTCCTGATGTTGTTGAGGTTTGCAGTAGTGCATTGATCATCTGGTTATTTGGGAGAGTAAGATAACTTCAAGAAGTGTTTTTATAATTAATTGCATCGTGTCCTAGACGCCTAGACATAACCAATTTTAATTTTATTGCCAAGGACTAAGTTGGAGTTGCAATTTGTTACTAGGCTAATCTGAAGTCATTTATCATTTCTATTTCTGTGTCTGTCAACATAGTTTTCTCTTAGCTTCCTGAAAACCTGAGACTTGAATGCATTTTCGTGACCTGGCTTTCAGGTGCAGTGTACATTATAACACATTGAAGCTATACAGTCAGGAAACAGGAAGTTATGAAAAAGTTTTGTCCATTCCAATTTCTTTCTTCTTACTTGTATCAAGTTGTATGTATAAACAATGAACCAGTAGTCAGACAGACGAGAACCATCAGACCATGAAACTTTCAATTGTATAGACAATTGTTATAGCTCATTGAATTAGTATATATATATATATATTGAATTACTCGATACAAATTTAAAGGACAGGGCCAACGTCTCAAAATTACATATACATGTGGTAAATACATGTAAGCCAAGTCTGTATTGATATTGTTGGAATTTCTAAAGCTTATAAACATTTGCAAACTCGCTCTCTATCTTTAAGACAAACTTGCTCTAGTCCTTTATGATTAGATAATGATCTGTTTCCGATTTCCTCCCCTGAGTGTATAATGGATTAGCCCTGGATTATCTCCATTTCCTGCCCAGGGTCGTGATGTTACACTTATTTGTTTACCTGACCCTCACCTGGGGGAACGACCCTTATCTCATTACACACTGGCTGTCTTTTCACTGGTGAAATGGTCGCTGGCTGGGTCTCAAGGTCATGATATTGTATTTGTCTACCCCACAGGGTGGACATTTATCATTGATATCAGTTCAATACATACAATGTTATAGTACACCAAACCATACCCAAAAAGCCTGATCAATGTACCACTGAATTATTACACTCGAATCTGACTAGACAATATTAAAAGATCTACGCAATTTGCAAATTTTATGCCATGAGTTTTAGGAGACGAACCATTATAGGGAAAAACAAAATTATGTTAATTTATAAATCTGTTCAATATTCTATGCATCACTTGATTCTAAATAAGTTCCAACGTCATCCAAGGTTTATGGTTAAACCAAACAGTTTAAATTCATTATGTGTTGTGCTACAACAAAGAACAGCTAGGTTCTGTTAAAGGCATGTGGTTTGATAAATTTACATTTGTTTGTAAGCAGGCAATTCTTGCAGTTTTGTTGACTTAGGAATGAATTCAAAGCTCGATCTCTCAAAGAAGAGCAAATGCATGACTTTTATTATGATTGTAATTGGATAATCAATACCGGTATGTGTATTTATAATGAATAAAAAATCTCTCAATGTTGTTGAGTAATGCCAAGTTTGCCAACACATTTTTACAAGTTTGTATTATACACTGTTACATAAATCTAGGTTTGGGAAAGTCTTAATTTACTGTATTTATAATTTTTTTAAATTTATGCAACCTTTTTCCTTTGCTGATGGAAATGATTTGGTGTCAGTTTCAATATAGAGCCCTTCTGAGTCTGGAACTACCTCCACACCCACCCCTTTAGAAAAAAAATCCTTGATCTGCACTTGTAGATACTGTTATTTTGACAAAGACTTTAAACTATTTATAGCAAATTCATTACTCTGAAATAATGATCGATATATTATATGAATGCTATTCGAGATACTTTAGTGTTTAATTGATAGATTACGCAACAGGATCTCAGTGAATGAGTGATCTATTATGTTGAATTCAATAATTCATTATCTTTTTTTTAATAAGTCTCGAATACATTTGGAAGTGCTAAACAATCCATCTTCTATATTCATTACTATTTGATCTACCATGCAGATAATGGATAATGAGGTTTCATTGTCAGTGTGAATTCATAACAAAAAAATAAAATAAAAACTTAAGAAATGGGTTGAAACATTCAGTGTTTTTTATGAATATATGACTGACATCTAGTTACCTCGTCATTTCCACCTCAATTTACATCTGGAAAACCACTATAGGTTGCCCGTAAATGCCAACCTTTTGATTAATGAATTATTAATGTTTAATCATCGTCAACAATAAAAATATATTCTATAAGCAAATTAAATTAGAATGTTTTTTCATGATTGTTGACAAAACATAGTGTAAAACAAAAAAACAATCAGCACAGAAATTAAATAGTTTTACGATTTACACCATGTTTTGTAATCACTATTCTAGTGTTTGTTGACAAAGTTAGAAGCAGTAAAACTTGTGATTTATAGTAGTTTGATAACTAAAAAAGAGGGCAACCTCATTCTACTGATTTGGTTATCTTAATAAAGTGTAGTAGGAAAGGAGGAATGAGTACAATAAAAATATATGGCTGGACTGGGAATCTAACCTGGGACCCCTGTAACTCTAGTCGGGAGCTCTACCACTGAGCTACCCAGGCCGATATCCAGGCGATATAACCCTAACTTCTATCAAAAGATTTTATACTTGGGAAGTTTGAGCCCTTTAACAACTACCATATTCTGTTTTTATCCTCTGAGTGGAAATCGATATCATGACTGTATAATTGTTATTTTAGGTCTTGGCGTCTTATTGGTTGTGGTTGTAGCTGTGGGATGGAAATGTACCCCTCGGGGTCATGAACCCCTGCACGCTCTGTTTGGCCTTGGAGATTTCAGGCACCAAGAACGAAGGTCAAGATCACGACGCCATGGTCGATCTTCCAGGGCAAGAGAGCAGCAGTGGTATGGAGGTAAGACAAGAAATAAATTGAAGTGCATGAATTGAAGTACTGCAACATGTATATGTACCAATACTGGGGAATCGTCGGCTTTTGTCAATGTAGGCACTTGATTTTAAAATCATGTTATGTAGATAATTTCCTGTACTATAATGGAAATCATGGTATGTATCGAAAAAATTTAAAGAAATGTATTTAGGTGCCTGTAGCTTTTGAAGGAAATAAGACATCCTTGATTTCCTTATTCATAAGTTTACATCCCTGTCACATAAATAATGACTCTCTTTGTAAACATTGATCAAATATTTATGCAAGAAAAAGTCTATCTATTTAATAACTTCCCCCATCCACCTGAGCTTTGTTTGTCTATTAAGGAAAATGTGTTCCTGCTAGTCATGTATGAATAATTCCTCAGTAGTTCTGGAAATAAAATTAATCTTCCCCAGAGTGAGCATTGCATGTGCTTCATGGAAAAAGAATAATTGAGTTGATGCATTTATTAACATTATTAATTCAATATCGTATGATTTAGTCATACAAGAGTTCTTTATTCATGAGCATATATTTCGTGAATTATAACTGAAACAATCCTAAGGAATTCTTGTTTTGCTTTGCGAAAAGTTGCAATGCAGCTCAAATTAAAGAGACCTCAACTTTTCAATAATAATAAAGTAAATATCATTGTGTACATCTTCGAATTTCAACTTATTTCATTTCCATAGGATAGTCTAAATAGGTTTTAAAAGTTATTTCCATATTTAACTGTTTATTGGATATTGGTAAAGTCTTGCAAGCATGTAAAATCTTAGATAAAAAAATTTATTTCCCATCTCAGGAAATCTTAACTTTAACTTGATGGCTTCATTTGGAGACAGTTTTGATGTTTGACATTAATGAAAGTTTTTAGTGTGATAAATTGATGGTAAATAATTGCTTGGTTTTGTCTATCCCTGTAGGAGTGATGTACCCTGAGTTCCAGTACCGACGACCCCCTCCCTCCTACAACGCCTCCATGCAGGACTTCCAGCATCAGCTGGCCCTGGCCCAGAGTCAGCGGGAACAGTTCCATGCCACCGAGGAACTCCCAGCTGAGGACTACAGCCTCCCCAGCTCCCCACCCCCCTCGTACAGGTCACGAGCCAGCACTGTTAGGACAGGAATACAAATCACATTCCCCCCCACCCAAGGGGAGAATTCACGACCTCCGACCTATAGGTCACATGCCAGCACTCAAGGTCACACGGCTCATCAGAGACCGTCCTTACCAGAGGATTATTTACAGCAAGGAAGTGACGTGGCATTCACTGGACATTATACCGGTAATTCACAGCAGCATTCCCGTAATAGTAGTGCTGGGAATTTCCGAATACATTCCCGGAATAACAGTTCAACAGACAGGAATGTGGTTTCCACTGTAGTGGAGCCCCAGGGAGGTGGTTCAGTGGCAGTCAGTGTTAGTGTCGTGTCAAGTTCATCTCAGGATCAACTTTTGGACAGTGCTGTAGAACAGACACTTCAGACATTGGATGCAGTGACAGGGGCAGATAACCCTGCCCAAGAAACGAGGGAGGACGAATATCCAATGTTTACCCCCCTATAATGACTGGGCACCCCTAGACTTAGTTATAACTTATGTAGTGATTTGTGTGATTCATAAATTAATGCAATTATTTGTAATGATTGTTGTTGGGGTTTTTTTTAAGATGTAGAGGCAGTAATAAGCATATGTTTACCATTCCATGTGAAAAATTGTCACTTATTTTGTACAATTTTTATAATGATTCAATAATGTGTTGTGGAGTAATCTTTTTATATCAAAAGAACTTGATATTTATGATTTAATTTACATAACTTTTATGTTATTTACCAGTATTTTATTCATATCATGTGATAAATTCCAACATGGCATTTTCATTTTTAAACTATTAACATCATAATTTACAAGTTTATCAATATTTTAGTAAAAACATTTTATTTTAGTGCAATTGATATTACATGTACTTTTGGGAAATGCAAAGTATTGCCTTTTAAATGTTAAAAGGTGTGTATGTGTGTTGTGGCAAGTTCATAAAAATATCCATTCCATGCAAGAAGGATAACTCTTTCTAGCGATGTTGCGTTTTCTTTGTGTAGTGCATGAATGTATTCTTACCTAACAAGTAACTTGATGTTATTTTTTGACTTGTAATACAAATGTTATTACTTAACAGTGCCAAATAATTGTGTGTATTCTTGCCTGTATTAATGTACATATTTAATATGGCAGAATTTGTAGCTGGCTTTAGCTTTTTCTAGCCTTGCTGTTTTGTGATGTAGTTACTTCCCTTTGTTTAGTGATCTTGACCAAGTTGACACAGACCACAATTCTTGTTGCCTCTGTACCCCTATATAGTATATAAATATCATACAAAAACCTCACTGGCTTTAAATGACCACCAAATATTGACTAATTTGAAAAAAAAAACCCACACATATAATACATATAATGCTGGTACTCATACAGCATTTCCAAAATCCGGGAAAATCTATTGAATGGATCTAAATGGAATGGTTATAAAGAAAGCTTAAAGAATTACACAATTTCTGAAAGAAAAAAAATTGTATCTTATAAATATGTAACATGTTATGAATTTGAAAATAAGGATTTAGCTTTTTTGATTTTGAATTTGATATGTGTGTAGCATGCTGTACATCATTTATGCAATACATATTGATAACAATGTTACATGTATATATTCACATCAATACAAGTGATAATTCAAACAAGTAATAATCTTCAATATTTTCTTTTCTTTTCTTTTTTTGCATTAAATAATCTGTAAGCTTATTTTTTATGTGTTCAACTTAAACGTTTTAAGTAGATGTTTATACAGGTTGAAAATGTGACTATTCTGTTACAGCAGCAGTTTCCTAGACATTCCTTGTTGTAAAATTTAGTGACATTGTTTTGTTTTACACCCTAATGCTGTAGCTTGTCCACCGTGTTGTGAGTTTAGGAAAGGTTGATCAAGCCGTCAATGATGGTCCATTGATACCATTTTATTTCTATGCAATATTGCCAGTGATTCATGAATATTGGTTCTTATAAACACATTAAAAACGATTTGTACAGATAAAGCTTTGAGTTGTTGTTTTTGTGTGACCAATATGAATTTACAGTCATTTTGGGACTACTAGATTGTCATGCGTTTTGAGATTATCGAAAGTTAATTATGGATTGTGTTACAAAACATGCATGTGCGAATCTATTCAACAGTCATCATTAGCTATAAAATGTTTACATGCATAAAAAACTTTAAAATGATGTCATCAAGAACAAATTCCTTTGCGATTTAGAGATAAAAAATTGCTATTATAAATATTTATTTTAATACATATTTTTGATGTCATGGGGTTGATATTTATTATTATTTAACACGAAAATGGTGTATTGGTAAATTGACAATTTTATAGGCAATTAAAAACTTTCTTCACAGAAATCTGGAAGTGTAGACATAGTTACAACCCTCTGTATATTGAGGCATTTTGTACATATCCACAGCGGAATGAAAGAAGTGTCAATTTTATTATTATACCCCTGCAAACGAAGTTTAGATGGGTATATTGGTTTCACCATGTCCGTCTGTCTGTAAATGCAATTTTTCCCTCCTGTAGAATTTTTTACAACTGCATGGAACAGTCTGAAAACTTGTACATATGTTGAACACCATCTGAAGATGTGCACCTGCAATTTTTATTAAGATCATACAAGATTTGATGATTTTATGATAGTTTTTATTTTCCTTATCCTATATATTGTACACTGACGTTGAAAAGTAAGGGAGGTAATCCTTACAGATTTTATTGATTAATAGTAAACACTCTAAAATATATTTATATAAACACATCCACATGGAGGTTTTTTGGTCTTTATTTCTTAATTTATGTTTTATAATTCTACCAACTGATAATGCAAACTTTTTGTTTGTCAATGATAAATTCTTAGGAGCTAATAAGAACATCAATTTGTTCCAAGGGGGCCATTATCTGAGCCATGGTTTAGATGGAGCATGTGTTTAGGGAAAATTGATAATCTGCAAAATGGGCAGTGATTTTTGTGTTATATCAGCTATTACACCGGTAATTGTTTTCACTATATAACACTATAGAAGGAAAAAAAATTCTTAAAAATCAGTTTGTATTTCTGTTGACAAAATCTTCGGAAGAAATATTATTTGTTACCTATTTCATCATCTAACACCGAAAAAGGGGCACACGATACGGCATTTACTCAAAATATCTAGCTCCAAACAGGTATACCAGGAAGCTGCTGCATGTGCCCTGAAAGAAGTAGTCCCTGTAAAAAATGATCATCATCAAACGAAATACATGAAATATCCTTGTCAGTGTTACAAAAAAATTTAAAACTGAGTAAAGGAAAATGAAAAAAATGCAGCCAAAGAAAAAATAATTCTGAAGTATGTATGAACTACAATTTTTTTGTTTTTGTCAGTATTTAAGGTGGAATGCTACACCAAAATTTCATTTTATGGATAGTTAAAGTATGATTTCGGAAACATGATATCGTTGTTCAAAGAAGAATATATGCCCTAAATGAATATATACGATTTTTTTTGATTTTTTTTTTTTTTTTTTTTTTTTTTTTGTATTTTTATGAGAAAGTGGAAAATCTGTTTTGGTTGGAAGTTACACACTGTAGAGTTTAAAATTTGGTGTAAATAAATGCATGATATTAATATCTTATAAATCATGACCAGTAATGTCAATAAGACGTTTTATCATTTTGATAAAAGATTATTTATGAAAATAAAAAACAATAAATAAAAAACAATAAAAAATCTTTTGTTCATATTTTTTTTTGATAAAATCTTTTAAAGAGAGGAAATGTAAAACAATCAATTTAAAAAAAAAAAGAGACATTGAATCAAAATGGTGAAATTTAAGAAATCTTGCTGGTGATTGGACTATATAGATAATCTCGTCAGCAAGCTTTAAATGGGTGATTGGTTTATAATTCTGAACTATCGCCCAAATTCATTTATTGTCAAATACCAATGCACACAAAGGGACTGTCCTCTGTTGCACTTCTTATGTACATGTACTTGATATAACCTTATCTGTTGCACTTCTTATGTACATGTACTTGATATAACCTTATCGTCACCGCAGGCATTATCATTTTTCAATCTAAGGTATACAATGTGTTTTTTTGTGCGTTTAAGGTTGATTTATGAAATGAAACTCGGTTACTGTAAATGATTACAGATCCCCCTCAATAACAATTACAACAATGTGAAAGATCGTCAGTGTTACTATCAGACTGTTTCTCATATTCTTTGGAGTTCAGAATTCAGTGGCTGATCCGGGGGGGGGGGGGGGGGGGAGGGAAGGGGGCTGCACACCCCTTTGAAAATTAAAAAAAAAGATTAAAAAAAAAAAAAAAAAAAAATAGAAAAGAGAGAGTGAAGAGAAAATGAGTGTGAGATGGGGACGGGAGGTTTTATTTTATTATATTTTTCCAGATACAAATGATATACAAATGTAAGAGGACATCCTATATCAACCAGACCTGAGAGAAATTTACTAAGAGCGTACATTCTTCTATAAGAGTAAATTAATATATCTTATATTGTCGGCAGCTTTTGTACTTTCGTGGATCTCGTTGTTAAGTTGATCCACGAAATGAAATGTTCATGGAAGTGCAGTTTCTTGTAACAAATTGCATTGATTGAATCATTAGCCATTTTACGTATTCTCGAAATTGCTATTTTCACTAGAAGCACTTCTTATAAGCAACAACAGGGGTTTGCTTCAAGGATACCGGTATTTCTTTTCACCATTAGCTTATATTTACATCCACTAAGTATGATTCCCTCTATTTCTTACGGAAATTAATTGTAATTCAGAGTTCTATAGAAACTAAAACCTTCAGCAACATAAGAAAAATCACAGACTGCACGAAATAATAATGATGATGTAAGACTCATATTCCCATATAAAAAGATTTGGCTATTTCTTTTTATCTTACGAACTGATGAACATTAACAATAATTTAGTTACTTTTACTTTCTTTTTACGATCAATCAATGATATGTTAAAAGTGAGATGTAAATATAAACAATAAAATGCTTTTTTTTTTCGATTCATGCGGGTTATGAAGGTGTCCTTCTGCCATATTTTAATTTTAGCAATAAAAATTTAGTCGTCATAATGCATATTTTTATTGCTAAAATTAAAATATGCATTATGACTGAAGCGATCATTGCAGATAAAATTAAGATAACTCGCTAACGCGGGTGATATATTTTTTCTGCAATGTCGCTACCTTCATATCCCGCATGAATCACCAAAGAAAGCATTTTATTGTTTAAATAATGTTAATATTCCAGAAGCCGGGTTCATGCTTACATATTTTATCAAAGAATTGTATTGTGGTTAAGAAATTGGTATCTTAATGTTTAAACTAATATTTCATCCTTCTGTTTTTCAGTGAACTATAGGCTAGGTCAATTCTTTAAAAGAGTACTTTAATTATGTATCCTGAATAATAGGATCAATCTCTTCCATGACTGCCTTAAAATGGAATTTGAATTCCTTAAAAAGTATGTGTATTTTAGCATTACGTTCATGAATGGTATTTAAAAAAGCGATACGACATCGAAGAATAGATGGTAGTTTTAAGGTGGTATCAAGGCATTTTGCAATTTCAATGTTGACGAGAGAACATCATATTAACGCCGCTTTAAACTGTTATACTAGTAGTTGTGCAATTTTAATATTTTTAAGATTTTAAAATAACCATTCAGTTTCGAGCTCATCGATAAAGTAGACAAAATAATTGCAACTTTGTTAGAAAACAAGATTTTTGACTAATAGATATTCAATTGATTGCAGTTTTTTTTCTGAAAATTCTTCAAAATAATTCAAATTTATTGAACATAATTATTAATGGGAACATCGATATTTTTTGGTAACCATTTTCCATGCGCCACGTTCATATGAGTTATATTATACAATTTTTAAACAAGAATAGATATGGGTTACCCCATATCCAAGATATTCGACTTTTAAATTACTTTGAATTTTCACTGTGCTCAGCCGATCTCTAATTTAAAATAACTGAACTTGTTAAGAAACTGGCGTATATAGTTCTTCATGTCCGTAACAAATACTGCCACCAGTCTTCATTATTATTATTATTATTATTATTATTATTCTTTATTTGCTCAAGATATACATCTTATGGCATTATGCACAACATGAGTAAATATACATATTTGTATATGATTTACATTAGGTATGGTACAATGGTATATAATAAAGACACAGTGGAAAAACAGAAAACAAATCATGGAATACAATTGCGGTTATTAAAAGCTAAGTGGAGATATTTCCCCAGATTACACAATTCTTTATAATTTTGGACACTTAATAATTGTATGAATTTATAAACAGAGGGTTTTTCCCAATAATATTTCTTAATATATTTTAATCGGAATTCTTTATATTGAGGACACTTTAATACAAAATGGAACTCATCTTCAATATCTGAGCAACAAAGTTTACAAAGACGATTATCTTTTGTAACATTTGTGTGCCGACCACTTTCAATAGCAAGGTTATGTGAAGACATTCTAATTCTAATAATCTGCTTTTTGTAAATTTTAGGAATTGATTTTTTTAAAACGTCACCAGCAAACAGTACACACATCTAACAGTACACACATCTGTGCTTAAACAGAGTACGAGTTACACGATGGTGCAGGTTTTGCATAACCATTCCGTCATTAAAAGAAAAGAAAAGAAAAACACATACTCATGCACAATAAAGAATTAAAAGAGATTGTGTGATACCTAACAAACAATAATCATGAAACTAACATAATTATTGTAAAAATTTAAGCAAGATTCATAAGTGAAAAAATTGTCAATCGAAGAATGACCTATATGATCGTGAAAAAGACTGAGGAGGCAGCTAGCGTATGAATGAGAATACTTCACATTTACATTACTTGGGGAAAGATGATTTTTAAAAATAAATTTTTACGTTAATTTTGTTTTCTTTCAAATATTACATATACATCGATATTCTAAACATTTGTTGTAATGTTGTATCTGCTGATCATAAATGGAACTATATTTTTAAGCGCAATTGTGTAAAGAGTATCTGACTTTATTAATATATCTTGAATAGATAATAAGCACTGATCGAATATATTAAAAAGTATACCCAAAATCTAAATGTGACATTACCGAGGAAATATAGAATTGATATTTTTTTTAGCGAATTTAAGGATATGCAACCACTGTCTTACAAGAAAAGGAGAAAAAATCAGTAATTTTCATGTACATGTAATACTCTGTGAAATTAAAGAGTGTGTCATTTGTGTGCCGAGACACATATACAAGTTAAACTATTTAATAGAATATAATGCAGTGTTTCCTATTTGGAAATATTTTAAAGAAAGGAAGTATTACTGTATGTATGAATATAAGATTCTGTTATTGAATTGTTAGAAATTAACTTATTTTTCATTATTTACATTTTCCAGTGTCATTTGCAACGTATAGTCCAATACATTTCATAGATGACTTTTTTGATATTTAAGGAATGAATTTAATTTCTACCTATGTTTACTTAGGTCAATTTACGCTTTATAAAAAAGTGTAAACCGTCCCAAGTAATGTTATGTTCGTGTAACTGAGGTAGAAATTAAATTTATTCCTTGTAATTTTCTACAACTAAAAGCAGAAAATAAGGCCCATTATTTGATAAAATGTAATTTGTGCAAAATTTATTGTAACGTCAAGCGGATTGATACGTTTTGCGCTTGCGTCGTATTGTGTAGGCAAATTATGTTATACGATATAGATGAATTAGTTTAGCCAATCAAACGAGGCGTTACAATCTGAGTTAAATTATTTGATTGTACAAGTGTTGAAAATTATATATTTACATTTTCCAGTGTCTCTGTCTGTGATAACACTACGAATCGATTTTGTACTATACAGCCCAATAAATTTAAATTACCTATTGTTGGGGGCGCAAGCGGGTTTGCATAATTAATATTATAATATTTAATCGTACAACTGCTGAAAATTATATAAATATAAGTAATAAGGAATCATTCTTTGAATATTATGAGGTGATAATTTCGTCGTCGGGCATGATCAAATCTTTCATAACTTTTGAATAGTGAAAGAGAATTTTCCGCAAACAAATAAGGTTCACGGAAAATAGAGTTACAGTTGATCTTCGATTTCTCGAATACTTTAGCTGCGTCGAAATCGTTGGAAGTCGCAGTCACTCTTTATGTATTTTTACCTCTATATATCGCATCCTCTGATGTATCGAGGTTTTTTCTCGGTCCCAACGTGTTCGAGATATTAACTAGGTAACAAACCCTTATTACGTCAATCTTAGGGTTGTCTCGACCTTGATAAGAGAAGCAGCTTTCCCTGGGTGTATGGCCAACTGACCACTACTAATGTTATTAGAGCTACCGGCATTCTACATCTAAAAGGTCTTCAAAGGGAAAAACCCTTTTACCCGAAGATAACCCGGGATGTCATGTAAATATTTTGTCCTTGTACGTTTGCTTTCACATGGACTTGTTTAAACTTTAGATAATAGTCATTGCTAGCTTTATTCATGTTACAGATGAATTTCAATGAACGAAATGAAAAAGATCACCTTATAGACAGAGGGGTTATAAAAAAACCCCAGAGTCTTCGAGTAATAACGAGATACCAGACCAGTAATCCAATAAAAGTGTATTTCATTTCATTTCGCAATGATTCTTTCTTGTTCTTTTATGAAATCTATATGTGATCTTTGTATGTACCTGCGCTGAATGAAATGAACATATCTGACAAAAGGTACATTAACTTTATTATTTCTACAGAAAATATAACTCATCTGCAACATTTACACCAGAAAATAACAAGGTGCAGAAGAACGTAGATGAAGGTCGATAGATGTACAACTTAAATAATGTAAGATATAGGTCTCATGATTATGATACTTATAGTACAGGCACCTGACGTTATATATATATAATGTATTTGTCTCATAATAAAAAGGATATACACCTCCTACCTAACAATACACCTTGTGAATTATTGGGTAGGGGTTTTATTATTTTTATTATGAGAAACACATATAACGTCAGGTGCCCATGACTCATAGTCATGATATTGTATCTATGTGATGTTCGTTTGTTTAATCAATTGCTATCGATATTGTTGACGATATAGATATATAGTTTTAGAAGATAATATAATTACTTATTTAAAAACACTGATTTAATAATATAATTACTTACGCACTTTGTAAGTCGTGTTTTTTCTCTATAGAGAGGAACATAAATCTTCTTTTGTAGAGATATACATTAACTTTAATCCTATAAACTTAAGGAGAAATATCTAAAATACAATACAGATGTCCCTTAAAGTATTAAAGTTCCTATGCCTATCATTTGTATACTACTAATATGTCAGTATTATATTATTATAATAATACAAAAAACCGTCTCTATGTTAGACATAAAATAGTACAATGAGATTTTTTAAAAGAAGAAGTACCCTTTAAATTGTACTTGATTCAATTGCACGTAAATTTAACCCCGATATTGTGAAACATTGATAAATTAAAAGCATCCATTTGCAAATGATGAAATTGTTGACACAGATCTGAAACATGATTGAATAAAAAGTGAACCCGTGTTATCTGATCATGGTGTATTCATGTGATGTTTCGTATTGTGTTCCTCTGAAAAGAAGGCTGTCTGGTCACAGATCACAGGACAAAGTCGGGGGGTCCAGCTAGTATCTAAGTGGGTCAGATAGTCGTGTTCCAAAACTCGACTGCCGACCTAAGATGCCCCGCCATTATTTCCCTGGGTGTATTGAACTATATCATCATTAGTGTAACATTGTTATATTTGATATAGGTCCCGTTTCTATTTTTGTTACACCTAGTATGGGTATGAAAACTTGATACAGAATCATAGAAATTTCCGATTGCCGATGAAAAATCAATAAGAAATGGAAAAGAAAACATCAGCTTTTTTAAATGTCTCTGCGATGTAAACTTAGTTGGTCACGTGACCAGACGTTGCGCTATACCTAGGTAATGTCCACTACTAGCAAGGTTATAAATAATAATGACCAGAGATAGAACTGATTGAAAATAAAGTACCCTATATATAGTATAGCTGATAGCCGCTTGTTTATATACACCTTTATGCAAAGTCAAATATATATATGTAATAGAGCTGAGCAACAATATGACTATCCTATACAGCATTTTATTTTTTGTGAATTTCTCCGGGTTAAGAGGGTTCAATGATCGTGGCCATTTATAGACTGCATTTATCTCCTTTAGAAGAAGATCTCTACCTAAATATATAGTAAAATACCCAAAATGGTAAAATATATGAAATTTTCCTTTACTAGATAATAGGTTATAGCACAACAAATAACATCTTAAAATGTTGGTAGATATATGAGGGTTAATTTGTTGACCATCCAGCCTTGTAGCAACCTCTAATGGTACAGTATCCACTAATGATATAAAGTTGCATTAGTGGTCAGACTTCTGACCGTTAATGATATAATTTTATCATTAACGAACTACCTATCCGTCCACTAATGATAGAATTTCAAAATTATATCATTAAAGGTCAAAATTCACGTCCACTAATGATATAAGGGAAAAAAAACCCGCAAAATAAGTACATCGCTGACCTTTAATGATATAATTTTTATTGCATTAGAGAATGAACTTCAACCATCAATGATACAATTTTGTACAATATAGTAATATTTTAAATTTTACATTTTGCATGTACCTCTGTCTATTTCCATGTTGGCTAAAATTAGTGTCAGAAAGATTATTCAGATAAACTTTTTTCCAGTTTTATTTATTTGATAAAATTTAATCTTTAGATGCAGGCTAAAAAAAAATCATGTCTTCTTACAAGTCTCAATACTCAGCTGCTAGTACAAGGTTAATTGAAAATGTTAATTTGCATTGTAGAATATAAACATATGATAAATGCTGTAAACTTTTTACATTTTCGACTTCTTCTCTAGAACCACAAATTTAACCAAGTTTAGTACATATCATTTTTATTGGACGGGGATATTAAATTGTAAAAATGAACAGCAAAACCCTTTTTAAAAGGGAAATAATTGCGAAACAGTGAAAATAGAGTATGTTTCAAAAAAACTTTTTCTCAAGAACTGCTGCACCAGAAATGCCAATATTTGCACCAAAATTGATATAAATAGTGAATATTCTAATTTGTCAAAATCGTCATCCCCGGAACTGAACTCGGGCCAAGGAGGGGTTCAAACTTTAACCAAAAAATATAAGAGAAAATAATTCAAAATCTTCTTCTCAAGAACTACAAAGCTACAAATTGTGAGATTACTATGCAAGCATACTGAGATTAAGAAATTTTAATGTATTATGAATATGCAATTTGTCGTCTCCGTGCGTTGTGGTTGATACTCAAAAAATACTGTGTGACCATAATGGCCATACCCTTGGGCCTGAACCCCTGACACAGGGTCATGGATTTCAAAATTTTGGTAGGGGGATTCATGGACATCATTACCGTTTATTTAGTTTTTTTCCACATGTGTGGGTTTTTGAAATTTTGCTTTTTTTGCATATTTGGCCCCTCCCATAAGGTCCCGGGGGTGGTAAGGTCATAATTTTCACCGTTTAAATGCTTCAAACAAAAATGGTAACAATTTGCCTTGTAGTTTTCAAGAAGTCGTAAAAAATGTAAAATTGTTAACGAACGACGCACGACGACGGACGGAGACCAATGGCAATAGGTAACATGAGTGACTCGTGTGACCTAAAAAACCTTTATTATCGGTGGTTTTCACTACCACATATCATATAACGTTTCAGAAAGGGTCAAGATAAGAAATGGCAAAATTATTTGTATGTAAATATTTTTACACATTCACCAAAACATATTCAGACTCGTTCCGATTTTAAGACGCACCTTTCCATTCTCTTTTTAATGCGTCTTGCTCACTGATGGATATATTCTATCATTTATCACCTTTGAATATGTTGTGATTTCGTCCATGGCTGCAGGTCTTTTTTCTAGTATTCATTTCTCACATGAAGCGCTGGTGACCTCATCTTAGAAGCCGGTAGCTGATTGTGGTAAGCTCTTGAACCTAACTATAAAGGCAGTCCCGGCGAAACGCCAAAAAGACAGCGAAAATAGCTGATCTAAAATTAAAATTAAGGTAAGACTCTCGCATCTGAAGGATTATTTTCTAAATGAAACTCACGGGAAAGCTGGTGTAAATGATGAAAAAAATAGGCAAGAATGGAATGCACTCAGACTGTGTCTAGATTATGTTTATGTTCAGAATTAAGTTGCTTTGTTGCAAATTCCTACAAAAATATCGAAAACAGAAATAAAATTATCTCTTATTATGATTTTTTGGGGGTTTTACAATTCCCATTATTAAGAATCATAGTTCAAGTTAATGATACACAAAATATGAAAATTCTGTCGGAAAAATCCAAATATTTTAGATCTAAAATTTGAGTATTTTTTTTTATACAGATCTCATCTTCTGAAGGAGATAAATATAGTCTTAAAATGGCCAACACCATACAGCCTTAATATAGAAATATTTGCTGTTGGTTTTCATCTCCAACGAACCATCTTTCCATGAAACCCGCTAGCTGCTAATAAAAATGTAAAAACACGACGGATGAATTTAAGTCCAATGAACAACCATAGATAATATGCGTGGAACCGAAGAAAGAAACACCATCTCCTCTAAGTCCTTTTTTTATTTGTTTACGAAGAACACTCAATAAAGGTTAAAATGGTTACATGGGGTTCCATGGGGAAAACATCATTTAAACATCCACTTGGTTTTTACTTTAAAGAAGAGAGTTTGGATGAAACTGAACATAATTTGAAATTTTAGCTTTCCTTAATTCTTAGGTGCGTTTGATCATCAACACAAACCGATCTTGGTTACAGCGATTATCACTTCGTAGTTTTTCACATTCTTGACAAAATACGTCGATAAGAAAGTATTTAAATAAAGATTATGCCTGATCAGAACAGGTTCCTAAACACCAAATTTGACAATCTTGGGTTTTTTTAATCGTAACATTTAACATTACGTAATGTACGTCGGGGTATTTTGCAAAAGCACACGTTCAGGTTTTCAATGAACGGAATCGCTAATGCATATGACTTTCCATAATAGCAATTGCATTAACGCAATTATGGAAACAACTGATGGTTGAAATACATTATAGGACGTATAGAAGATTACGAAAAAAACATTGGTCATGGATTTTAAACTTAACAGGTAGAATATATGTGTGAAATACCTTATTTGCGCCACGATCACAAACACTGCACGGCAATACACAAAGATAAATGTTTAATCTACCTGTTTGGACAACAAACCGATGACTGGACGGTTGACCTCCTTCTCTCTCTCTCTCTCTCTCTCTCTCTCTCTCTCTCTCTCTCTCTCTCTCTCCATCACACAAAATGTTTTTAATGTTTTTGTTAAAGGTTTTCCGAATGCTGAATCCCTTCACACATTTCGTTAGCAGGTAAATCATAAAAATATTCATATATCATGTTTTGGTCAGAACACAAAGCCCATTTATGGTTTATGAAAACTTTTTTTTCAACAAACAAAAATATTAATAAATCCGTAAGCCGTTTAGGATAAATCAACAATCAATGAAATTTGCATTGACTAAGGTGGGTGAGGATAGAGATGCATAATTAGTGTATTATTGGTGATTATTCATTAATAAAATGATGTTTCGAAATAAGCATAACAAAAATGTAGGTCATATAGTTATCAGAAGTTTTCCCTATCAGAGACCACATTCTTTAACTGCGTACGCAACGTAGTCAAACTCTGACGTTTCAGTTTGTGATGTGTTTTAAGAAAAGCGGATCTATTTAAATAACAGGTAAGTTAATAAGATTTTCAAATTTATTGAAATTAATTTAGATCCAAATTTCAAACGCCTTTTCTAAGTTCAAGCAAGGTCATCGCAGTGACCAGTAAGTAGAACGAGTTTGGAATATTTAAATAACGATGTTAGTCTACAAAGTTAATCTGTACGGTCAATTGAAGTTGTTGAAGGCGTGGGAGATCTCAGACAAACAGTTAAGCTACCCGGTCTCTCCTTGTCCCAATGAGGGGTACCCATGGTGTTTGAACATCGTTGCGCGCTTCAGCGGGTTCTCCAGTGTGAATGTTAACAAAGCATTATACAGATCGATAAAGGTGAACTTCAGGGACCCTTTTCTCATATTAAACAGACTGAGTTGTGAATCTTGTCCAAATTGGATTAATGCGAAGTTTTGGAAAAGGAATTTCCAAGCTTTAAGGTAGGATAAAGGCTTCATGTCAAGGAGATGGCAACAGTTTATACCACCGTTTAATGTTATTAAAAAATTTCTAGAGATAAAATGTACAGATTCCAAATCATCATTAAAGCGCTCGACAAAATTCGAATGTTTTTCCATGTATTTCGAAATATATAGGCATGGTGCTGAATCAGATGAATTTGATGTTTCGGACGTGCGTTGTGTGTTGAATAGGATAAGATGATGTAATGTGTAACCGAAATTGAAATTGAAATTGAAATTTTGTAACCGGTTATGTAACCGCTAACTTAACTGTACAACCGGTTATGCAATTTTGTTACCAACAAATTGTTACCCATCTTTATGGTTACGAAAGGATTTGCTTGTTTTATATTCCATGTATTTCATATGAATTAAAGCAACAAACGGATGTATAAGGAAACAGTGTGACCTCTTGTCACGTCTTTTGGCCCAGTAATCAAGTTATGAATTATGACCTCAGTTTACCATTCAGTGAATGTTTCCTTTAACAAGACTCTCTCGAGTGGAACCATGATAACAGTCCGTGCTCTGACATTTCGAAATCTCTTTGTCAGGTCTGTCAGGGGCCAAATCAAATGAAGACTGTCCATTCTAAAAAAAATCCAAATAGTGTACTTTTATCAGTTCCAGTTTTTACACTTTTCAAACTCTCTATCACCGTGCATCTTCGGTTATCTTAAAAGCTATTCGTGAAGCTCTTTGTGTATAGTCTATACTTATAATTACCTCCTTAGTCCAACTCCGAACAAGTATTTCGTATTTGATACCAAGATTTCAAAATTTTAAACTGCTTATTTTAACCAAGTACTGCAATTCAGATAATTTAAAAAGCTTTAGTTTTTATAGCGTCAGAGCCGAAAAAATGATTGATGATGAGTTGATCCCATATCTTTTGCAACCGGTTCCTCAAACACGGCATGGCTCCATCGAGAAAATTGTACTTTTCTCTGAATTTAAAATCATATTTAAAATGAAATAAGAATTAGGCACGCTGAATGTAACGTAATGGTCATGTCATTATTTGATTTAACATCACATGGTCTACTAAATTCAACATCTAGACCTTCGAGTTGTGTCAAAATTAGGACGAACTGTTTGTTTTTGTCCCATTAATAAAGTACTTGTATTCAAAGTTGGGGTAAAAAGAAATGGGGTTGTTAATAAGAAACACTTGTTATACAAATCAAGGATACGTGTATCACATGCACGATCAAATTCGAATGAATAAAATATTTCAATTTATTTAAAAAAAAATAATGAAAAAGCATTCATTTCAATTAATGCCAAAAAATCATAAAACTTGAAAAAAAACCCCATCCATTTCAATTAATGCCAAAAAGTAAAAAAAAAAAACCTTGTAAAAAAGCATTCATTTCAATTACTGCAAAATAAGGCAATGGTTCATCTTTAAGTATTATTATTTTGAAATAGCCTTACCTGTTGAATTCTCCTTTTCAGAGGAGCATTGTCCACTTTCACTGCATGGTCTGATAGATGCAGTATGTGTGAATTATTTATTTCAAAAGGTCGAGTTAAGGAGCTTGATATTGTAAATTTTAAAAAATCATACAAAATACCATAATTTATCTAAAAGTTATGTTATATCCAGAAACATATTATACCGAAGATTTTGTAAAATAATGTTTTGTTAATGAAGTATTTGTGAATTATTTAAATGGTCTAGTAAAGGCAATCAATATCGGAAATTTATTTCTTACACAAAAGATGCAATAATTTTTGTAAAAGTTGAGTTACCCAGACACATTTGAGTGAAGTTTATTGTAGATGTTCTGTTAATTGTATTGTACAAATCATGCTTTATTTCAACCCGCAATTGTTACGTTATTATAGAATCGAATGAAAATACTGAGTATTCGGAGGACAGTAATGTACTTTCAAAAAATGTTTTAATCAGCAATATCAACAAAGTTTTAATCAAATTTTGAGGAAATGTTTCATGTAATTTCAAGATAAGATTCATGAAATAACCTTAGAATCTAAACTGTGCTGATTTTAACTGGGAAAAAATCTCGTTATATAAGTAACATAATGGGTCTCTATCTTTCTGGGGGGTTTGAGATTGTTTTTTACATGTATTTTCTACAACCATCAAAGTTGACCAATTTCACCGAGTACAACCCCATATGCGTAGACCGTGATTTCGAAGCGGTAAAAGTAGGTCATTAAGCATATACATTCAAAGACTTTTATAAAATGTGTTTGATTAAAACTTATTTTGAAAGCCAAAAGTATTGGTCCCCACATTTGGAATTGTACACGGTGATTTTAAAATTTTTCAGAATGATTATCAAGTTAACCCAGTAAGTGGACATCGTACTTTAATTGGGTGGCGTCATATGATGCGCAAAAATTTCACAATGCGGTTTAAACAAATTGAAATTTTAGCTAAGGTTTTTTAACGTCCCCAATATTTACCTTCAGATTGTGTGTGTGTCTACAGTTTAACTATTCATTACGTTTTCTTGTTACACACAAAAATAATGAGTCATTGACCTCAATACTAGTATGTCATAAAAACCTCCTAATTCGCCTTTCTTTGTCATAAATTCATCCTTAATTTTCTTATTTATTACATATATGTATGTTCATTTAATTGATACTTGTTAATTTCTTTGGAATTCCCCATTTTTTTTTCATTTACTACTGTATTTTTCTCCTTGAAGCGAAATAATTCATCAAGGAAAATTTAGCCATTATCAATGCCGATTTTAATCGTATACTGATTATGCATGCACTTATAAATAGTATATCTGTAGACACTAACCCGCACAACGTATGTAAATAAAGATAATTCTAGTTATGTATATAAACGTGCCCTAATATTTTATATCGGTGAAAATAGCGTCTGAACAGATCAAACAAGAAAAAACTTTCTTTGTTCAAATTAAATTTCGTTTTTCTGTTGCCTGCATTAAGAGATTAATTCTGATATCTTGGTATTTGTCATTAAACATTAAGTTAAAATGACAAATACCAAAATATCGGAAACAGAATGAAAACATTGATTTTGTGCTCTTAAGCACGTACAAAAAATACACACAGGTAAACAACTCTAAAATTGGGTCACACTGCTATGAATCTCCACAAGTGTGAAAAAATGAAATAGTCAGGCTAAAAACAGCTTAAACTCCGTTGATGTAGAGATTTTGGGTTTTTTTTTATCTGAATGAAGTCAAATCCTGGACCACTATCACTTAAAATTGCGACATTCCATAGACAGGATTACAGAACGGTACAGATATAGGGCCTAATGAAATATGCGTGTTTTCCCAACCATTATTACGCAATCTGAAAACAATTGATAGCCCGAAAGGTTCTTTTTCGATCTTCTTACATATATAAGAGAACTGTTTTATGTTACTTAAATAATAAAGTGCTTTCTTTGGTGATTCATACGGGATGTGAAGATGGCGACATTGCAGAAAAAAAAATACACCACCCGCGTTAGCTGGTTATGTAATTTTTTTCTGCAATGATCGCTACCTTCACAACCCCAATTAATTATCAAAGAAAGCATTTTATCGTCTATATTTACATCTTTCTTTTAAGAAATTAATAAATTGATTTTCAAAAAGTAAGTTAAATTAACTAAATTAATGTTAAATCAGTACGTTAGTTAAAAGAAACAGCCAAATCGTCTCCTATGGAAATTTGAGTCTGAAATCATCATAATTATTTCATGCAGTCCGTGATCTTTATTATGTCGATGTAGGTTTCGACCAATCGATTAATGGGTCGTGTAGATTTCAGTCCTGTCAGTTTGCTGTAAGATTCAGTTGCTGTAGGTTTCGACCAATCGATAAACGGGGCGTATAGATTTCAGTCCTGTCAGTTTCTATACAGCTATGAATTAACAAGTTTCCGTAAGATATAGAGGGAATCATACTCGGTAGATGTAAATATGTATATTTAACTCTAGATCTGGAATGGTATTCGAAGTAATTCAACGTAGATATAGTTATAAATTTATATTTACATTCTACTGTGTTTTTCCATTAAATTCTGTGACGTTTAAATGCCTCTAAATGCAACAACCGAATCACTGCGTATGGATTTACATGTAATTTACATAAGCAGTTCCCAAACATTGATTTCTATGTTATCGGTTTAAAAATATATTTCAAACATGTTGTTAATACTTTATATTTTACATTTATTCAACACTTAAAAACAAAATTTTAAGAGATATTTTCATGGATTATATTTTCAGGCCCATCTCAACAGTCTATGTGATAACCAGTTTTTAACCGGTTTAAGAGAACAGCTGTTCTTACTGTTACTAATTTACTCCCTCCGTGATCTGAACTTTATACCGATTTATGTAATAAAATAATTGATTTCATCAATAAGGGAATGTAAATATAAGCATTGAATAATTTATTTTTGACGCCGTCGTGTCAATAACTGCCGTCAGGTGAGCAGACAAATTATCATAACCCGCTAACGCGCGTTATTCAATTTGTCTGTTCACCTGACGGCAGTTATTGACACGACGACGTCAAAAATAAATCATTCAATGATATAACATCCTCCCTATATTTTTACGGAAATTGATTGCTATAGATACTGACAGAACTGAAATCTACACGATCCAGTTCTAACCAGTTTATCGATCGGTCGAAACCTTCGGCAACCTAAGAAAAATCACGGACTGCACGAAATAATGATGATGTCAGACTCAAATTCCCATATAAGACGACCTGCCTGTTTCTTTACTTTAGTTACTTTTACATACTCTTTACGATCACTTAATTAATTTGTTAAAAGAAAGATGTAAATATAAACAATAAAATGCTTTCTTTGATGATTAATGCGGGTCATGAAGACAGAAAAAAAAATTCTGCAATGTCGCTTCCTTCGATCATATCTCGCCTGAATCACCAAAGAAAACAGTTTATTGTTTTTGAAAAAATAGAAATAAAGAAGACCCAACACAACCCGAGAAGTAGCGTCCAATTACACTTTTGGTTTATAACCACAATACACTTAAAGCAGAAAGACCAGACTATACAAATTAAGGTTTAGAGATATCAATAGGTCTAGTGAAAATATCATATTCAGTAGTTTTAAGGAGGATGGCTGGTCAACAAATTGACCATCATATTTTCCCTCAACTTTGACATATGATTGGTCTTAAACTACAAACATTAATTTTTACTATTTCTTTATATAGAGCTTTTCTTCAAAAGGAGGTAAATAATAGCTTGAAAATGGCCACGACCATTCAGCTCTCTTAAACGAAGCCCCAATGTGATGAATATTGGAATAGGTAAACGAGGAAGTTCGGAAATATTCCTGTGGAATTTCGACAATAAAGAAGCCGTTGTCTTCCATTAGAGGTTGGTCGACGGAACACGAGAGTTTGTCACCTGTTTATTATAATAGCCAATTTGTGGTGAGCTCCATTACTTGCTGGAATGTAGTTCGGAAAGACCTCTTGCAAAGATGATATCATGTGCAAGCAAATGCTTTTAAATTTTGTGATTTGATGATAAAAACTAGCGCTTCTGTATTTCTAAGAAAATTTTGTATAATTATATTACCAAAACGTCATAAAAACTAAAGCTACATTGAAAGCACTTGATCTTGCATCTGCACTAATGCCGGATGATCTAGCGCACCCATTCAAGCGCCTGCGTCAAGATCCCGGGGACGTCAATTGCTTGTTCAGTTGTATACATGGCATCTATTTAGCAGATAGATTATCCCTTCTTATTGTCATGTCCGATCATTTAGATCTATATTAAACAGGACAATCGATAGAATATCGAAATTGAAAAATGGTTTCAGAATTTTAAAATCTTAAGAAATAAAAAAAATACTGAAAACTTCCAATAGTATATTATAATGTCTTCTCGGAATTAGTCTGAATATTTTTTTTTTGCTTCTAATGTGACCTTTTCTATCAAGCTCAGTTGCGCGTTCTTGTTGCTTGAGACTTGTTTATAAGGCTAGATATTATGCAAATCATCCTTACGAACACCAAAACGCTCAACAATGGGTAGATAAAGATTGGTAGGACCTGCCTTAATGCATGTGCACTCTGATGTTGAAATAGATATTGACGAGATAAATGTTTGTTGAATTTTTCCCACGAAAAGTGTTCAAAAAGTCTTTGTTTTTTGACGAATAAAAGGTAAACTAGCACTGATTTTACACGAATTCATTTTCATCGATTGGAATCCCCCTTTTTCATATTGCTGGATCCGCCTCTGGGTTGATATTTATTAAAAATTAAAAATTATTTGCTGAAATTAATAGGGATTATAACAAAAATCCACATTGAGTTTCATATTTATGATTTATACAAATGGACTTGCTGATAGAACCATTTTAATAAGAGCTTGGACTTTGGGTAGTTGTGTCAAATAGCAATGTGACGTAGGCCTGTCTATTTCATTGCTGGTCACTCAGCCATGGCTCTTTGAAAAAAAAAAGATTTGTCTGGCTTTTGAGCTGAGACTACCAATCTGTATATATTTCACTTGAAACCAGCGTCATTCTTAACTTGTTCTGATGCAAGAAAAAGATAATTACATCCTACCGAAAGTCCACGGTTAAAACAAAGCATGTTGCCGTTCAAAATATACATAATTCAAATCAGCCATTTTCAATAGTTTTTAATTAAATATATAGATGTCATGTTGACCTGCAAGGCATCATTTGATGTGGGTTGCCTAGTGTTTACCCGCAAGATATGCAACTTTTTGGAAAGAGGATGAAATGTGTAAAGTTTTAAATTTTATTGGGACATAAATGTGCCTAAAGAATCTACGAACTCCTTCCCCCTTTCAAAGAAAGGAACGGAAATTTGAAGATTTAATGAATTTTAGGTAAAATCATCCCAGAAATATGAACGGGAGATAAACGAAGGCAAAAGGGACACTATACTTGCAACAATAAACAATATATGCAACATCTTTTCGCGCGATAGTACTTTATAATCGATACACAAGGTGGTCAGTAACAGTTAAATGGAAAATGTGTTTGCTTAAAAAAAATCAAACTCTGATTCTTCATAAATCTCTTTCATTGAATAAAAATCGACTGTTTGTAGTAATGGTGTAAAGTATATCATATAGACTTAGATCGAAAATGCACGTGTATTATATGTATACAAATTATTGGTAACTATAGTTACCATATAAATTTGCCTTCTATTTGAACACCGTAGTTTGTGATATTTTAATCCGAGTTAATATTAGCTGCATGTAAAGCATTTTGTTACGCATGATTTGGCATCAGGTTGTTTATCACGAATATTTAAACTTGTGATAGAGATGTTTTTTCCAACATGCTTTTACCTAGTAAGGAAACATAATTTTCAAAACCTTTCATGTTGAATTTAATGAAGAGGTTTAAAAATAATTATAGGAAATAAATAAAATTCAAGACGCATATCTTTTGAAAGAAACAATAAAAATATGTTTACTATTTCTATTGAAAATGAGCTCCGTAAGCGAACGATCTCGAACATGCATCTACATACCTATTTTGGACCGGGTTCAAGAAAACAAGTTACCTGTACTTGTACTTCATTGTGACGTAGTGTGTAGCTAGCGGAGCATTGAGAAATTTGGTGGTGGGAAATTATGCAGTTAGCCACACCTCTTCTCTCTCGATCAGTTTGCTGTTGTCTCTCTCTTGTTTGTCTGATTATTGCACAACTTGATAACTAGAATATTAAAGTTATACTTTCCGAGCTTCTAAACAGGTACGAATGCTTTTCTTAATTCGGGATTTTGTTCTTCCAATTATTGTCATTCAGTTATTTTTTTTATTTTTTAAATGACAATTATCGAATATTAGTGGTACAGTAGGGTGTGCAGAATTTCAAGTTTATAATGAATTAATTGTTAGTATATAAAAGGCCAATTTGATTTTTTCTTATTTAGCTGTAAACTATTTATTATACGAATCATACTTCTTTGTAAGTTAAGATTTTTTGCTCAATATATTAACAGAGCAAGTTTCATTATTTACTGTAGAATTCAGATTATTTGGGGAATTGAGATTCTCTCTCTCTCTCTCTCTCTCTCTCTCTCTCTCTCTCTCTCTCTCTCTCTCTCTCTCATGAAAAAAAAAGTAAAACAAATTAGATACCTTTTCTGCATTTCAATATAATGAGTTTTTTTGTATCACTGAAGATATACAAAGACTTTATTAAAAAAATCCATGTTTATACAATAGTAATTTGGAACTGAAGGGTCGGATGGGGCAAGGTGACCGAATCTTCATTGTTAATATTTTACTATAATGATCTATAATGAAATAGCTCAAGGGTTTAGATTTTTATTAATTTTTTTTGTAACGAATATTTTATCTTTATAGCGAAATATTAAAACAAATGAGATAATCAGATCGTCAAAACGAGATTCGAACTCAATGAGACACCTATCACCTTGTAGAGAGTTTTTTAAATCTTTCCCAGATAAGCTGTTCGGTTTTCTTAAATAAACTTTCCTTTCCAATTCTTGATAATTTAATTATCGTCCTGGTACAATGCGGATGTGTAAATAATTCAGGTGTGCCAGTCAATTATGCCGTTCTATGCACTGGATAACATACATTTTTTTTGGTTCAGTTTATCGTAGTTGTTTAAAGTACCTTTGTAGCACATTAATTAGGCGACAAAAGAGTAATCATCCAATTGCAAACAAAGACAAAAAACATGCGTATGACAAAATCCCAGATCTACATGTATTAATTAAATTGCGGTTTTCTTTAACTTTCCAAATTAAGAAAACATTTGCAATGAAACAATTAATGAAAGTCATTAGGACAGTCAAAGTTTGTGTAGTTGTTGAATGTTTATATTTCAATAATTTAAATTCATTTCATTTTTTTTTTAATTTCAACATGCCAAAATATATTTCATTAAGCTGCACCTGAGGTCTAAATTTCTGACGAAGATGTTTAAATGACATATTTCTTCATCGTACTCATTTCGAAATACACCACAGGTAAATATTGAGCATGTGGTTTACCTGTGAAAGTTCATGGGGTTGTCAATGCTACTACACCGGTATGCAGATTGAGCGATCCCCACAAAAAATTGTGTCTACAACTATTTCACCTCTGATAGTGATAATGAACAAAACCAATCTGTCTTATATCTAGTTAAAAAACACAGTATGTATATATGTACATGTAGGTCCCATTGTTAAAATAAGATGGATCGTTTTAACCTTGTAATTTCGAGGATATTTTGATTTTCTGTTTCACATCAAAAGTAAAGATTTCGTAACAAATATCAAAGTTCTTCATTCTGGTATTGAACACACTACATTTCTGTATGTATGATTTCCATTGTTTTGTATGCTGTATGGTTCTGGACGTATAATGTTCATTGTTTTGTATGCTGTATGGTTCCATTATAGATATGTACGAGTCTATATGCTTTTCTTCTTCAAATCTGCGTAAATGGTAGATGTAAAACTGATCGATGGGGCAAATTGAGAGACACAAAATTGTTTTAAAATTATGAAACTTTTATCTGTGATTTTTAAAATTTCTAAAATGTTATCAAAGTAAACTATTTATTCTCATTTCCTGTGTTTTGAATATCTAAACGCTATAAATTGTTAATTTCATAAACCCTGGTCATTCATAGCCTAGTATTTTATACGTTAACATTTCAGTTCATTGAGCTAGCTCGACCGATCCTTGCCATTAATGGTTTATTTATTCTTATACAAACCTTTCGCATCTTTTCCATGCAGACAGACATTCTATTGAGCTAGAGATTAAATCCATCAAACAAGTTTTTGGTGCACTGTGTTACCAGTTAATAGTGCTTAAATTCAAACATAATATTATCACGAACACATAATTATATACAATTAAATGCGGAACACAGTCAATGTTCATAGATCATAGAATGCTCATTTTGAATCACACATATTTAAACAACATACCGTTACAAGAGTGTCCGCATATCCTCATTATCATCACTGTGATGCCTTCCGAAACTGACAGCATAAAGTGTGCCCACTCTTCTTCTGGAATGACGTCATTGTCCTTGGATCCAAGAATAGTACCAACTATTACGTTGTCCAATTTGTATGTCAACTTGACATATGTATTTTTCATTGAATGACACAACCATTCTTCTTAGACTGAGATTTCACGGATTCTGGCGATAACACATATTTTATTATATTTTTTTTTTTGTCTGAAGGATATAAGTACATGTAATTTATGACTAGCAGACAATTTTTCTTATGAGGCAGTGGTAAGAAAACGAGACTACATTTCTTTATGCTCATATTAAGTGACCAACAATAGAATTTATGTTGCATCAAACTTTCCTCTGACACCTCAGTTCTTAATAAAAATGCAAACGTTTGCATGCATGCGTGTGTATTGCCTTTGTGCTTTACTTGCATATCTTATTAAGTTTTCACACTTCCTCTATATATCCTGCGTGGATTGCCCCATGCTATGAACAAACAACAGGAAACATCCCAACACTTATATCTATATACTTGGATGTTTCTCCTGTTTTTAGGTTTTAACAATGGTTTATCACCAGTTCAATGTCGATGAAGGACCCGAAAAAGACCCGAGCTTTGATTATCGCCGTCTTTTTAATAATGTTTCAGGTCAAAGAGCAATGGGCCTGTTTGGACAGTTTCTGCAGCTTCTGTGGAAAAATGTCATCCTCCGAAAAAGACAAAAGGTGAGACTTTTCATACATGTATATCTATTTGAAAACCCCCTAGTTACACCTAAACGATAGAAAATAAAAACAAAATTTGAAAAATTAAAAGTATAATTAAAACCATTTATTAACATTAATGAACATATAGGCATGTTTTATAATGAGTTTCATTGGGTGTCTTTATTTTGTTTTTCTCAGTTAAAAAAAAAACAAACAAACAAACTTAAGAATGCACTGCAAGTAAGCTCGAATAAGGAATGTAAATGCAAAATCGTAATCTCCACTGAGTAAAATATCTTTACATGGAAGAATAAAATCATTTCAATTTTTTTATCATAAACATCACACTATTTGAACGCAATGTTTGCGTTATATGTGATAGAATATTTCCTGTAGCTCGATCGTGATATAATATCAAGGTATTCAATACATAACAACCATTTTTGTACCCAATAAATGAATGGTCCGATATTCTTAATCATGAAATCATTTTGAAGGTGTTATCAAGTCAAAATACTCCACCAAAGGAATTTTCAAAATGTTGATTATTGTCCAATTAATAAATCCTGCATGCATGAGAAATTGATAGCTTTTGGGTAGAAAGAACTAGATAGGACATGTCTTGACGTAATGCCCCCAATTTTTCTACAAAATAAAGTGCACGCACATAAACAAATTTCATATTCTTTATAAAGTTGATAACAAGTACTAACTATAAAACCTGTTTGATTTTTTTCACATGTGTTGCTAGTATGAAATTACATGGGCGAAATGCATGCCTATTCCTGGAAAACGTCCAGAAAATCAGTATTTTCAACTTTCTTACGTTCTAAAAAATATGAGCGACTAAAAATACCACAACAATATTTCGTCTGTAATAAGCAATATATATGTACTTTCTTTGTTTAAAAATTTTTCGTGGTATTCTTTGTCGCTCATGTTCAAATAACCAAAAATAGGAAAAAATCGTTTGAAAAATATTATAATCATCGGTCTGAATCGATCGGTGTAACTTTTTCCGGAACCAGAAACTTTGTGACGGTGAAGCTGGATTTGCACAAGTTTGGTAAGTGTAAGTTATTTATGTAGTTACATATGTGTGTTTTCACAAAATTATCAACAATGCTACTTTGTAATATGATTCTATTTAGATTTTCCCCTTTAACAGTGTTTAAAGTATGAATTTTAATGTAAACAACACACTATTGTATAACTTTGACGGAGACGTAACGTTCCTATACAGTCTGCTTAAAATTACTACCGAGTTAAATTCAGTTAAAATTCATTAATTTAGAAGAAATATTATTTAAAATATCCATAAGTATTAATACTAGATTGTGTTTCATTATTGGATCATGAGAAAAATTCAGTGTACACCAAAACGCATTCATTTTACAGACGATTTTTGCTTGAGCACGTCGGTATAGAAGTACAGTTAAATTGTGCACAAAAGCCATGTAGTACTTACACATGTAGTAGCTCTAAATTTTGTAAGTACTAGTTGTTTTTTTAATCTTTAAAACATTTTTCAATGCTAAATTACGATTGTACTGATGAAAACCCAAATTCATCTTCCAACCCGTCGAAATCTGTTTTTAGAACACGGGAAACCCCAATTTGTTGACATTACATAATCAAAGTAATGAAAGGACTGGAAGCGGTCAGCAACTTTGTTTGGAATATTTGCATTAAGGTGGAAATGCTACAGAAAAAAATATCTTATGGACCGTTACTCGTAAGAGTATCATTTCTGAAATATGATTAATATGTTTTTCAAATGCTCTTAAATTATTTTCTGAGAAAGTGGAAAATATGTTTGTAGAGAAAAAATATTTGGTGTGAATAAATGCATGAAATCAATATCTAATAAATTATCTCCAGTAATATTGATAAGAAATCTTATTTTCTTAATGAAAAATATTTATGAAAAAAAAATCAAAAATCTTTTGTTTATTTTTTTTTCCAACCTATGAATAAATGTTTAAGGTACATGTACCTCATTACACCACCACATATACCTTTTAATGACACAAAATGGGGATTTAAATGTTTTGTTAAATTGTATTAATCGTTTTTGGTAGAATATCATCATAGCACGGGGGTAAAGTTTTGCATTATGTAAAAAAGTATTATTATGTTGCAGAAGAGTAGACAGGGAAACCTTGTTAAAGCCATGGTAAAAATGAGGTATTGTTGAAAAAGAGAAGCATTTATTCAGAGGTAGAGGCTCATCTCACATCCTAAATGATTTCCCAGGCAGATTACACTTGGCGTCTATCATTTGAATCAAGCACCATTGTATGCAATAAAGCATATGGATAATAAAATAAAATAAGACAATTTGTGCTTGAACTAAAATCTAGGGTTGTTGTCTTAAAGGGATATATATAATATGATATATACCTAGATGTCATATCTGTACATAAAGATTTGTTAATATCTAATCAATACTAGCTAATCGTTTTGATTTTTTTTTATATACAAAGTATTTTATTTTAAGAAATTTTGTATATAAAAAAATTTAAGGATTGCCTGTGTTTAGGAAAACATATGGATACATGCATATATTTGAATATATACGTTGATGATCATTACAGTTTTCCTGTTGGGAACAAATGATTTTATCACATGTGTATATATATGTATGTATTATAGATAACAGTACTTTTGGTTTTTATGATTCTCACATGACTTTGAAGATATCCTTGATGATTGTAATGTTGTTGCTTATGATTTATTTGGTAAATTATTGAGATTAGGGCTGTCACGGTTCCAAAATTTTTCGGGTCGGGTCGGGTCGTAAAATTTTCGCTTCAATTTGCGGGTTTTTGGTTCTTCTTTCAAATAAAGTATGTTTCGTGTTCCAGGTAATGCAAACCGTGTGTTCTGTTTTCTGTAACCACTCAGATTTTCCCACATTATTTTGCATGGATTCGACTCCTGACTTTTTTTCATTCAATCTCACTTCTAATAAATCCAGGAAATTCTTATCCTAAACATTTCCATAAACAAATGTTGAAAACATATTCGTTGTCTGAATCGTAAGCCGCCATCTTTGTCATTGAACTAGTATTTCCCCTTTATTCACAGGTAAACTGCGTGATATTTTCATTTACGATGAGTGAATAATCATCGGTATACAACGCTAGTTGTATATAAGTCAATGTTTAGTACAAACAACAGGTCCACACAAATGAACCTTTCAATTTCGACGCCATTTTTCATATATTAATATTCTATTACACAAACTGGAACCGAACCGAAATCCGGAAAAACAGAACCGAAACCAAACAGAACAAATTGTTGCGCGATTTTCGGTTATTTCGGTGGCCCGTGACAGCTCTAATTGAGATAGAATTCGGTATTTGTCACACATGTATTTTATGCAATTGCACCAATATTTAAGACATTTGCAGTTTTAAACTGATATGCGCGCAATCTGATTATTTGAAAACATTAAAGATTTTTTGATTTGAAAAATTGATTATCTTCATAGAATCAATGATGTTTTTCTAATAAGTATCGGGTGCATTGTAAATGTATCTGTAAATGTTTTATAGTCATAAACACCGTTGATTTGGTGTTGAAACTTTTGAAATGTGGTAGATGATAGATAGATAATATATATGAAAAATGCTGAATATAAAATAAGCATTGGCATAGTTGCTATGAAAGTATAGCAAAGACATAGCGATTTATGTACATGTAAATGTAGACAAATAATTTTATGGTTGTATTTCTGTAACATTGTGTATTGCGTTGTGATAGAACCATTTTAACGGGACCTTGGATTGTCGGTAGGATGTAACTATCTTTTTCTTTCATCAAAACAAGTTAAAAATGACGCTGGTTTCAGCTGAAATATACACAGATTGCGTAGTCTTAGCTCCAAAACCAGCCAAATCTTGTTGATTTCAAAGTGCCATGGCTAAGTGGTCAGCAATGAAATATACAGGCCTACGTCACATTGCTGTTTGACACAACTACCCAAAGTCCAAGCTCCTGTTAAAATGGTTCTATTTGTGTCTTTATTCACTAGTACAAACTGAGTGAAATTGGACTTGAAATACCATGTATTTTGCCTGTTGCTAAGGAATTTCATTGTTACTATGGAAACACTTAATAAAACATTAAGTAAAATTTTGAATAATATCTTATATTACCAGATGGAATACCAAGTTTTAGTATTAGGAACTTATAGGTTTAAAATGAAAGTTATTGGTTTTCTTGTACCAATTTTAGACTGAAGTCGTTGTCATGTTTAATGTGTTGCTAGGCAACTATACTGGAGGGTTACCAAGGAAAATCTATTCTCATATTTAGTATTGAGGTCAATACTATTCATGGCAGAAAAATTAATGGATTTGCAGAGGGGGCCAAATATGACCCCTATCATATCTAGTTCTTTAAAAAGTCGAAATGATCACTGCTTCCCACTCTCAGCTTCCCTCCTCTACCTAAGAATGTGGCCACATTGTAAATCAAAAATAAAATATAAAAATATAGATGGAATTCAGATGTTACTCAGGTGAGCGCTATAGTCCATGGGCTCATTTAATTGTTACTTGAATCGTCCAGGACAGATGAACAAAATGTTATACTTATCCTACACAATTAATCGCATACACAGGGGGGAATATACAAGAATCGTTGTATACATTATGTAATTAGTTTTGTATCACTCAAGCATATGAGGTGTGTTTTTTTTTTTTATTTAAACAACACTTAGTTTAATTCACTACAGTTATGACAATGTAGTTGATTGACAATCCCAGGCGGATTTCCCATCACTATATACACAGTAACAGATGTGACGGTTGTTTATATAGCTATATACATGTAGTTCCATGAAATATTGACATTTAAATATAATTTGTCGTTTTCAAACTATCAATTTGAGCTTAATGGCGTTAAAATACTGCATGCTTTGTTGATCCAGGAAGTAATAAAATATGATAATTTTTATGTCATTTGTTTAAAATCAATATCTATATTAACACCAATGCTTCGAGATACATGTCAAACAATGGCAACATTGTCCATTGATAATATATATGATATGACATTATATGATGTAATTCACTGTATAAGTGCCCTAATATAAGTTCTTAAGTAGACTAGAGCAAAGGACCCATAAGACAGTAACTCGAGAGGTATACATATATATCACAGTTCATCACGATTCAAACAATGCAGTTTGATAGTTTATCTAACCTATTCTTTCATTCATAATAGAGAAAATTATCGATTAGGTGTTGAAAAATTTATAATTATCGTGCGTAAAAGTTTTTTTTTCAAATATAAGCTGTCATAAGATCAATGTCTATTATGTAATTCTGAATTCATTATTTTATTTGAATCATTCATTTTTGATTGTTTCAAACTGTTTACGGATGTGGTAAATTTAAAAGTACTTTAAAATCGGAACAACCTTATCATTCCCATATACTTCTAAATTACAATGTCATAGTATGCGTAGAATATGTTTTATTACTTTCACTAAGTTGAAATATTTTATCGCAAATTTACACGAGGGTAACACGGTTCACGGGTAGATCTAGAGGTGGGATCCCTTCGAAAATTCATGCAGACTTATTAAATACCCATAGTAGAATTACCAAAAATAGACCTCGGAACATCCCCACCCTGGAAAAATTCTTGAGTTTGACATCAATTCTATATACATGTAAAAAAAATCTTTCACACAAATACATGTAATACTAGCAAAAACTAATATACTTTAAATTTTGGTTTTTTTTCAGCATGTGTTATTATTAGAAGTAGTATGGCCAGTTTTCATATTTCTGGTCTTTATCATCATTCGCCAAGGGACACCACCCGTGAAAAAAGAAACATGTGAGTACTCAACTCAACAGGTGAATATCATAAATACATGAAAAACATTACAGTTTCGTCAATAAATTTCGAAGAATATTTTCACATTTCAAACGTATGAGTACAACTCGAAATATTACAGATAGAAACTTTATCATATCATCATGTAGTAAATTTCGACGAAAATTTTCATGATAGTCGGTTTTAGGTAACCAAGTCATACATTAGTCAAATCATTTGCAAGTATATCTTGATACTAAATCAGCTTTTAAAAAAAAACTCTTATGTTAAACAATATAAAGAGCAATTATTGTGTTTTCAATGTATACATGTAATGTAGATCTAAAGAAATGAAATGTTCTTGTGTATGAGGTGAACCCCGTTAATTGAAAAAACCACCCTTGTTTTCACACCTTTTGTATAATACATGTATGTATTTATACAATAAAATTCGTTTAAGTAAAATTTTCTTGTATGAATTGGTGACATGCGTTTTTTTCCCTATCTATATCAAACGTTAAAATAAATGTTAATTTTGGGCGTAATTTTGGTAGGTTCCTACAATGAGCACGCGTTGCCGAGCGCTGGACTTGTGCCGTTTTTACAGTCCACTGTGTGCAACCTACAGAATCCTTGCGAGGCCCGCAGTAGGATAGAGATAAAGCAACAAAGCATGAACAGGTGGGTAAGAGGTCCACCCTCATGTCTGAGGGCGATTTATAAGTACGTGCACATATTTCTAAATCCGTGAGTTCCCATGGCGGTAAAAACAAGTCAGATTCCGATTGCTGTTGTTGGTCGTAAGTTGAATACTAATAAGAAGTCATTGTCCAATGATTTAGATAAATTTGTCATACATATACCGAAAGGACCAAAAGACCAGTTCAACTGCCTTGAATTTATTTCACAAAATAGACAGAAATTTTGTAGGATTTTTGTACAACTTACTTGCCTAAATGTAGAATAGAAATCAAGAGAAAGAACCTCCGTTTTCTGATGCATGTTACATTGCATGTTTTGTGTTTTTAAAAACCCAACACAATTAAGGCGGTCCCTTGACAAATGAACATTTGAAAAAAAAATAGACTGAAAGGTTGTAGGATATTTGTAAATCAAACTTCAATTTGAAATTCTAAATTGTAAGAATAAAAAAATACAGATGTTTTATGATATATGAAATCAATTTTACATTCCATGTCTATGTTTTTTTTAAAAGAAAACCTAAAACGGCTAGTTCTTTGACAATTGATTACAAGATATGTATCAAATGTTTCACTATATAACAATTGAAACTCGGGGTAACTTGTTTAATTGAAGTTCTCTATATCAATCTAATTAAAATTAGAACTTTCATCCGCTCCCTGCTTTTCAATTCGTCGCGAAAACCGTGCTGGGGAGTGGATTGGAGTTCTAATTTTAATTATATTGTTCTCTATATATGCCTAAATTACTTCATCTATCTAATCTATTTGACAGTTTTGCTGCAACTATCTCATCATATAAAAAGATGAAATAGAGAAAAAAAATGTTTCTATTTATGCATCAATTATATATACTTCATCTATCTAACCTATTTGACAGTTTTGCTGCGGCCATACAGGATATGTCACCCCACTTCACTAACGAGCCCACCCTGCAGGCCCTGAGGTCAGTGAAGACGGGGGTCAAGCTGGCTAACGTCATCAACTCCATCTCTCGTAATGGCTCGCTATCCAGTGTCATGAGTAAGTGACGGGTGGAGGGGGAATTGATTCGAGAAGTGAACAAAGCAAAGAAATTGAAATTAAAAATCAAAATATTTTCTTAATTGCGAACGTTCCCTTGATAAAAGATATTTTACTATATAACCATCTTATCTCGATGCACGAATCTAAAGCAATATTTTACTGGTCGATATCCGTGTTTCGATTTTAGAGAATTGAATTCATTTAATTAATCAATAATTTATTCTCTAAAATGTTGTTTTACAGATGACACAAACTTTGTGGTGAGGAACTTTTTCAGGGACCCTGACAAAATGAAAGACATCCTAGTTAACCAGCTCAATGTGATGTCTGATGACGTAGCAGACGCGTTACTCAACGCCAATCTCAACATTCCTCAGGTAAATGTCGTCTGCTGTCCAAACCGCAGAATATAGTTTTGATTAACACTTCATGATTGTGTTTAAAAATCTCTTAATTCTAAATTTTTACATTCTTTCTTTTCAACAATGGTTGCAATATCACAGAAACATTAAACTCATCAATAACATTTTAGACATTCTTGTTTTATTAACAGGTCCTCCACAACATCGGCTCAATTAACTTCAAGGGCATTGTTTGTGACCAAGACAGACTAAGGGAATACATGATGTTTCGGCTTGGCGTCAACGTGACGTCAGTCTCTACGTCACTTTGTGGAATACCAGAGACTAAGATTCCAGAAATCACCAACGTAGTTCAGAACCAGATAGATATAGCGGCCATCATTCGCGTGGTGTGTACAGCGAAGTACATGTCGAAAAGGGATATTCTATTTAGACGAAAATAAATCTGTTCTTTTCAATGTCTTCAAAATCACAATCAAATCAATGTGACGTGCTGGCAACAAATGATTAGACGTCCCCAACTCTACAATTGAATAAATTTGCTCACAAATTGATCTTCGAAAAATATCTTGAACATCTTTTTCTTTCTGATTGACGTCATATTTTGTCTATGTTTTAGTCAAAGACGCTGACTACCTTGACTATGGACTACACGTTGACTGACGCCATGGAAGACCTAGCGTCAATGGCAGACCTCCTGTATGGGACCTCAAACTTTATGAACATTATCCGGGACCTTCCAGACCTCAAGGACCTTCCGAGTCTACTCCACAAGATTCCAGGACTGGTTGATTCCATAACCCACCTTGGGCTCACTGATCTTTCTTGGTAAGTTAGAGAAGAATGCAACCAAAGGGATTTTTTTCGGATCATGGAATTTTATACGTTAGAAATTTTACAAAGAAATTAAATGTGTTTCCAATTACCTATGAAGTCGTGACTGATGGAAAACGCTTTTACAATTGCAGGATGTCTGATTTAGTCAAGTTTTTGGATCCAATCGTAGAGAAAATAGACTCGGGTAATGTTGGCTGGAATGTCACCAAAGATTTAGTCAGTGTCGTATTAGACGTCTCCAACATGGCCAGCGGAGGTAAGTGGAGCTCTACAGACATCGGTGTTTGAGCACCCTGCACATTTGTTTGAGTCAATATATTTTTTACCAGGCATTGAAACAAAACAGGATATTTTCTAGTTAAGTGATACATGTACTTTTGATTAAAGTTGGACACGACTTTTTCTTTCAGAATCCAACTTCAACCTGACTGACCTTGTTGAAAAACAAAAGGATATAATGGCATTGCTGACGGCTAATAACATTTCTCTAGACATGCTGTCCATGGTCTCTACCGTATCCATTGACAACGCCGTAAACGTCATTTCCTCTCTGTTTAGTGGCAATATCACAGCCCTAAATGAAACGTATGTGAATAAATATTTTGATATAATAAAACGATTTGGTTTTATTCTTTGTTAAAAGACAGCTAGCATTATGTTGAACTTAAAAATAAAAACAAGCGATGGTGATGATGATGGTGAAAGACTTGTTTTTTGTTGGTTTATACAGAACTATTCTCCGTGGTATGAACGAGATTCAGCATTTGACCGAGATGGTACTGGGCAACAGCAGTCAGTTCGTCCTGGACTCAATAGATGGTACAATGGACATTGTTATAACAGTCCTGGATGTCATGAGAGGTGCGAAATAACCTTCTTTTGAGTAAATTTTACAATCTGTATTTGTAATTTTTTGCTTGAATATTCTAAAAATTTGATAATTTTCCAGATTTAGAGAAAAACTTGAATTCAACCGTCGTGTACAATCAAGATGTTTTGAATGCCTTCACATCACTGGTTAAATATGGACCAAACGTGACCAAGTCTGTGGTCATGGCATTCATAGAGCCTGCAAATCTACTGGTAGAGCTTCCTCTTGTGCAACTTTTCTTTTATTACTTTATAGTAAACATGCCGGTAGTATAATTTCACCGATGGCTTAAAATTGTTCTCTGGTTAGTGCAAGTATTATTTTATCAATACACTTTCGATATTTCAGGCAATTATCAACAACACTTCTGACTACCCCACCGTGTGTAAGAGGATCGTGGAGATGAGTATGCCAGACGGTAACCATGGCCTCCACGCAGACATTGCAAAACTGGAGAACAACCTGTGTACCCGTCAAATCGCCAAGAATCTGGAAGCGAGCATGAAGATTTGGGAGGATGTGTTCGCAAAGCAGGTGCTTGTTTTAAAGATTTTTTAAAGTAAATTGGTTTATTCAGAAGTAAGCTACAAAGCAAGTACAAAAAACATTTTTTTAAATATCGCTGAGGCACAGAGTAGTCATAGCCAAAGACTGAAATATAACTTGCAGCCACGCTTTTTGGGATCGTAAATCCGTTCATTTGGAAAAATGTATACATTTCTTAAGTACAAATTACCATCAACATGCACTACTCACCCTCACAATTAATTAACTTATTGTCTCCAACAGTATTACCGACGAATAAACTTTGTCATGTAAGCTATTGATAACAAGGATCCCTTATTGTTCCTTGATTAAGCTGTGTTATTTGAATGGTAGATTCAACCAATGATAGATGACGTTGTGAACGGTACGGTCCGACGCGTGGAGCTGGCTACGATATACCAGAAGGCCTTTACAGTGGTTATAGGGGTGCAGCAGCTGTACGGGAGTGGCAGTGTATGGGAGACTATGGTTGGGAGGATGAGTTTTCCCGTAATTGATCCAAGGACTGAGGAATGGCAGGCTTTCTTCAAAGACACGCAAATGTATCTTGTACAAGGAAGGTAAATAGTGACGGCGCGCTTTGTCTTCAAATTACACGAGCAACTCAATTTATACAGGCATAAAATTGGTTGATTGCTATAAACTGTTTGTTACTGTTTGTAGTTGGCCTGTGGTAGTCGTGAAGACTGGTCAGTTCCTTGAAGGGTCCCCTATGTGGAACTCAGTCGGTCCCATCGTCAAGTCAATGAGCGCTGTCATGAAGAGTCAACTGGAACAGAATAGGAAACTGGAGGGTAATGTCATTTCCAATCATTCAGATGAGTCCCAGGGAAAGCGCCTGTTCCTAAGACCAAAATTAGGGGAATTACTGCATTTATTTTTCAATTTATTTGTTTTACAATTTCAGAACTTACAGGTAACAATTCTACGATGATGAAAATGATGCGGTTCGTGGTGAACTATTCTCCGGAGATTGCCGAGGCCACCATGAACATGATGCAGAATGAAACCATGGTAACGACGTTTGAACTGTTAAAGGATGACCCCTTCGTGTAATGTTACCGCAATTATTTTGCATTATTGACAGATACATGTAATTTGTTTGAAAACTTTTTAAGGTTCAAAAGTACATATCGCAAGGTTTTACGATGGAATCTTTCTGCGACAATCACTGGCTCCAAGAGATGAACATGCCAACATACGTACCTGTTGTTACTATGGAAACAATGATATGCTCCACCAATTGGACAGCGATGGTTACCAAAGTTGTGTCCGCGGTGGATACAAGTAACATGGCAAACGAGGTCAGTGCATTACTTGACCACGTGTATAATATATGTAGCATTGCTTATATTAAGTTTAAATGGAGATGAAGGTTTAGTAAGACCCATGATGACGTTTTGGTAAATTAGTCTACAAGTTGAGTTTTAATTTTCTCATATACCTTTTGGTTATATGTGAAATATGTAAAAAAATAAAATTAATAAAAAAAATTAAAAAGTTTTTAATTGCATTGCATTTTATATATCAATTTAAAAATAGTCCGGATACCTTAATGTATTCATAGACATATAACGGAGGGATCCGTTATATGTGTATGCTTTATCAATAGAGAGATCGGATCGAGAATACAGGCACCTTTAGGTACCTGTGTCGTGAACATATATTCTGAACAGGTCTAGCTATTACAAATAATAGGCAACCTCCGTTTTTGGAGGATAGATTTTAAACGTTTCGTTTTCAGAACTCGAAGACTATACTAAAGCATAAGCATTAAGCAGTTAATCTAGAAATACATGTTTTATTTTGCAGGTATGAATGAAAAACTCCAATCTGATTAAAATCAATCCTCGATCCGCTCCTTGTTTTTCAACCTAGCGACAATAAAATAAAAATGGGCGGATCGAGGATCTGATTTTAATCAGATTGAAAAAAACTCTTAATTTTTATATATTGTTTTTATAGTAAATTATTTTCTCTTTTTTTTTTTTAAATCGGACATAACATTCTAATACTATTTTTTTCATCAAGTGTTTTAATATCTATTGTTGACTATAGAGACAATCATAAGGGGAAGCGTTTAGTGTTAGACTATATAATTCGGAAATCCATGGCGCCAGGATATATCTACTCTAAAGTATATTTGCAATAAATATGTGTTCAATATGTACCAAAATACCTGAATTGTTTTATGAATATTAAACAATTTCAATTTTAAACCTGGGATTATAATGATTTTCCCAGATTATAAAGATTTGTTATCATGCAGCTTTATTTGCATCGGGTTCGGAATTTTATTTTATGCGGGAAAACTAAATCGTCATGTTGCCTGTCGTCAGTCACCCACGACTTGTGATGCATGTTACATTCATGGACAGTTGGGCTCTTGGGTTTATCGTGTACTTGAGATTTTTGTTCTGGGGTATTGTTGGATGGATTGATTGATATTTGTAAGTTTAAAGACAGATTAGTTTTTGCTGATCAGTATGATACTCTGTAAGATATCTTCTTTTAAAAAAAAAAAATACATTTTTTCCTTTTAATCTTTAATTCTTGGTTTAAGATACAATAAGATAGAAAAAAGTTAATATCAGTAACTGTCTGATGTAGTGAGCATTCATACATGATAAGTTCTTTTATGATAACAGTGTTGGTTTACTTTTAAAATAAGGCTTAATTATCATAGAAACAGAAAAATGTTTTCTCTAGCCTACCACTTGCCATGTTACTGTTCGATTTATTTGCAATTGATTCAAATAAACCTATTTTACAGATCACCAAATACATGACCCATAATGACTCAAAAACAGACTTTGACTGGGCACAAATGGTGTACAACATACAAGGCATGGTGACAATGGAGCAGAACTCGGTGACAAACATGATTGAAACCATTCAGTCCTTCAATTTTACCCGTGTTGCTGAAGCAGTGGAGGTGATGATGAACAAGATGAAAGCACCGATGATGCTGCCAACAGACCAGACATCCAACACAATGAATGTACAGAATATCATGAGGTACGTGTTGTGAATTTATCATCATGCAATCACTTAGAGATGTAAAACAATTATAAAAATTTAATTACCGTAATAAATGTAAAAGTTAATCTCTGTGTTTGAAAAGAGATTTTCTTTATAAAATATATTCACAAATTTAAGATTTTGACATAACTATTGACTGAAGTATTCTCGGTACATGTATATATAGTCTTGGCCAGGGCCTAGGTATGTATTAACTGGATATCTTATATATATAATACAGTGTGGGAGCTAGTCTTGTCCCCGCTCTGGAACAGTTGGACAAACAGCTAGAGAATGTAACAGAGTGGAAGGTAGCCAGGTATTACGTCAAACAGTGGACCAGCCTTATCAAGCTCGGGACAGAATTCTTGGAGGGTAAGCTAATCAGCCTAGCCAGAGTTTTCATACACTTGGTATTTGATTTAAAGTAAATGAAAAAAAAATTACATGAATGAGAATTTGACATATGGTGTGCATTGATTATTTTAAAATATCCGCATATCATAATCTAAGCAATGAAATTGTGTAAAGATCATTTAGAAATTGAAGTTATGGTAGTATTTGAATGTTTATTTATGATAAAGTTTTTCATTGAAATTTGTAGGTTCTACAGTGGACATAGATAAACTGCTTAGTGAATTGTCCCCCACCTTTGCTGACTTCCTGAAAACGGTCAACAGCTCTGCTCCCGCTCTCTTCTCTGCTCTGGAAAAAATCACACCCAATCCTAGCATGGTACATATGATATTAAAAAATATATAACTAAGAATAACATTTCATCCTATTGACTGGCACGCTTCCCCTACAAATGGCCTACATATGAACCACTTTCTTTGTTATTTAGATTGTAATTATTTGGTAGTGTTTACTGATCAATTGAAATATTTATTTCAGCAACAATGCTAGCAATCTGAAATTTTTTCTTCCACAAATTATATCCAAATAAAGAAAGAGTATGTTCATGATTTTATATTACTCATCTGAATGTTTTTTTTTTTTACCTCTTAGCTATTAAACAAGTTACTGACGACAAACCTAGCCCAGGTGTGTCATGGGGTGAGGGTGTCCGACCTCCTGGATAGCCCCGCCCTGGCTCCCTATGAAGATCACCTATGTCAGGTGGACTGGTCGCAGGTCTTCAGAGAGATGCTCAATAACACAGGCCTGGCAGCTGTTGTAAATTTTGATGTAAGCTATATAAAATATATAATACACTGTAACAAATTTAGAATTGTTAGCGCATACATAATTTTGCAGAAATTGGTTTTTCAACAAGTTGATTTAAATTTGCATATTTCTGAATGTACCTATTTAATAAATACATTTATGCATCTATATTCTTGAGTTAGTTGAAGCTGCCTTCTGTCAAATCACTAAATAGAATACAATGTCAAATGCTGGCTTGTCTTTGTTTCTTGATTACAAATTACCAATTGTGTGTGCTGCACAGTTTTATTTTATGTGATCATTTATTAAAAGAACTAAGTCTAAGCCCAGAAGTCCATTGTTGAATGCAAATAAAAAGGTTCATTTTAAAATAATGTTATTCAATGTACTTATAAAATTGATGAAAAAACATATTGAAATTATCTATGAAATTATATTATTTACACATGAATTGCAAAATTTTTGATATAGCTAATCAACTTCTTCTCCTTTGATATAGATGGACTCTGCCTTGCATTCTGAGGTGAATATTAACTGGAATGAGACCTACTATCAGACAGAGAAGTTCTTCATGGAACTTGGGAACTTCTTCTTTAATTCTTCCAAATTAATGTCATCTTTGGAGAAATTCTACCACTCGGACTATGGCATGACCTGGGATAGCTTCATGCATTTTGCCAATGCAACACAGCACATGGACTTTTCTAAGTAAATACTGCAGAAGACAGTTCATAAAATTTGGGAATGGGGTGTTCTTCATGCATAATGAATTTTTATGAATATCTATAAATGTGAACTTTCCTTTTAGAAATAATTTGTTGTCCAGGGACCTTGATGTGAATGTTTATCAGGAGAACATGTTTTTATTGTCCATGTACAAGTATTGAACTATTTTGACTTGCTCTGATTGTAGACTGACAGAACTAGCCGGACAAGCACCTGCTGTGATAGAGATGCTGAGTAAACTGAGTGGGAATTCCTCTGAGTTTTCTTCCTTCCTCGGCATGGAGCCCCAGCTGTTGTACCAGTCTTACTCTGTGCAGCAGTTTATCATCACTCAACTCCAGCACTTCAATGGTTTGTGTTAGAAAGGTTTTTAAGTTTCCTTTATTACTTAAGAAATTAATTATCTGGGTTGAATAATAAACAGTCTGCATAGATATTTTGGACTATCCAGAGAATTTTCTAATTTGATGTCATATTACTTCATTAAAAAAATATAATTGTGTCAATCAGGCAGGTTGTTAATGCATAACCTTCAGAATTATTGCCTTTTTTTTTGGTAGACTCCACACACATAACCCTGGCTACGTATTTTAACTCACCAGAGCTAGAGAGGCTTATTAACCAGCTCTCCGATTCTCCTGCCATGAGTGGTGTTCTCTACCGCATCATGATCAATGTGATGTTTGATCCCTCAAAGGTAACTCTAACCATTTCGAATATTATTTAAAGAATCTCAATGTTGGAGATGAGGTTGAAAAACATTTACATAGTCTGATAAGACATTAAGAGCTAAGGTAATGTTTAGCAGTTTTGTTTAAATATCATGAAAACTGCACCATGACACACTTGTGTGGTTGAATGGACCATTCAAAAGATTTCTTCATCCACCAGACTTGATCTTGCATTTTATACTTAATTTCATTAGGATTTAAATCAATAGAAATAACCTGTGATTGTATTTTTTGACAGATGACAGACCTGACCAAGTCTGTTGAAAAGTTTTGTACAGACCCGGATTTTCTTACTCCGTTTATCTCGCCTGGTGATGCCCAATCAGCAGACAGGTTACGAAACTACGTATGTGACACGACGAACATGAATGTGACAGTCCTATTACATGAGCTCTCTCAGACGAACGGCTTCCCTCAATTAATGGAGGCATTGCAAGTAAGGACTAGCTTCTATACCCGCAAACCCAATACTGCTATTACCACGTAGTCTTAAAGTTTGCTGATACCAATAAATCTTGTTTGATTTTTTTTAACTAATGTGGAATTATAAATCCATGGACGCTAAATTTTTGGATTTTGTGTACTGTAGAAGACGGGTGGCTTTCTGTCAGTCAACACGAGTGTGGTGGTGGAGCAGTCCCAGCTGATGTCACGGCTGATCACGAACATAATCACCCACCCTCCCTCCATCAGCCTGAGTGACAACAATGCCTGGTTAAATGGGTCACTGTACACTCAGGAGTTTACAGACTTCCTACAGAGACTGACCGACAAAACCACATCCACGGACATACTCCAAAACGGGCAGTATGTATTGTAGCTATTATACAAGTACCGGCGTCATATTTACAGAAAGCCACATGCATACACTTTTTCACCTTTTTTTTTTATCTGAAAAAGCTAACACTTTTGGAGAAAGTTTTTTTCAACACTTTTAATGCTTATAAATGACATATAATGGAATTCTTAGGATCATTGTCAATTACAAGATATATCATAGATATTGATGGTGGCCTTTCAGCAAAAGTATTTGACAAAAAACTTTAATGAATTGTGAACTTTTAATGTTTAACTTTTTAATAGGTTAGCTGAATTGGCCAATCAGATCCCAGTTATTCTGGACATGATCAATAAGATGACTGGCAATTCCTCAGCACTTTCCTCTGTTATCTCAATGGAAGCACAGCTAGCCTATCAGACCTATACTATCCAACAGTTTATCAACAAACAACTGCAGTTTTTTAATGGTAAATGATAGATTGCTCTGAAACATTATATTGTTCATATGCTAAAAGCTACAGATTTTCATTGATTCTGTATTGTTAAGATTTAAGAGAAAAATCTTTTGATTTTGTTTCAGATTCCACACACATCACACTTACTTCATACTTTAACTCCCCTGAGCTGACTCGATTATTGAATCAGATCTCAGATTCACCAGAAATGAGCGGAGTCTTGTTTAGGATGCTGGTCAACATCATGTATGATCCTCAAAAGGTGAGGGCATTTAACAGCACAGTGTGAATATTATGTACAGTACAATTGTACAGATCCTTTCTAGCATTATTGTTTATGTTAATCCGAACCTCAATGGCCTTTCTGACGAGGAAAAACAACCTTGAACAATTATGTAGGTGCTCTTGACAACCCTCTCTTTTCATAAACATTGAAATATATGTAGGGCAATATTTAATTTGTTGGAAATGTAGGTCATCATCATGAAATCTAAATATATAACTTAAAAAATACATTTAACTCTGTTCAACAAATACCACTTCTTCAAACTGATGGGATTCAACTCCATTTTTAAAAGTTAAATGTCAGATTTTCTATCATTTGTGTAGTATAAATGAGAAAACTAAGCTTGGTCTTCAGTGTATTTGATTAGTTTCTTTGTTTACACAGACACAAACACTGACAAACAGTGCCATGCGGTTCTGTTCAGACCCAGGTGTGTTGACACAAGTGGTGGATCCTAGTGACATACAGGGAGCGGAGAAGCTTCGTAACTATGTGTGCGACACTGTTAACATGAACATCACAGTTCTGCTGCATCAGTTATCAGAGTCCAACGGCATCCGACAGCTGATGGAATCCCTACAGGTTAGAGAAATGTCTCTTCTAGTGCTACTTGTATACTGTACATTTATCTCAACATTAGCTGAGGTAGGGTTTATAAATTTAGTCAAAAGACAGTTTTAAAAATATTACAGGGTACTGATTTGTGTAAGTATGCCCATTTGTGGTCATGATAAAAAAAATTTTTACATGGTTTTTTTTTTTGTTACAATAAGAAAAATTCAACTGTGAGACTAATAAAATCTTTGTTGAGAGATGGATGTCCTTCATTAATTCTGTAGAAGACGGGTGGATTTCCTTTCGTCAACATGAGTGAGGTGGTGGAACAGTCCCAGCTGATGTCACAGCTGATCACGGACATCATCACCCACCCTCCCTCCATCAGCCTGAGTTACAACAACGCCTGGTTAAACGGGTCACTGTACACCCAGGAGTTTACAGACTTCCTACAAAGACTGAATGACAAAACCACATCCACCGACATACTTCAGTAAGTTCAGTAAATGAAGAATCCTTTCACAAGGAATGGTTTTTAGTTTTTTTACAGTAAATATTAATTGAATTTTTAGAAATCCCCCTTTGTTTGATAAGTGTAACTGACCTGTTTGTTAACTGTTTGTAGGAGCCTGATGACAGCAGCCTATCAGAAGCCTATCCTGGACTCGCTGACGGCCGCCCTGTCCAATGTAACAGAGTTCCAGACTGCTGTACAGGTCACGGACTGGATCTTGGCCGAGCTCAAGGAACAGGTGCTGGCTGGAAACCCAGGTATATCAGGGAAGCTGCAGATACACTACAAAGAGACCTGTGTCATTGTGTGTAGAAATTGTCAAAAATCAATAACTGACACAGTGAATATTCCTATGCAGGTTAATGATTTGAATGTTTTATTGTAGATGCAATGAAGAACATAATGGCAGAGTTTGCAGGTTACCCACAGATGGAGCTTCTGCTGAATCTCCTGGACAAACTGCCCCACTTCTACCAAACACTGCTCTACAATGTCGTCCATCACCTGGAAAAGGTAACATGTATAAGAGTTTTTGTCTGTAATCCAGTGTCTTTCACCAGATAATATGAAATGTATAAATTTCTTTGGAAACTGCTTTATGATTACTTCTTTGACATGTAACTGCATGACTTTCTGCCATGACTCAATGACATAAGTTTTATAGAATGATGTGATAAATATTACAGTAAACAGTAAGGCTTCACTATGACTATGGTGTTGACAAATGTTTAGTCTTGCCATTATTATGTTCACACATATTGTTATAGCAATGATATATACAAAACTTTGATAATTCCAACCATTTGTAGTCATATGCTGATATTTAAAACTATATGTTAGATGTAATTTCCAGTGATATTGATTTGAATGAGACCTGGGATTTTGTGTTTAGGTTCCCTCCATGATTATCTCAATGACTGAGAGCTGGTCTGGGTTCTGTAACCAGACAGAGACATTGATGTATGATGATCCCTCTCTCACATTCAGACCAAAAGCCTTCCTCAAGGAGCTTTGTCAGTTGGATTTCACAGAAATGACAAATGAAGTGATGAGATATCAGGTATGTTTATTCATCAAGATTCGCTATCATTTCACTCCTTCCTTACTCCCACCCGTTAGATAGCAGAGAAACATTTTTCAATAAAATTTTATTAATTGACTAGAGCATCTCTCTCTCTCTCTCTCTCTCTCTCTCTCTCTCTCTCTCTAATTCACGTTCAATTTATTATGTGATAATAAATATATTTTAAGAATATCTGAATTTGAAAATAACTTACCATGATTTATTTCACAGGTTTCCAATAAGACAGCTGCCTCCTCTCTGAATGTCAGTGCCGGCTTGGAAGATGTTACACAGAAGATAGAAGACATTGTTAAAATGATCAATTCCTCTGACATCAACAACCTACCTAAGTTCATGCAGCTGGAGGTCTGGAACAACGCCTCCTCCTCCTTTGTCAAATCACTGACCGACCCTAACATGATCAGTGTGTGAGTATAAACTTAAAAAAACGCAGGTCATCCTGGTTTCTAACTTGATACATGCTGCTTATCTTAGTTATTCTGTATACTCTAGCTAGTATTGGTACATTAAAGTCATTTCAAAATTCAAATCATTTCAAAATTCATTGTTTTGAATAGCTTATTGCTTGATTCAATTTTTTTTGTATAAGGTTCTAGATAACTGTTCAGAAGTGTCTTTAGTAATTTTCACAAGTAAAACCTGAAGTAATGAATTAAAAAACTACAGTTTGAACTGTGCATTTGTTGTGTGTTGACAGTTGGATTGGGGGTGTGGTAGGGGGTGTGGCCAGCCTTCCTTCCTCTGCCCAGGTCAATAAACAGCTGCTGCAGGTATTTGATGCCTCCTTCACTGTCATTAAAGCTGTGTGGTCCAGATTCAGTGTCCTGAAAAATGGTGAGCGTGACACAATCAATACTGATTTAATTATGTTATTTTCATTGTTGGTTTTTTATTCAACTCAAAAAATAAAAGTTGAATCCGTTATTGTTATCATGTTAAGTATAGTTATGAATGATAAATTAATTAGACAGTGATTGCAATATACAGATTTTATATATGAGTGATGTACTATTTATTGTCATTTTACCTAATGAGGAGGTAAAGCATTGAATCCTCTGTCAATGTTTATATGATGGTGAGATGTTATGAAGGCTATATGACATTACAGACACAATGCTTGATTTGTTTGAACTGCTGAGAGGAGCAGACAACACTCAAAGATTGTGGGAACTGGTACAGCAACCGGGAGCCATTGAAGTACTCATGCACTCTGCAAACACACCACAGGTACTTTTGTGTTACAAAGATACAACACTTCATTTAACACATTCAAGCACAGTATCATTTTTTCTGAATCCTAAGTATATCAAATTTAAGCAAAGTTCTTGTATGATTTGTTAAGCAGTGATTTTATACATGTATTTGTTCCATTCTAGTTTGACATCCTGGTTCAGAAGAACATGACAGAGGCTGTGCTGGACCTGTGTGATCGGTCGCGTGGAATGTTTACCCGGATTTTCTCCGCCCCTGCTGGAGTGACTGTCGACCTGACAGACCTACAGACCAAACTGTGTACTGTCAACTTCACCCAGATACCCACAGAGTGGGAGAATGTCATTGACTTCAACACTGTTGAACTCAAGGTAAAGATATACTGATATTTGAAGACTTTCTAATATTTTTTTCAGATTAGATTTAGGAAAGAATTGTCTTTATGTCAATTTTCATATAGAAATGAGAATACAAGTGAAATGATCAAATCTACTGTGAATTGCCAGATAAATATCTTTAGAATTTTGAGTTTTAAAAACAAACTTGTAAGGAGCTGTGATAAAAACAGCTTGAATCTAAACTGCAATTTGTGTTTTTGTGTCTTTGAAAATTTGACCCTTTCTGATTGACTTTTAAACATTCCCACAGCTGGATCCAAGTTATGAGCCATCAGTGAATTGGACAGAGGTGACGGTGTTCTTCACAGAGATGACCCGCACGGTATCGGAGTGGGTGGTCCACCCTCCAGCAGTGACCGGGTACCCCACACGCTGGTCCAATGAGTCCTACTGGCTCCATCTGTTCATGCAGCAACCTGTCTCCTCAGGATCACTGACCAACATCACGGCCCAGTAAGTCACACACCCGCTACCAAAAACCATAGCAACTCTTCTGATGCCAAAAAATTAAAGTGTAACAAGATATACATTTTCCAACAATCTCAATGTTAACTTGGATAAAAAATTATGAATTAAGCCTGCTCATCTGTTGTAGAAGTATTTCATAATGAATTGTAGATGAATATTTTCTCTTTATTGTATGATAAGATGTATAAACAAAGATAAGATTACATTTGTATGGTCAATACTTTAATTATACTGAGTCTTTTCTTGCCAGGTTGAAAAACATTCTAGATTCCATGTCCCCACTCCTAAATCAGGAGCCAATCAGAACATATGGCCTGTTCCTTGAAAAACTGCTAAATGTGACCAATCGCGAACTAGATATGATGGCTGGCAGGAACTTCTCTAACCTACAGGATCTTGTACACTATGTCCCAGCTCTGGAGAGATTAATGATGGCGCTCAATTTGAGCCAGGAAACTGCAGAACAGCTGATGTTGGCTCCAATCAAAAATCCATCAGAACTTGTCAGAATGATGACAAGTGACCAACCGCTTTCTGTGATTTGTTCGGTCGAGTTCTGGGACAGACTGGTCACATGGACCAGCAGTGTAAGTCCAGTGTCCTCCGCACTGTGTCATCTGAATGACTCTGACGTCATCACCGTTATCGTACATTCTCTAAGAGTCTCAGACCTGACTGCGATACTGAAGAATGAAACGGCAAATGAGACGCCAAACTGGATGAACATTGTTGGTGAAGTCATGCACATGGTGCAATCCATTGAGGGACTTGTCAACAAATCCAGCTCTCACTTAGATGTAGAAAATGCTTTCAACAATGTGATAAAGGCTTACACCACACAGAACAGTACTGATGATTTCACTGCTCTGTTCAAAGTGTATGGAGAGCTGGCAATGATGTTTAACAATACAGAGGCCTGGCAGAAGATAAACGAGTTCTTACAGACTGGAGAACTACTGATGACCTCAACAATCAGGTTCATTGACCATATGGTCACGCTTGATCCCAATGACATCAAAGGAATGATATTTGGCTTTATGAAACCAACAAATAAGGTACCAATCATTAGTTTCAAATATTAATATACCAGTAAATTCATCCCAGATTTTATCCAGAAAAAATTTTAAGGTGGATTTAAATAATCTTTCAGTTAAAGAATGTAGTTAAAGAACCGGTATGCAAAGAATCTTTAGACAGTGGATTATTTAATGAATCATTGTTAGATGTGGATTGTCTAATGAATCAAAATGATTGTTAGATGTGGATTGTATAATGAATCGTTCTGAGATGGGTATCATCTAATGAATCATTCTAAGATGTGGATTGTTTAATGAATCGTTCTTAGATGGGGATTGTCTAATGAAACGTTCTTAGATGGGGATTGTCTAATGAATCATTTTTGGTTTCCCAGATTTCGGAGCTCTTTATGGAGGGTGTGAGTTTACAAGATGTATACAACCTGACCTGTAATGCTACAGCCTGGAAGGAGCTGTTCTGGTTCCCTCCCTCCACAAATGTAACTGCACTGACCAGTCTCATTTGCACCTTGAATGAAAAAGAGGCTGAACAGTTCATGGCTACCCTGATGATGGTATACATGTATTTCTTGATTTACATTTATTTTTTTTAGTAAAGCACTAGAATATGGATAAACACCATTCAGTGAAAGTTTCAAAATGATCAAAATACACTGTGCCCTGAAAATTTCTGCCTTGAGTACTGGTAAATAAAGGGAATGATTTATATTTTTTTATAAAGAAATATGCCATTACTTTGTGTATTTTAGAAAATATGTCAAAAGTAGTGATGAGAATTGACTAATAAATTCAGAGTTCAGAAATCTAATATCACTGGTGTAACATAGTACCTTATCAACAAATGATTGATTTTTACAAATATTTGAATCTATGATTTCAATTGATATTCATATGCCTATACTGTATATAGTCCCAGGTTATAAATAAATGAATAAACCAAGAAAAATCAAAGTTTAAAGAGTTTATTTTCTTGTTTTTCACAGAGAAACCAGACTCTTCCTGCTGTGGACATTAAACATTTCCTGAATACAGTGGAGCAGCTTAACAATAAATTTGCCCTCTACCTGAATAAATCAAGCACAAACTTTGGCATCAATATGACAGAGTTCAGCAAGCAGCTGGAAATTGAAGTAGCTAAGCTGCCCAACAATGCTAATCCGCTGATGATGTCCAGGTATTGGTTGCATTTTGATTAAATTGAAATGCAGTTTTTCATCATTACTACATTGTATAAAGCACTAATTTTCATGTAATTCAATGTTGAGTAGATCCATGTAATCGAATCGAATTTCCATCAATATAATAATCTTAATACAATTTGTATTAGTAGAACCATTATCCACACATTAATGTTACCTAAAAAAATTTGAGGGTTTTACAAAATCCACCAATATAAGTAAAACTACATTATCTTTTGCAAAATGCATGTATGTTAGGGAATTTTAAGTTTCTTGTTAAAAGCTGATAACTTAGCTGTTGAGTGAAAACCAATAACTGTAGCAGTAATTCACTGTCTACTTTTCAGCTTGGACGGATACTTTACCGCAATGAACTCCTCAGACTGGAGAGAAGTGACAGCCGTGGTCAATGGAATGTCACTGTGGCTCAAAATGTTTGCAGCCAAAATGGACAATATTGCAAGTAAGTATTTGTCATCGGTTGTTCATATGAATTTTAAGCAGCTTATTTCTTTTGCATGTGCTAGCTGTAAATTTATATGCAAAACAGTTGATTAACAGCTGTACTTGTGATTTTTTGCCTTCAACAATGTGCTCACTTTTGGACATCTGATACTTCAGATCAGCCCCTAAGTCTCGCCGTAATCCTGGGAGGAGCCAGCACAGACCCGGCCGTTGAGTTTGTCCTGAGTACCGAGTTCCTGAACAGTATAGGGGACATAAAGGTTGATCCTGCCAAGGTACTGAAGAAGTCCTTACTAAAAGCTTGAAAGCTCTCTTTGACTTAATGAAATGTTCTTGACTTTGAAATCGGTGGACCAGATAAAATGAAATATTCATGAATAAAATAAATTTATTTGGTACAGAATAGAGTTTTGTTAAATGTATTTATCAACTTTCAATGCCAAGTCTGTAGTTAATGTTTGTCTGTTTCCAGTTGTCCACGGCTTTCCAGAATTTGACGGACTCAGGCCATGTGTGTGAGGCGATCCTCCAATCTCTGTCCTCCCCGGCCACTGAAGCCACCCTGAACAAACTCCAGGGTCTACTCTGTAGCATCAACCAGTCGTCTCTACTGGAGGCAGCAATGACAGGATTCTTGGCCAACCATCAGTTTGCAAAACAAGTATATGAAATTCAATTAATATACACTGTATTTTAGCAGCTAAATTTCACTTTGACCTTTGTTAAAATCACTATTGAATATAATATTAAAAAAAAAGATCATACAATTGTTTTAATAGCTCATTCAAAAGACTAACAAAAAACATTTTGTTGAATATTATGTGAATTATTTTTAAATAAAATATGACACTTCCATTTGATATTATTTGGGGTGGATTCCTCTTGTTATCTGGTTTTTACGAGACCACATACATTCATATTATGACAATACATCCCAGTTACAAGCGGTGGTCAGCGAGTCAATGAGTGGACAGGCCGCCCTCAACATGACTGCATACAACCAGGCTGCCGTGGACTTCAACAGAGCCCTGACAATGTTGGTCTCCAGGAACTGGATGGGAACCAGTCTAGACGACATCTTCAATGTCTCAGCCCTGATCAACTCCATACACAGGCTGGAAACCTCCTTCCAGAGCGAGATGAGCCAAAACTTGCTGAAAATGTGAGCACATTTTTGTATCTTTGTAATTATTGTTTTTCCTCAGAATTAACTTCTGATCTATCCTTAAATCATTGCAAAATTAAAGTAAGATTGAACTTAAATCTTTAACTTTGAATTTTTTTTAGGGCACCAGTCTTGTTGCAGTCTACCCTTGGTGCTATTCCCGATCCATCAGTTGCCAAAGTTATAATGACTGTCAACACGTTTCTTGAAATAGCTAACGACAAACTGCAATACTTGAAAGGTATTGTTATTAAAAATTCAGTAAAATTGAATGCTGATGTTCATATATATGTTATCAAATTTTCTCTAGAAATAAACTTAGAACATACATTTGTTTTGAACTAGTTTCAAAGTGATGTGATATTTTGACAGGATCCCTTGGAGTAAACAATGTGTTCCAGAATTCTTCTGCCCTAATAAATTACTTCAACGCAGTACAGAGCTTGACACAGAATGGAATTCAGGAAATCCAGAAGATGAATTTTACTAAGGTGAGTAGTTTTACTAATTTTTCTAAAAAAACAAGAAAAAAAAGCACAAAGTCTCCAGGATATTATGTATGTTTGCTTTAGAACTAATATACAAATTACCCTGTATGCTGTATAGTGCTGCATGATCCATCCTCAGATAAGAAATAGGCATTTGTCATAATACTTGGTACATGTATAAAGAACATATAGTAGGTGATATATGCAAGTATTATTATATACCCAATTAAACTTGCATTTTAAAATATTATCTCAGATCAATTTGCATGAAATAATAATGAATTTAATTCAGCTCCCACTTTCTTTCATTTTAAAATACTGTTGTCTTTATTTTGACTTGCTTGATCCCTCTAACTCTCACTCCCGTTTGTAGCTGATTGACTCCTTGATGAACGTTGGCTCCATAGAGAACTACTGTAAACACGGGACCATCAGCCAGTACTTTGAGATGGCCCCTGACTCCCCCTGGGTGCCCCTTCTCTGTGCCAACTATGGAGGCCTTCTGAGTTCTCTAGACAATCTCACTGATTCCACTTATATCTCAAACAAAGTAAGTTTAATTGTGCACATAAACCCAGGAAATATATATGTACTCATTTTGAAAAGTGGAAAAATTTAAGCATCACAATTAATTTATTGCCAAAAAAGGAATAAGTTCACACCTACATTGAAGTGAATACTCAATTTCTCAGAAAGTTTTTTTTTTTTTAAATCCTCAATTTTACCAGATAAGAGCAGATTAGATTTATTGGAAGAATTGTTTCTGGAACAAAACCCAGTTTGCATACTATATCACACATCACAACAGATCCTAACTTCATTATGTTAGACTGTATACTGATTGTTCTGACATGGATGTGAATTTTTCAGTTGATGGAGATCTGGAACTCCAGCCATGCAGCTGTAGACTGGAGTGAGTTCAGTCAGAACATGGAGACCTTCAGCTCGCTGATGACGGGGCTGGTGGAGACACCCCCCTCCTTCTCCCTGACCGCCCTACTAGATACCAACCACACTATGAACATCATCTCAGAGTACATCCAAAACCCACAGAGGTAGGCTCAATACAGAAAGACTTTCCTAGAAATCAGAAAATGCTGATGGGAGATGTATATTCATGATACACACATGAGCTTGATTTGGTTTGATCTCAGTAACTCATTTTCACTCTCTGTTCTTTTTGTAAAAGGGAAATTGAGATATAAAAGGAAAGTAAAGCTAATGTCTAACTTAATAACTTCAAAACCTGAATTATATATCATTCATATATCTTCATTTTAAATTACAGAATAATGCAAATTTTTTACCATCAAGTTGTCAGAGAACATTTTGCTCTTTTTCTGAATGACGATGATTGATGTTGTAGAATCATCGAGTTCATGTTGCAGACCAGTTTGACAGACCGACTCCCTTCCATCCCTTACACCTTCAGAGGAATGTTCAATGTGCTCACAGAGATGCTCAAATTCTTAAATGGTGAGCAGTACTTTGGCACAGTTTTCTATTTTTGCTTTGTTTTATTTTCCAGGGTTATACTGTTTTGTACTAATGAACTATTTATTCCCTTTCATGAACAGACACCCAGAATGTAAAGGGTCTGGCAGACATCTTCAGCACTTGGTCATCACTGAATACAAGATATGAACTGGCCAACAGTCGCTTCAATAAGCTTGTCATCTTGGTGAGTTAGCATAAAATTATGATCTTTAATTAAGTTGTACTGCTTCTGAAATTAATGTGTATTAAAAACAGGCTTAAAGGTTTTAGTGGGAAATGCTTTGTTCTTTCCCAGCTGGAAGATCATCAGAAGATGGTGGAGATCTCATCAGTGTTCTGTAGCCCAGGAATACTACCTGAACTTGAGAGATACTTTCAGTCAAATGCTCAGGTTGTATCGGATCTTGTCTGTACAAAGTCTCCCAACAGCTGGTACAGTGAACTCCCAAAATATGCCCTTCCTCCTGATGTCTTCACCAATTATGTAAGTGTTCAGCTGTAGTTAATATTAAATACAATAATCATGATGAAACATGTTTATATTGAACAGCAATTCGATTTTATTTTAACAGTGAATTTTATTTCCCCTAGTCTTAGAAATGTATTATAAACTTTAATTTAATAAATTATTTCTATAACGAATAAAAATACTTAGTTTATGGCCTTTGGCTCTTAGTGTGTTTTACTGTTGTCTTATTTTGTGCAATTTATAAATAACAGTCATTAGTATTTTTTAAAATACCTTCTCATGATGTAAATGAAATATGTTACTTTTTGAATGGATAATTATTCATTGCAGTTGTTGGCCATATACAAAACACAAACTGGAGTGGAGCTGGTTCGTGACCCTGAGCCAGTACCATGGAGTGATCTACTGAAGGAGATCCAATACGTCCTGACGGCTATAACATCTACCAATAACACCCGAGACTGGCAACTGTTCCTCCAGCAACAAACCTCTCTAAGTGATGGCATTAAACAGTGAGTTTCTGTTGATAAAGGCCTTGCTATATAAGTATATATTCATAAATGAAAACTGCTTCTATTCATTACATCATGTCTGTTTATAGAGTTATGGACTGGATGAGGTTCTTTGAACAGGAGCTTCATGTGAATATCGGCGATTTCTTCAATGTTGTTTACCCTATCAGTAAACTGTTCAATCAGTTTATGGACCGAATCAGAGGTACATTATCATCTCCCTAGATCAATTTTAATCCATCAAGAATAAATATTTCTGGTTAAAACAATGTAATGTGATTTTATTTTTTAAGGTTTTGGTCATGAAGTACCTGTCTCGACATTCCTCCCTGACAGTGCAACTCTGGCCAAGTTGTTAAATGAAGAAGTGAAGCACTCCTCTGCAGCAGTCTTTGTCACAGCCTCCATGGATCCTCAAAAGGTAAATTAAGCTGATGAAGATTTCTTTGCAGGGTGTCCACATCTACATCACACATATTAAAATCTAGTCCAACCCCCACCAACATTTTGAAAAAAATTTTGTTTTGTAAGTTTGTGGAGCTCATGATGAGAGACAACTGGAATGACACCATGTGTGACCTGACCCAGTTCATGACTACTTTCACTTTCCCCGCTGAGACAGACGTAGAGAAGATACAGTCGGATCTCTGTCGAGACCTGGAGGAGCCCACGTCCCTGATTAACAAGCTGTTACTGGACATAAACCTAAAGGACATCAGCAAGGTAAACTGTAAAACTCGTAAACTGTAGTTCTAGTAATTTATAAATCTGGTAAACTGTAAATATTGAAAGATGATAAGGTGTAAACCTAGTAAATTTGGAAAGATGATTGTAAACCAACTATTATTCGTGACAACTTTATTTCGCGATTTATCTGAGATGATCTGGTGTGCGGCAACTAATTATCCACACCTGTTTTTTTTATTAAAATTATATGGCAAATACTGGTCCATGATGAGAATTATTCGCGACAATGAGGCTCTTACAAACCTTGTGAAAATTTCTCGCATGCGAATTAAAGTTGGTTTACAGTATATAGTAAACTGTAAACTGGTTAAACTGTAAATATGCAGGCAAGATCGTTTTCTGGTAAGCTGTAAATCTGGCAAATTATAAAAATGTGAATGTAGAAGATGTTAATCTGGTATGTTTTAAAAATGGTAAATCTGTGGTTATAGTGGATCAGTTTTTTAGATATTGAGGGTTTTCTTTAATCTCAATTTACATCTTCAACCACCTTTGAAAGGCCATCTTTATCTATTAAGCAAACATGTGAATGAATGAAATCACATTCCAAAAACCTGAAAAAAATTGGCAATCCACATGAATTGGCCACCAATTATCAGATAGTTTAACGATATTGGGGGAAAAAAAAGGGTTTTTTTTTTTGTTGAATGCATATTTAAGAAAGAAAGCTTATACATGGTAATATTTGAACTGGTTGTTAAAGAATTGATTTTTTCTGGTCTTCAAGCAAATGCCATTAGTGCCATGCAATTGTGACCCAATGTTAAAAGGTTTTATGCCAGTGAGAAAACATTTAAATTTTACATGTTGATGTATGTGAATAAATAGATATGTTAGTAAGCCCGTTGTGTTGTGATCAGATCTTGAACTACCAGTGGCGAGGGGACTGGCAGACTGTACAGACTTCTGTAGAGACATTGCTGGACAACATCATATACCTCCAGAAAATCAACGTCACCAACGACCTGTCATCCTGGGTTGGCCCCGTAATGGAGGTGTTCAACGCTAATTTCATGTCTGAGCTGTAAGTACATGTAGTTTGGAGGCGCAGTATTGTAAAGACTACAGTTGATTCATTTTGGATAATTAAAATGACTGGAGTCCTTTTAGTAGTAGTGAATTTAGTGATGACATAATATATGACTTCATGATGGATTTAATGGAGAAATGCCCCAACAAAAATATGACCTGAAAAATAACAATTAAACTTCTTCTAAAAGTTCTCTTAAGTAAAAATGTGACATTGTTAGTTTTCTAATGATTTTTATTACATTTTTCAGTGACTTTGAGACCTCTTGCAATCATCTTGTGATGTATGCCAATAACTCTACGTATTATAGTAAGGCCGTAGAACCAGTCCTACTCTCCATAAAGACCAGCCTGCTGTCCTCCAAGATACAGCTACAGCTACAATTAGGTCTGTCTATCGTCCACAGATATCACATCAAAGGCCAATGTTTTTGTATTATTTATTTGTAAATGGGCTTTTGGACAATAGCTATCATGATTGATTTGATAAATGAATTTGCTTTACCTTTCTTGATGTTTTTGTTTCAAGAATTCACTACTCTTTCAGATGATGAAGGTCAATTTGAATCCATTTGTTTATTATTCAGATATGGAAGACTTTTTATGTGATATCACCAATTTAAATATGTCCTCCATGCTTCATAATTTGGAATCCAAGAACATTTCACAACAGATTCAAGAGGTAAATATTTTTCCTACCCACCCAAATATTTCACCTTTTATATAGAATATACATGTTGATTTGCCAAGGAACACTTCATAATTTAAGAGAAATCTTAATTCTTCAAATTACTATAATGATTTTTACAGATGTATGTATCAGTAAATATGGTTGGGATTTTTTTTCATCACCTCAGTGTGTATTTTATTCTATATTACAGTATATCCAACTGATGACCAATCAGAACCAGCCATCCAGGTTTGAATGCCGCTCCCTGTTCTCTACGTTGAAGGATATTGCTGACTTGTACCAGAAGATGATAAACCAGACCTACCTCCCGGGCTCCAAGACGATGCAGTGCCTGGAACAGATCCCAACCATTCCCTCCAAAATCTTCTCAGGGGATATTTTGTAAGCTTACAGATTGAAAAATCTCTTTCACTCTTTTTTTGGTGGTTTTTGTGATGTCTAGTTGTATAAGCGGTCCTTGAAGAGATTAGAATTTTAAGACGGCTGAATAGCTGGATAGTTAACATTGTTTTTTTGCAGGGCAACATGTCTTCAGACTAACAAAAGTTACATAAAAACTTAGTTTAACTAACCACAGTTGACATCTCTGTAATGTTAAAATCTTTTGCATGCTGATGAATTTTAATTAATCATATTTTTAAAATTCAGCAAACTCTTTTTTATTGCATAGTAATAATATAAAGAAATAGCCATGACTGTATTTAAGCCTCTCTATTTTAAGATCACTTTGTCACTAGCTTTATCTCGCTCTAACTTGCGTTTATAGTGAGTCCATTAAGTCAGTGTCTCGTCTAATGGTGGATGGTATGCAGGTGTTCAATCAACCATTTATGCAGAACAGTGAGGTCCTTAATATGATTATGTCAGTGTTCAAGAAACTGGCCACAGAAGATCTCAGTAAGTTATACATACTGCACATACAGTCACATCTTCCATACTTTGTACATGTGTACTTTGAATGATATATGCAGTAATAGAAAATCATTCACATGGTGGATTTCACTGTGTATTCTGTATTAAGGACACTTCTGAATGTGAGTTTTAGTACAACACTTGTAAACTGAAAAAAGTCTACATTGCCAAAATTATTATTTTCAAATTGGACTGCTCAGTTTCTGATACCTTTTAAAAAGCAACTGCACTAGCCAAGGGTGACGATCCACAGTGTTTCTCTATTCACCCACCCTTGGCTAGCGAAGATGACTTAATTGTTGCAGCAATAGAATGTATGTTTACCTAAAATTTTGATTTTCAGCCTCAGCAGGTGTTCTGGTTTCCAATCTTATGAGTGCAAACTCCACTATAGCTGAGAAACTACAAGATATTCTCAAGCTGGCACCAGAGGCATCCTCAGTGTTCCTCAATGCTACAATTAAGCCAGAGTTTGTAAGTGAAGGGTGGGAAGTTATCTCTTCTGATTTCCAAATAATATCCCATTGATGAAAGTAATAAATTCATGAATTAGATTATTTAATGACATAAAATGTTTGCATATGAAATATTTTTGATTCATGATCATATCTGATTGTAGATGAGTCTGTTAGCCAATGACTCTGTGGAGGCAGCAAAGATTTTGTGTGACCCAGACAAATTAAAGAACTACATTGAGCTGCCGGCTGACCTTGTGACCTCTGTACAGAATGTGTCCTTTGTGTTGTGTGGAACTGATCCCGGACAGGCTGCAAACACTGCTAAAATCATCGGAGACCTGTTGGCTGTCACAGCTACTGTACTTGATGTAAGTCACAGAATACTACTACATGCCCTTTTACACCATATAATCTTCTGGTTCAAAAAATTGCTGAAGTGATGAATAGTTTTACAACAAAAATATTAATTATTATTAAATTGCCGACAATTTCAGCACACCTTTTGAGTTACTGTAAAAGGAGAAAATTTGGCGCATACGTATTCTAGTGCAAATGCAAGCGCCAATACATTGGCGCAATTAAATTTTAGCACAGGCACATTTTATTTTTAAAAAGGTAAAAGGTTAAATATAAAGTTTTCTTGTTAAATCAACGGTTATGCCCAAATTTAATGCCGTGTTCACTCAAGCATGTGAACTACCGGTAAGCAACTTTGATTTTTAACACGCTTAAACGGTAAACTGTCATTGAGAACAATACACTTATTTTTGTCCAAATCTTCATTAGTTACATAAAAAAAACTTCATTAATAAGTGATGGTGTGTAATTTTTGTTGGTAAACAAGTTTCGGTATTCGGACTTTGAATTTAACGTAGCGACTGGGATAATACTTGAAGAGTTCCGAAACTAAAAGCGAGGGGAAATCAAATGCTACCAGGAGTTTCGATCACCATGAGCAAATCTTTTTCACAGTATTTACATTAAAATAACACAGAGTTATTTTCTTATTATTTTTATACCCGCTAATCGGAGAGCTAGAAATTAATCAATCGTGTATTGTCAGCGTGGACGATCGCCACACTTGATCACATTTTCACCTCGAGGCGCTAAATGGAAGTGACACGGGGAGAAAACCAATTTTGAAGGTGCTAATGATAGATAACTAAAGAGCAATAAAATTGAATAAATTAATCCATGTTTCGGCAGAACTTGCTCCATTTTCTACACTATTTACCCGTGTAATTGTGTAAACAAACAGAATCGACCATTTAAAATTACGTAAGCGCACACTTCTTTAGTATTTTAAAGGCATAGAAATTATTGTTTTTTAACTTGAAAAAATTACTATATATGGAAAATCAATGGCACACTATTAATTTTACCGCTATGGAGCAGTTGCGACAAAGGTGCTAAGATTTATAGTGTGCCATATTTTCTTGTTTTTCAGTAATCCCCTTTTCGAAATCTTGTACTGAAAATAGCTAGATATCATTGAGATGGTGACTGGAACAAAATTTAGAAATAATTATATCTTAACTTGACAGTTATATCAAGGATTAGCATTGATTTATACCAGAAATAGTTATATTGTATGTTGTTAAAATGAAGTTAAAGAAAAAGTTGAAAGTTTAAGCTGTAAGTTTGTTATTCGGAATCTTAATCCACTTTGGTTGACTTCCAGACCAAGGACTTCGGGAGTGCTGCGTGGTGGAACCACATCGCGGGGGATGTCTCTAACATTGTGGGTATGATCCAGAAGCTGGGGCTATTTAACCTGACCTCTATTGACCTAAACAATGTGGACATGAAGACTGTACTGCCATATATACAGGAGCTGATCTACAGGAATGGACCAGATGCTCTTGCTGACAGGTAGCTGTCTATACACAAATTTAGATATCATTAATACAAGAAGTGATATGAATAAAGAGTTTGCACTGATTTGTCCTTGTAAAGAATTCATCATTTTAGATAGCTTGAAGCTATTTAAAGGGGCATGGTCACAATTTTGGTCAAAATTTATTTCCAGTTTTAAATGTTTACAATGCTTCAGTAAGACATTTCTAATGGTCAACCAAAATTTGAGTGTCAGTCATCAAGTCATAAGCGAGATACAGAGCTTATAATTCTTTGTAAACAAAGCTCAGGTGATGTTTTTATTTACATTTTTAATGTTGAAAAGAAAATTCCAGGTTTAGACCTAAAATGAATGTTACAAACGCTAGGAACTCTTTATGTATGTTCAAAATGAATTAGCCAATAGAAAAATCGGCTTGAAGAAGAATTTTTACTGGTATATTGAACCTGTGTACAAGTAAACAAAAGCGTGGCATGAGCCTTGTTTACATAACAAAGAATGGTGAGCTTTGCATCTTGCTTATAACTCTATGATTGACACTCAAATTTTGGTTGACAATTAAAAATGCCTTACTAAAGCATTTTAAACAATGAAAATAGAAAAATGAAATTTGACCAAAATCTAGACCATGCCCCCTGTAAAATCAGGTCACATGTTTTGATCAGCAATAGCTTCATAATTAAAATCTTCACAGTTTTTGCGCAATTATTCAAAAGATAAAGATTGAATATGTCATGCATTTCTTCTTTTACCACTTTGATACTAGCACTTCACAAATGTCTTATATAAATAAATAGACTTAAACACTTGATTAAGATTGGAGATTTTCCTGCTTGCAGTTTGGTTGAGCTGGTGAATGATTTCAAGCCATTCTTGAATGACTCCAACATGGTCAGCGTGGCCTCTGACCTTGAGGTCATCATCAGAGGACTGACCTCTCTCAAGGCCATCAGAAACTTCATACCAAGGACAGGTAATCTAAACTTTTATATCCTCTTAAACTGTTCAAAGTTCATGTTAACAATACAATTTTTATGTATGTAGTTCTTGAATTAATTTTAATAGTAAAATTTGTTTCAATAGCGTTTATGGCTTATCATGCATTTTATCTTTCATTTTCAGTTCTGATCAGGACTGTACTAAAAGACCCAGTTGGTTTCCATGACTACCTGACCCAGAACCTTACCATGACTAATGATGAAGCAACAGCAATCATAGAAGGAACCATTAACTATGCCTCTGTGAGTTTCATCACCAGCAGGAATAGAAGTTATTTAGTCATGTAGATTAAGAATGCTTGGTTCAAATAAAGAAAATCTTAATGCTGTAATACTTGCATTTTAGTTGATGAGTTTGAAAGTAGACGATGTCAGCAGCCATGTGTGTAATGTGAGCCGCCTTGACCTTCTGTTGAACTTGACCTCCACCAAGGTCAGCATTTCTGACCTCAGTAAGAGTCTGTGTGGTATTGGAGAAGACAAAGCCGTTGAAATGGTGGAGAGTATGCTACAGAATATGGATCTAGGAAAACTAGTGCAACAGGTACAGTATTGGAAAAGAAAGATTTGGAGAATATTTTGGTTGGCTAATATACATTTACACTTGTGTTAATTGGTTACTTGATATTACTCCTGTGTGCATTGATTGCCTGATATAACACATGTGTTCATTGGTTGCCTGATAGAAAAATCGTTCATTGGTTGTCTGATATAACACTTTTTTTCATTGGTTGCAGTATGTCAGTATGTCATCCGGGAACCTTCTGGAGCAGGCTCAGTTAACTCCGTCTGAGGTCCAGGATGCTGTGAAGTACATGAATGATGGCAGCAGTCAGCTGAGCAGCCTGGCGGATATGTTCAGCAACAGATCTAGTCAGCTTGGCTTTGACTCGGGCAGCTTCCAGGCTTTACATGGTTAGTAATCACATTGTCAGCTATTTAAACACAAACACTGCCTTCCCACAAAAAAATCTCCCACAACTATTTTATTAGACTTTTGGAAATCAAAGCTTGGGAATTACATGTACATGGTACAAGACCTATTTCCTTAATATCCAGTCAGTTTTTTTAAAATTCTACATTTATTTATACATGTATTAGTGACCATCTTCAAAACAACTTAATTTGTTAACATGTAGAATTTCTTGTTCTACCACCACATTGATGTGCTGATACTGCATGCTTTCAAGTGCATAAACTTGCTAAGCTGTATCAATTTCTGTCATGATCATAAAGTGGATCTCAGTATGTGTGTGCCTGCTGCTATTTCAGGTTCGGGAACCTCCTCGATGTCCTCCCTCTATGACATGATCTGTGGGGTGGGGAAGAGTGCCACTATTCAGGACTCCACCGGTGTAGCCTCTGTGTCCTCCCAGACTCCAGTCTCTGCCCTCACCCCGGAGCAGAAGGCTGAGAAAGAGACCATGCCAAGTATGTCAACTCCAAAGAAAATAAAAATCACTTCATTGTTTGGTAGACTTTCTCAGTTCTAAGATTTCTTTCTTTCTGATTTTCAAAAATCAGAACACCTCTTATTGTTTAATATAGTTTTTTCAGCCTTGAGATTTGTTTTTCAGCCTTGAGATTTATGTCTTTTTTGGCTATGTGTTCCCAGGTCCCTTCTGCCAGGACATGTACCAGACTGTGGTACAGATGACCAATGGCCCTGTGATCTGGGCCTATCTGAAGCCCCTCATCATGGGCAAGATTCTGTACTCCCCAGACACCCCCACCACCCGCACGCTGATCCAGAAGGTAAGAAGGGGTACAAAAGTCAGTCCACATAGCTGATATGCAAACTCAGTATGTATTGATGTAGTCAATGCATAGCATATATAGAAAAGTCAATTTACATAGTTGAAATAAGAATAGATACACATAGTGAATTTAGGAAATGCAAAACACAAAGAATATTACATAAAGTAAAGGCTATACAACCGTAACTGATATATGGAAAGAACATTAGGGTTCTTGGAAAAATATTTATTAAATGAATTAAATTCTAATGCAATGATTAATGAGAATATTAATCATAAAATTAATTTATCTTGAAGATTGCTTTCACCAACGCTTGAACTGTTGGTCTAAAAATCACGATCTGCATTGATAATACAATTCTATTTTCAGATGTACAACAGCAGTTTTAAGGTGTTGGAGGAGGTGAAAGATCTAGCTGAGCAGTGGTCCAATGGCACGCAAGATCTAGGCGAATTCCTGTCCAACTCTGACACCCTCAGCAACATGAAGGTTAGGATTAAACTACACTGGGTTGATATGTACTTGTGCACTACAGCTATAACCCCAATGTAGAGAACTTTCTGTTTCAGTCACATATTCAATTCCATAAGTATAGATACTGAATATAATTAGATACCAGATGTACATGTACATGTACAGATGTTGTTCAGTGAAATGATGATAATGAAGCATTATGGGTGTTCAATTTTGATTAATTATGGATGTAATTTTTTGGTAATGCATTTAATAATAAGGGTAATTAAACTGACATCATTGTTTGTCTGATTTCGTTGTAAGTGTTTTACTGTATATAAATGTATTTAAAAATGTCAAGGTCAGGTTGATATACTGGTATTTGTTAGTGCAGCTCTTAAGCCAGTTTCCATGTACAGAGTCTGTACCTCCTCACTACATGAACTAACCCTGCCCCCTTCTGTCTACAGGGCCTGGCCGGTAACAACTTCATCAACAACTTGCTGGAGTCCTCTCTACAAGTCTCCTCGGCCGACGTTTTGAATGGGATGTACATGCTGGACTCCCTCAACAGTAACCAGGTCCTCAACATCTCAGCTTTCTTTGGACTCCTGGCTAACTACACCCAATGTATCACCACCGACCGATTCATGGCGCAGTCGTCAGAACAGGACATGGAACGCCTGGCCCTGGAACTGTATCAAAACAATACCTACCTAGCAGGTAAGTCAGAATAATACCTACGTAGCAGATACTGTGGAATCATCAATGTTCATGGCTTTCGTGGGTAACCCTTTCCCACGAATTGACATCCCCACGAACATATATATGAGCATTTGTTTGATATTTAATAAAAATATCCCGAACTTGCTACCAACAAAATTACGTCCCCACGTACCAAGAAAGTTTTGGCTACCCACGAACATTGATCCCCACGAATAAAAATTATTCCACAGTAAGTTAGAACAATTTGAAAAGAGCTCCAAATTTACATATATTTGCTAGTAAGAGATGTTTTGATTAATTAGGATCAAGTACATTGTGAGTACACTGATTTATTACAGGTATTGCTTTTGATATGGAACCAAGCAAGAGACAAAAAAGACAGACTTCAAATTCCATTCCCAAACATATCACCTACAAAATCAAGATGGACATTGAGAATGTTGAAAGCACCAGAAGAATCAAAGAAAGGTAACAATAAGCTAAACAAAATCTATCTCAAATATTCCAGTAAAGACTAGCATTCTGCACTGATGATGATGGTTAATACGTCTTTGTTGACAGGTTTTGGCGGCCTAATCCAGAGGATGACATGTTTCTACGCATGAGATATTTCCGAGGGTTTATCCAGCTACAGGATATCCTGGACCGTGCCATTATTTACCTCCAGACCGGACAGGACATTAACAACACAGTCTTCTTACAGCAGTTCCCCACTCCCTGCTATGTTGATGACCAGTAAGTTCAACTTCTATGTGCTTTCTTGTACAAATTTTACATGGTGCCCAAATTGAAGGTTTACTACAAATTGCATACTTAAGTGCTGTCTTATTCCATACATGACCTGTGGTTTTTTTTCTTGTAATTACCTGTCTGTGGTACCTTAACGAGTTGATTTTCCTATCCTACAGGTATATGGAGCTCCTGAGTTCATACCTTCTGCCCATCATGATGACTATAGCCTGGCTGGCTGCCATATCAGTGGCCACTAAAAATCTGGTATATGACAGAGAAAATGGCCAAGAGGAGGTAAAGTTTCCACAGTGAATAGATACATGTTACTGATCGATTCATTAGTTCTGAGTTTATTACATTACCATGATTACACTAGTTTTACAGGTTCTAAAGATCATTTGCATTACATTGATTGCACTTGTATTACAGGCGCTGAAGATCATGAGTCTGAGTTCATTACATTACATTGATTACACATTTGTTTTAGGCACTGAAGATCATGGGTCTGAGTTCAATACATTACATTGATTACACATTTGTTACAGGCACTGAAGATCATGAGTCTAAGTTCATTACATTACATTGATTGCACTTGTATTACAGGCACTGAAGAACATGTACCTGAATTCATTACATTACATTGATTACACATTTGTTTCAGGCATTGAAGATCATGGGTCTGAGTTCGACCTTGACCTGGTGGACATGGTTCCTGAGTACTATGTTGGTGATGACCATCACCTCTCTTATCTGTATCCTCCTGCTGAGAGTCGGAGGACTCTTCACTTACTCGGACTTTGGCATCATTATTCTCTATTTTATGGCATTCTGTTTCTCCACTACAATGTTGAGGTGAGTTCCTGTATACATCTAGAGTTCATACAGCTGCTGTTTGATCATTGTACAAACTGTGTATTGGTAGCTTTTCAAAACCAAATATTGTAAAACAAATTTAATTTCTGAGTGAGAAATTTTCACAAGGACGGAAGAACCTTGTAGTTGCAAATATTTCTCCCTGTATACAGGGTTATTTTCGCCCAATGTTTATTTCGCCCTGTCTTGAATTCGCCCAGACAATGGAATACATGTATATGATAAGATACTCTTTTAGATAAGCACAGTAATTTAAGAATTGTATTGAATTCGCCCAGTCTGAAATTCGCCTGCTGACAACGAGGGCGAAAGGGGCGAAAATAAATCGGAGATGAATATTTCCCTGTATACAGTAAAGTTATCCCAATGAAAAATTGTATTTGACAGTATTTTATAAAGTGGAAAGCTTTTACAAATTTTTGAATGTCAACTCTTACACCCCAGTAATGTCAACCTTTTGATCTGTATTTGACTTTTGATCCATGTACCTTTGATCCATGTTTGACCTTTGATCCTTTTCTGACCTGTAATGTGTGTTTTACCTGTGATCTGTGATTGACATGTGATCTGTGTTAAATGTTTGGTATGTGATTGACATGTGATCTGTGTTTAATGTTTGGTATGTGATTGACTGTTGATCTGTGTTTAATGTTTGGTATGTGATTGACTGTTGATTTGTGTTTAATGCTTGGTATGTGATTGACTGTTGATTTGTCTTTGATCTTTGGTCTGTGTTTGACAGTTACCTGGTGGGGGCCTTCTTCACGCGCACCACCCTGGCCATCCTGTTTGTGGTCATCATCTACCTCCTCTCTTACCTCCCCTACATCATCCTCATCGCCATGGATGCTCAGATGGAGTTCTGGCAGAAGATTCTCACTGTAAGTTAATTAATTAGATAGGCTCAAGGTCACTACTAGTAGAAAATGATTTTAGAGATTCAATTTGCTGCTAGATGTATTTTTTCCCCAGACTTTATGGCATATAAAGAATTACATAGAAAAAGAAGCATTTTCTCAATGGTTATCACATGCAAAGTGAAAGTTATCCAGATGCATATGTTCAATTAAATGTTATTTAAAGGAAGAGGTCAAGAACATATTAAAAATCAGCTTCATTAAGTGAACTTGTATCTCATATTTTATACACCTGTAGGCTCCTTTTATTTACTAGATCTTGGCCGTAATGTGATATTTTCATTCCTTAATTGATATTAGTACAGCTTGCATCTGTTGCATTGACTTTGATAATAAAAAAGCTTATCCTTTTAAAACAGTGTTTATCCTCTACCACTGCCTTTGGATTTGGATCACAGTACTTGGCTCGCTATGAGATCCAGATGGTTGGGATCAGCTGGAAAAACATCAGAGACAGTCCCATACAAGGAGATGAAATGAGCTTCCATTGGTGCCTGGTGATGATGGCACTAGATGGTGTTATCTATCTTGTGATTGGCTGGTACATTAGAAATATCAAACCAGGTGACTATCTCATCCAATCAAAATCAGACTGTTTTCTTTACATTTAGTAGAAATTCAACTGAAATAATTCTTTGTGCATAACATCTAAAACGGGAAAAATATTAGCTCTTTGGAATATTAAGGTGAAGAAGAGAAGTTTAGTTACCATAGATTGTTTTATTTGGAATTGTAGGGAAATATGGAGTGCCAGAACCATGGTATTTCCCCCTGTCTCCGTATTACTGGGGATGTATGAAGTCTACCACCAAACCATCAGACAAATATCTCTCCAATTCAGACTCAGGTGAGTTAAAGGTTCCTGAATGAATACAGAAAAACTCCCTAAACCAATATTAATCTGTGTAATTTATTTCACAGTCTACTTAGACAACACCTTCAGTTTAAAGATCTAAAATTTCACTAGTTTGTAAACAGCTCCATTTTAGCTTCTGGTCACAAATGTGGTGGGTGTAAACATGCTTCAGTTTATGCATTTATGGTAGTTGACTGTCATTTACCTGACTTTGTGTCAATGTGGGACAACAGCTCTCAGTTTGTTTGTAGTTACACCCAAGATTTGTTTGTTTCAGCTGCTCTCTCAGAGGTTAGCAGTAAAGATCAGAGAGTGGGCATGTCCCTGAGACACCTCAGTAAGAAGTTTGGTGACCATGAAGTGGTCAGGGACGTCAACTGTGACTTCTACGAAGGTCAGGTCACTGTTCTTCTGGGTCACAACGGGGCTGCCAAGTCCACTACACTGTAAGTACCACTCAAACTCAAAATCTTTACTACACTGTAAGTACCACTCAAATACACTGTAAGTACCTCTCAAAGTTAAAATCACTTCTACATTGTAAGTACCACTCAAACTCAAAATCATTATTACACTGTAAGTACCTCTCAAACTGAAAATCATTATTACACTATAAGTACCACTCAAAGTCAAAGTCACATCTACATTGTAAGTACCTCTCAAACGCAAAATCATTATTACACTGTAAGTACCTCTCAAACTCAAAATCATTATCACACTGCAAGTACCTCTCAAACTTAAAATCAATACTATTGGTACATAATAAGAACCTCTGTAACTTAGAAATAGTACATGCACTTTTTGAACTCATAATCAAAACTTCATTGTAAATACCTTTCAAACTCAAAATCACTGAAGCAATTTATCTGATTAAGTTGAAGAAGACTTGGCTTACAAATGATGGGTCTCTTTGCTTTACAGGAATATGTTGTCGGGCATTCTACAGCCGACTCATGGCAAGGTGTCGATATACGGCCACAGAGTCAGGCATGGCGCCACCAAAATTGGAATCTGTCCTCAATACAATGCTCTGTTCCATTAGTAAGTTACTTGTTTGTTTTTATTACATGCATACTGAATATTGCTATTAATGTTCTAAATTATGAGATCATGTTTTTTTTTTTATTTCTTTATGTAATCAATTATGTAATTGTTTCACACTTCTGATTCCTCTCTTCTGGTGTGTTTTATAGTATGACAGTGAGAGAACACATGGAGTTTTACTGTGCCATCAAGTCAGGCTTCTCCAAGAGTAAAATGAAACAAGAAATAGACAGGTGAGACCAATGTGGGTTAAAAATATGGCTCAATCCTAATAGAAATGTATCAGACTAAGTATTCAATCTATTTCAGACTTCTTGTATTTTGCACTGTATCTGGTAGCTAGTAGGCGTATTAATTTTTCTGTATTTACCCGCTTTTCAGTTTGCTCCACGACGTGGACCTGTGGCACGTCCAGGACGCGGTGGTTTCCTCATTGTCCGGGGGGATGCAGCGCCGCCTCTGTGTGGCCCTGGCCTTTGTCGGAGATTCCAAGGCGGTCATCTTGGACGAGCCAACCAGCGGGGTAGACCCCAGCGGACGCAGAAGTATCTGGAACCTCCTTGTCAAACACAAAATGAGTGAGTATAAAGCTTAAAATTACTACTAAGCGGGTTAGAGGGTACACTTACTAAAGTGATACTGTAAACGTATTACATTTGGCTGTGTGTTCCATTTAGCATTTTTGGTAGGAAAACTCGTCGTTAAATCACGTACATTGCCAAATGTAAAATATATAAGAAGATAAATAGGTACATTTAGAAATGCACTAAATCAAACCCATGCTAATTTGTTAAAAAATCATATTCCGCAAAATATTGTACACGCTTAATATAATACTTTTACAGTATAGGCTTGAATTAAGGTCTTAACTCACAAAATGTCATGGCACAATGGTATATGTTCACATTGCTGATTGTGTGGTTTATAAATCAATGCAAAAAGTCATTGTAGTTGTTATACACTGTGATACTGTATATCCAGTAATTTTCGCGATGATCTAATTATTGCTTTTTTTGCGATCACTCTGACATCGCAAATTTTTGAATATGCAGAAATTATATCCTGTATTATTCTGTATTTTTTTTTCTATAAGAAACTTTTTAAATCGCAAAAAAATGACACATTTTCCCCATTTTCGTAAATTTTGTGACATGTGAAAAAAAACCCGGATATACTGTATTCAATTTTGTGATTCACGGAGGCGATGTTTTATAGTAATGGACACACCTCAAAGTTACAGAGGGTAAACCCCCAATGAATATCCAAGATTGCTAACTATCAATTACTTCATTTCTTTTATCAGAATAAGTTGTGTGTTGAAATTCTCTATAAGAATAAATAATTACCTATTACCCAGAAACAATGTAAAAGAAGAATTTTTGAGGATAGATTTGAATAATGTTTGATGTAATACTATTAGTATGAAGGGTTGTAGAGACATTTCAGTTGTTTACATGAGCTCTATCGGTACTTGCATGTATTTCATATTTATTCATTTATCAGAGAGACAGGAAGAGGGTAAGTCTTTATCCTGTAATCTGGTGGTGTTGTCAATATAAAGATAAAAAACAATTCGATGGTTTCATCATTCATTTCCATGGTTTTCTTCATCAATATGAGCCTTTAAATGAATGTCAAGAGGCATCACAAAATTGTTGTTGGTAACTTATAAACCTTCCAAGAATTTACAAATCTTGAAACTTTGAATTTTACTGAATCCATAAAGATTGACGCTCATTGATAGCAATGAAACCACAGTATGGTGCAACTAATCCCTTTTAACACAGTCAGAAAGATTTGCTTTTTATTCCATGTTGCAAAATTGAATAAAAGTTTTTAAAAGTACAAGTATACACAACGCTTATCAATTTTTTGTATTGACTATATATCATGATACTGAAAATTGAAAACAAACTATGTTTGTAATAGGTATATGAACCGTTAAATATAATAACACTGATCCTTATGTCTAATGTTCAATGTATTGATATGCATGTACATCCTTGTTTTTTTGGCACATATCATTACCTAACACTATAATAATTACAAATGCTTACCTTACAATATGCTATTTAAAATTTAATGAAATACTAGACCATCGGTGCATACGAGTCCACACTATTAGACAATTGGTAAATGTAAACCCACACAACTATAGCTTGAAGGGCTTTGTATCCAACACTTTAGCAGTTGAAAATGCATTTTAACCCATTACAAAGTTGAATTTTTTCAACTTTCTTACATATCTGTTGTTTTTCATAGCTTAGAAAAGGAAATTCACTAGTCTTACTTAATAGATCAAATTTTCTGAGGGAATGGGTGTATAAGAAATTATTCAGTCTGTTGTGTTGTTTGATGATCATTCACTTTTCATCTGTGGTTGTGGCAGGGTGCACCATTCTTTTGTCGACCCACTTCTTGGACGAGGCAGACACAGTTGGCGACAGGATTGCGGTTATGCATAAAGGTCGGCTGCTCTGTACCGGGTCACCCATGTTCCTGAAGCAGAAGGTGGGCAGTGGTTACCACCTCAAGTTTGCCAAATCAGGTACGTGACATCGAAACACCATTAAAAGGAGTTTTCATAGGAATTCTTTATCTATGTATCAAATAAGAACCCAAAAGCCCTCAAATTTTATCATTCAAATCAAAGACCCACACAAAATTTTCTGTAAAATTCTTTGTATTTTTCATGAGATAATGATCCAAAAATCCCAACTCTTAGGATGATTTCCTTTGAAAAGTATGTCATGTTTATGATCCTTGAATTTTCTAAAAAACAGAAGTCTGTGATACTGGTGCTGTCCTGACTACAATTAAGTCATTCATACCACAAGCTGACCTCATTAATGAGATTGGGTCAGAGGTCACAGTGTCCTTGCCCTTCTCAGACGGCCAAACAAACCAGTTCTTCAAGTGTCTGCACCACATTGACAGAGAAGCGGCGTCGCTGGGAATCGATAATTACGGAATCTATGACACAACACTGGAAGAGGTAAGAATTACAGCGAAGGTGGTTCTATCTGTACTCGTAGATATCTGGCTACAAAGAGAATAAAAGTCAAATGAATAGAACTTTGTTATTGATTGAAATCTCCTAATTAAGAGATACTGAGATCAGTGTTGTACTATTATGCAGTAATATGTTAGACGACACATAAATGCAGGATATTTTACAACCTGCATCTTTGAATTTTTTTTGCTGGAGTAAACATATCTTTATCATAATATATGACATAAATACAATTTTGAACCATTTTGATATTCTTGCTGTTTGAAGTAAAATATGCTCTACCCTGTATTTTCTATGCTAGGTGTTCCACAAAGTGTGTACAGTAGCAGACAATGAAAAGGTCCTGACGGAGGAAGTCCTGAAGGAATGTCGGCAGAAACCTAAACTGGAGAAATCAGAGGATACAGTCAGTGAGGAGGTCCCCAGTGATCAGAGTGAGTGGGAACAAAAGTCATCTTACATGATTCACAAGAATTGTAATTTTATTCTTGCCATCGTAATACATGTACATGTACTAATTAAAGTTATTTTTCTGCCAGTTCAAATGTTTGCATTTTTATAATAAAATGGATACATCTATTTTTTGTGATTTCTGAATAATTGATATTAAGAATAATACTGCACCATTTTTTAAAAGATTTTTTCTTCATTTTGGTGATGAACTTGTGTTAGGTACTTTAAATTCAGAGTAGGAAAAACATCCGACATACAAATGTCAATTATAGTAACTTGTTTTTGCAACAGAAAACATTTAGTTATGTACTGTATTGGAAAAGTGCAAAATAAAATACATGTACCCCTCACTTTTGACTGTTTGATAAGTATGCCCTGACCCATCCATTTTGATTTTTAGGTGTTGCTTACTCTGTGGGCTTTTCTGGAGACAAAAGGAAGGGTCTGATTGGTCACAAAATGGGTCAGTTTTCTGGTATGTTGATTAAGCGGTTCCACCACTATCGCCGGGACTGGCGAATGTTTCTGTCTGTTTTCCTCTTACCACTGGTGTTTATGACTGCTAGCCTTGGACTGATGGAGTTGCAGCCCAAAACAGAGAGTGCCCCGCCCAGAATCCTCACCCCACCCCTCTATGGACCCAACAGCCATGCCTTCTTCAAGTGAGGGCACTACACAGATATTAACTACAATCATGTTTTAAATATCTATACAAAATATCTTTTCTATATGTGTATTACTGTAACAATGATTCCACAAATTATTCCATTTGTTATTTTCCTTGTTCACTAAATTTGAAAAGTCTTGTAAATACATTGTTTTGGGTTATTAATTTGAATACTGGATCATTTTATATGCATGTATAATGATCCCAATGTTCCATGATCCTTGGTTTAATTTTGCAATTTTTTGATACATTCTTACATATTTGATTAATGAATCATTATGTTCTTTATAGAGACAGAATCAACAATGAGTTGACCAGATACATGATTGATTCCATGAAAGACTTGCCAGGATTTGGAACAACCTGCATGAAGGATGTCAATTATGGGTATGTACTTTGTACAAAAACTTCTGTTGTGGATAACTTGGGTAAATTTTGATGTAACAAACTTATATTCCTTCCAAATATGCCATTCATTCCGACATCAAGCTGCCTAGGTTGTTTTTTCACTGGTTTAATTGACAATTTCAGACCTCCCTTTGAATGTGTCTCCCCGGATCAAAAATTCTCTTCAGTAGCAGCGGGACAGAAGTACGACAACTGTACCTGTGTAAACAACAAACACACGTGTAGTCAGCGGACTGTGCAGCAGGAAGTTCCACACCTGACTACACGGACGACGACGGAGCTGTACAACCTGGCTAGTAAGGACATCGAGCTGTACCTACTGCAAACATCAGAGCGATTCACATGGAATAGGTACGTCATACAGGTTTATTGCAGGCACTTTGTATATATTGTCCCAGGGATTCATGTGTAATATATACACATGTAGTTAGCAAAGGTCTATTGCATGCCCTACATTATGTGTGACAATGATAAGTAGATGGTACAGGACTTGAACTTTGGGCCACTTGCTCTAAGATCCATAATGTCTAAAGGATACCAGTGTTATATGTAAAAAAAAATCTTGATGATGAAGAAAATATGTTGTTTTTTCCCATTTAGGCTTTGTCAATAGATTACTGGGTATATATTGAACAATTGTCATAGTTCATTGCATGCATTGCAATGATTAAGTTTGTAAACCATAGGTAACATTATTATAATAAAACCTATTACAATGTACAAAGATATCTCAAAGAAATCCTAACTTTTCACTATGAACTATTTGATCTGGTATGAAGTTGATTGAAGTTTGGTTTGAGTTGCTGTCATCTGATTCTAGATTTGGTGGCCTTGCCTTTGACCCTGACACTTCTGATCCTATGGCAATGAAATCCACAGTGTGGTTCAACAACAAAGGCCGACACGCCATGCCCTCCTTCTACAACGCCCTGTCTAACGGCATGCTGAGGGCCGCATTGTCAGAGGCTGGGGTACCAGACCCTGAAAACTTTGGTAAACCATTAATAAATCATGTCTCAATAAAACCTTATATCAGCAGTGTACATTTGTAATACATGACTGTAAAAAACATTTTCTTTCTTTTGTATCCATTAGTAATGAGAATTTATAACTGTACTTTTAAAAAAAGTTGACAATTTCATGTATATGTATCAGACTTGAGAGGAGATACATGTAGCATGACCTGTGTAAATTTGATGCTTTCATTGAGTCAGTTATAAATAAGATCGTTATTGTTTTACACAGGTATCACAGCCATCAACCAACCGGTTCTTCTCCATGCTCAACAGCTGACCAGTGACACTCTGTAAGTCGAACACTGTACACCCAATGCTATGATATTTTTTAAAAGTTGGTTTATCTATACCTAAGCTTAAAGCTGAGTTGATTTAAATTGTTTTATTGGTTAAAGCGGATTTGGTTTATCCATACCCTGGGTTATAGCTGAGCTGATTTTGTTTTATTTGTTGAAGCTGATGTGGTATATCCATTCCCTGGGTTATAGCTAGGCTCGTTATGTTATATTGGATGATGCTGATATTGTTTATCCATTAGGTTAAAGTTGAGTTGATTTGTTTTGTAGGTTGAAGAAGGCGTCCGATGTGGGCATTGGACTGTTCATGTTGATTGCCTTCTCCTTCATCCCCGTTGGCTTCACCATGTATGTCATGAACGAGCTACTGAAGAAAGAGAAACAGCTGCAGTTCCTCAGCGGAACTGGTCCTCTTCTGTACTGGTTCACCTCCATCTTGTGGGATATGGTGAGCAAGCCATGTTTGTTATTCATGTACCGTTACAACATATATTTATTAATTTTTTTATGGAACAAGTAAGTAAAACTGTTTTTAAAAGGTCCATGTCACCAAAAAATTTATTTAGTCCAAATCGAACCAATAAATGACAATACATGTGTAAGTGTTATACCGTATTCAAATAGAAATGAGTATTTACTCTTTAACACCAACCCCAAGATCCACAATTTTTTTTGTCAACACTGGTCAACTTTGGGATGCAATGAAATATCAATGTCAAATTATTGTCAAATATGACACAGTTATATAAGATTGGATGTGTGATTGAGGTATGCTTTCCTCCCTTTCTAGATCCTGTACTGTATCACTGTGGCCTTTACTGTGGTTTTAATGGCCATCTTTCAAAATGCGGCCTACTGGGAGAGATCTAATCTCGCGGCCAGTGTTCTGTTGGTTGTCTTGTATGGGTAAGTATCAATGTCATCAGACTCTTTCTTTAATATTATCTCTGACCAATGTTTAAATATTGACCCTGTTTTGTCTGTTTTTCAGCTGGGCGAGCATCCCTCTGATGTACAGTTCACTGAAGCTGTTCAAGGACACCTCCACCGCCTACATGGTTCTGTTCTGTGGCAGCGTGTTCATCGGAATCACCACCGCTAGCTGTATATTCCTTCTGGAGTACTTCTCTGATTCACAGGTACAGTACACCGATCAAAAAGACTTGAAAGTACTGTAAAGTCTCGTGTATAATACATACTCCCAAAGTTGTCCATAAAATTTTGAAATCAACAACCGCCATTTTCCCCAAAACTATCGATGTTTAATGATTATTTTATAATCCAAGCGCAATTTCTGTAATTTTGTGATTGGAACATAGCTCAAGAGATTAAAATCGACGGCTGCCATTTTCCCAAAAAAACTTTCAATGTTTAATGATAATTTTATAACCCAAGAGCAATTACTGTAATTTTGTAATTGGAACTTAGCCCTAGCGATATTAGTGTCAAAGTCTCACCCCCAAAAAACACAAGCCGTTTTTATCGGAATGAAATCCAAGCGCAATTAGTTATTTAATAATCATTATATTTGATGAAATGCTTACAATGTGAAAATGAAAATGAAATGGGCGGAGTTAAGGAAAAATCTATTGTTTTTCATTCTTACAATTTTACATAAAATGGACGGTATGATTTACATCGGTATCAAATAAAATCTGACACTTCAATGATGGGTAAAGAAAGAGTTTCTTATACGACAGCAGAGAAGTTGAAGATCATCAAGTATGAAGCATCTGAAGAGACGAACGGCAACCGAGCTTAGTGCTTAAAAGCAATGATGTTTGCAGATCTAAACCAAATCAACATCAACAGAAATAAATTAATTGATTAATTAAAGTAAAACTCTTTGATTGTTGTGAAATAAACATTGTGAAGAAACGAATGTATGTCGTATATCATCATTATCAAGTCGTACAAATGATCGATATATTTTTAACAGTGTCTATGTAAAGCAATAACGATTAACTGCATAAACGGACACGAACTAATCAAGTTAATATTCAAATCATAATAATTGCTAATATTCCTGCACTTGAGTACACCCTGTGAAGTCCGACACAAGACAGGCATGCTTCTGACACCGGAAATTGTTAAACAAACATTGACCACGCTCCGAGTCAACAGGTGGCTGCTTACGTAATGGCGAATACACTGGTGATAACTTTTTTGGTGCAAGGAATAGTGATAAATATTTTTAATACATAGAAATAAAATTAAGAATAAGGTATTTCTGTCAAAGTAAGTTTAGTTTGCACTCATACAACTTGCACGCGATATCGGCAGTCATTCTCCCTGGGTATCCAGAATCACAGCCTGAAAAAACGGGGTAAAATTCTGTTCCTATGTTTAACACGCACCTCCCACTTTTGATAAAATTTTGGCTGAAAAAAAGTGTGTGTTATACATGAGACTTTAGGGTACTTTGTTATTATTTCTGAGCATTCTTAAACTGAATCTATGTGTAATAGATAGGTGATAAAATATTTTTCTTGTTTCTTTTTTTTTCAGAAAATGAAACAGGCATTTGAGGTTCTTAGTTACATCTTCCTGGTGTTCCCACAATACAGTTATGTGAACGGGTTCCTGAAATTGACAGCCAATCAGCTCAAAACGGACATCCTTTCCCTGTTTGGACAAGACGTCTACGCCGATCCTTTCTCCTTTGAAATGCTGGGCTGGAATTACATCGCCATGACAATACAAGGAGCTGTGTTCTTTGCTATTACTCTCTTGACAGAATATGCCTGTCAGTGCAATAGAAGGTTTGTATGGAAATAAGAATAATTATTTAATGCTACTGTAATAACTCACATTACTCATGTTTCAAGAAGGTTTTTTTGGGGGGAGGAAGGGGGGTATTGGTTTTATATTATTCAATAAATTTAACTTTAACATTATTGGAACCTTTTTTAACCTATGCAATATATGATATCCGAGAATATATATCACTGTTTCTGAGACTGTGATTTTTTTCCCCAGAATTCCCCCCTCATTGTACCCTGAGTATCACAAAGAAGATGAGGATGTCAGTGCTGAGCGTGCTCGAGTCACTGAGAACACAACCACTGGAAACTCTGTCACTGTGTCCAACTTATCCAAGGTACATACAGTTATCTACATACAGTTGATAATGTCGGATACTCCATTAAACTTGAAACAAAACAACTTAAAGAGGATGAGACTGCATTTAATATATATTTTTGATTTAAGCACAAAAATTTGTTACATCTCTTTATTTCCTAGAATATTAATGTTTTTTTAACAATTATAGTACTAGGGTGTTGAAAGTTTATACTTGATGTTAAATATACCCGAAGAAAAAGAGATTAAGAAAAATATGTGTATCTTGGCAAAGAAATATTTCAAATGATAAGCCCACATATATTTTGTAATTGATAGGTGTTCCCCCGTGGAAGACACAATTTCCTGGCAGTGAATGAGCTGTGCTTCGGAGTCAAAAAAGGAGAGGTAGGCCAACACAACGACCACAGGAGAAAGCTTTCTTCACCTTTTCTCAGGTTTCATTTGTAAATTAATTTTGTTTTAAACTGTAGTATGAATTAATCATATCTGATAATTTCAGTGTTTTGGACTCCTGGGAGTTAATGGAGCTGGAAAAACTACCACGTTCCGGATGTTGACTGGGGATATCCTGCCATCCAAGGGAGCAGCCTTCCTTAAAGATCACAGGTATCAAAACACAAAGCCAAAAATAAAAAACATCTTAAGGTTTTTTTTTAGTGACTTGACTGACCCAAGTAATCCCAACAATAAAGTAATCAAAATTCATGTTCTGATACAAATGAATATTTAATACTGTAGATTCTGCGTTATCACCGTTTTGCATCAAATCGCGAGAATATAAAATTGCAAAAGCCGAATTTTTATCATTGTTTCATTTTAGTTAACATCTCTCCGAAAAATGAAAGCAAGATTTTAGAATCCGTGAGATGTGGTTCTCACGATTTTACGCATATATTAAATCCTCATGTTTAATTAGGAATCTACAGTAGTGTTTTTGATACATAAAAAATATAAAATGTGTAAGATGACTAACAAATTTTTTGGTTTGTAACACTTACCAATATAAATAAAAATATTAAAATGGTTCAACAATGTGAAAACATTGAACGTTATCTGTATTCACAGGATAGGGTATGGTGAGTCTGGTGTGGGTCAGGATCTGGGGTACTGCCCCCAGGATGAGGCCCTGGACCGGTACCTGAGCGGCGAGGAAACACTCCACTTCTACGCCAGGATGAGGGGACTCCCAGACAGCTACAGAAAATATGTAAGTCAGCCATTACTGTGTCTCTGTCATTGAATTACTGATGAATTCATTGACTTAGAATTATATGTAGAGGAATCTTTGTGTGATGCTACAATAAAACATGGCTACAGTATACATGCTTATAAAGAATTCCTGCAAAGTCGTGTCATTTCTCCAAATCCTAAACTGTATTATAAGCCTATAGTATATACATGTAACATATATTGTTTACCGGGTATAGAGAATTATAATCATTTGTTCCTGGAACTCACTATAAGCATGTTTTACTGTACTTCATATTAGAACCTATCATACAAAGTACTTGTACTTTCAAAGTGATTATGCTTCAGAGTTACATATGAAAGTTTCATGGTAAAATTGAGTGATACATAGATGCATGTTTTATAACAGACTGTACAAGACCTGATCCAGAGGCTGAAGTTGACCCCGTTTGCAGACAAGGCTGTCCACACATATAGCGGGGGGATGAAGAGGAAACTGTCTGTGGCCATCTCCCTGCTGGGAGATCCTGACGTCGTGTACCTGGTCAGTCAGTAGTGTCATTAACATCTGGCCCAGAGCTATAGAAAATTTGATAGCTCACTTTTGATCTCTGCAGTCTCACTTTTCAAAAGAGATATATATGGCAGTGGAAAAATGAGACCATGCAAGATCAAATGTGAGCTCATTTTAGTTTAAATTTGATTTATTCTCTTGAACTCAACCTCTGTATTTAAATCCAATTCATGCTGTAAAAGTTTCACATTGTATTGAAATAGATTCAGTTGCATACCTTACTATACATGTTGCCACTTCTCTGGTCCTCTAAATACAAAAGGAGCAGTGAAGATGTCTTACTATAATTGTGTTTAAAAATTGGTCATTTTATTTTGAATTTTTAAAGTCCTCCTTTATATATTGATTAGTTGACTTTTTCCCCTCTATAGGATGAGCCTACAACAGGTATGGACCCTGTGGCCAAGCGGCAGGTGTGGGACTGTTTGACGGATGCGCTCAGGAAAGGACAGTCAGTGGTCATGACTTCACACAGGTACAGTCCATCCAGATTATAAAATACTCACGAAATACTCCAAATGTATAAAAATACTTGGGGAAACTCCCTAATAGGCTCAATTCTACTATTAGTCAGTGGCTTATTCTCACTGTGTCTTGTTGAAGTTAAGAACACTATGATGGGTTTATTTTCTTGCTAAATGTACATGTGGGCAATTGTTTACATTGTAATAAGATGCATAATTCTGATAACTAAAATTTACAGTAGTTTAAATTTGATGGAAATATTCCACATGGTAGACACTGAAAATAAACCCAGAGTGATAGAATCCCAGTCAGCTGTAGCTTTCTTGTGTCAGAATGTAGTGATAAAGAATAAAATTGTAATGTGTGGTTTGATCCCAAGACAATTGAATATGATAAAGTTGAACTTAAGGAATGGAATGGAATGGGGGATGTCCCTTCACAGCAGGTCAGCATACTGATTGGACTGAGTAATTTCTCTTGTTCCAAAGAACTGTAATATGCATTTGTTTTCTTTAATTACAGTATGGAGGAATGTGATGCTATATGCACAAGATTAGCCATCATGGTGAATGGATCCTTCCAGTGTATCGGCAGTTCCCAGCATCTGAAGGACAAGTAGGTTTCATTGGTCAGCGAGCATGCTCTGTTGTACTGCTTTCTGTGGCTGGTTCATTTTACGACATTTTGCGTTGGTTTCTGTAGGTTCGGTGGTGGACATACAGTGACAGTGTTTCAGTGTGGCCTGCCCTCGGAGAGACAACAGCTGATGGCCGTGTTCCAGGGACGGTTCCCAGGCTCAATATTCAGGGTACGTGGATATGTTTACTTTGGTAACTATGAAATATAGATACCAGTATTTTTATCTAGTGACAAGGTTCCCAGGCTCTATATTCAGTGTATGTCAAACTGTGTAGTTTATACTGGTAACTATGAAGTATAGTTTACCCTCTGGTGATAGAGTTCCCAGACTCATCATTCAGGGTAAGTGATACTGTTTACTTTGGTAACTTTGCAATATAAGTTACCCCTCTATTAATATAGAGTTCCCAGGTCAATATCTGTATAGAAAATTGTTCTGTTAACTTTAAAGTAAATAATATGCTTCACTGTAACAATATTGATAAGTATAGCTTGTATATATTGTAGGAATAACATGGTTATACAGGAGCTAATTAACATCTTTGTTTATAAGGATAAGTAAAATGGAACAATCTTAGTTATTAAAGCAATAATAATTCCAAACAGTTTTTCTCATGTGCTGGAGAGATTTATAAGCAGTTAAGGGGAAAACAGAAAAACCCTTGGCCATTAAGAGTAATCAACAATATACTATACTATGAATACTGAGAAATACATGTATAAGGACCCTCTTTTTCAGGATGTTCTTGAGCAACTGTATCTTTCTCAAATGTTGATAATTGGTCATATTTCAGTTGGCATGACAGAAAGGAAAGATAGTTAGGAAGGCTAGTAGAAATGCTTGATACATAAACATGTCCAGTTTAATACTGACACTTTGGTATGATTTATTCCAGGTACAGCATCAAGGTGTCCTGGAAGTACAGGTGCCTAGCGACCACACCTCAGTGGCTGACATAATCCAGGTCCTCGAGGAGATGAAGGATGGAGGGGCCATCCAGAACTACTCTGTCTCTCAAACCACTCTGGATGATGTAAGTAGTCAAGTATAAGCAATATCAAGAATGACTGATGTTTCCTGTCACATTTCTAACTCTGAACTTAGTGAACCATCTTTGAGTACAGGTATATGATTGGTTGGTAAAACTTGACTTACATTGGTTCTTATGATTTCTTGTGATGTAGGTGTTCCTAAGTTTTGCCCGTGAACAGACAGACGGAGTTGGGATGGATGGGACGGAATCTTACACAGACTTTGCTAGCAGTAGTAGTGATGACACGCCTCAAATCAGCAACTCCATCGCCAAGAGTCAGTTTGCCTACATGAATCCTGGTTACTCCGGAGACAAAGGCGAGAAGATGGGACAGCTCGCAGCAGTGTTTGTCAATCCTGACGACGAGTTCACATCTTTTTGATGTGTGGAATTTTGAACAAATTTTCTAGATCAGCAAGAGAAATATTTTTGTATTTTATGTATTAGACATTGATATCTACCATGTTTTAAACAAACCAAAGAGGTCTGTGATACCCATCTCTATGGTGCTCTGAGCATATCATTATGCTTGAAATGTCTTCATCTTCTTGTGATATCCATACATCCTTACACAGCATGCTGGGTAATTTTGTTTTGACATTCTGTCTTACATGTTTGTATGTATTCATCTGTTCTTATAAATCACATTTACTGATTACAATTTTTTATATTAGTTGCAGTTCAAAGAAAATAGAGTTACACAATGAAATAATTTTGTATTTACATGTAAATATTCAATAATCAGAGATATTGTTAAAACACTAATGTTGTGGCTGTTCTATATACATGTACCATGTACCAGCATGTTTATATAAATGCTAATGTTTCTCATACCGGTACTTGAAATTAACTCGTTTCTTGTTCAGTCAAACTTTCAAATAAGTATTGTGTACTTATAATCTTGCACTATGACACTCAGATGCCCTCTGCTTATACAATCAGGTTAGATTTATTTATTTAATCCATGCAAACTTGTATCGGCTCAGAGCTACCAAAAAAAGTCCCATTTTCCTCTCCCAGATAAACAGTATCAAGACTAGATAGTGACTATTTTCTGTAAACTAAACACATCATTGTTTTCTCCAACTATTTGCTTGTTATTTGCTGTGCAGACTTTGATGTATTAACCAACATTCAGTGCTGTAATAGGTTGTATTTGGATGTATCCCCATTGTCCCATCATCCATATACAGACAAACCGGTATATCCAAACACCTTTGTAGTTCCTCCACTCTACAGTCCAACCACAACTAGAGTCCCAGTGTATATAGACAGTTATTCAATTGAGACTCCCTATTCAACAAGGATTCCAATAACTAACTATGTCCAGAAATCTTGGGGTTCGTTAATTTTTAGACTACCTATCAAATACATGTATATTCAGAAAGGTAGAAGTCTATATATGCCCAATCCAATACTGAACTTTGTTAACTCCATTACATAATTGGATTGATTTAAAGATGTTTTATCATATGTAAGAGTAGTAATGTAGTTACAATATGTCCACTCCAAAACTAAACTCCATTCCAATAGTGTCTTGATGTAGAGAGGTTTTATTGTATATTTTTATACTTCTGAACTAGTGATGTTGTTACAGCATGAACAAAGCTGCTGATTTTGAGACTATACTGATGATATTCTGTGCAACGAGATGTTATTCTGTGCAACGAGATGTTATTCTGTGCAACGAGATGTTATTCTGTGCAGCAAAAATCAAAAGACAAATCTGGATGATCAAATCCTGTGGTAGCCATTTTGATTAACATTTGATTTAGTCTTCATTATAACAGAACAAACCTTTCGCAGGCCTACTCTGTATAACACAATGCAAGTTTTATTCATGTGATTGTTATTATTTTATCTGATCAACTGTAAATCTGCTGTTTCTTGTTCATCCATTTCCATAGTGTCATATTTCATGCACAGGTCCAGGATGTTATTCCAAATGGGGAGGGGATGTAAACAAACAGGATTTCATACAAATACCTTTATTGATGGAATATCCTGATGCTCCCTCCCCCTCAAGATCCACACATGTGTTTCCTGTTAATCATTTTTAAAGTTCCCTTCTCTTTTGTTTTGAGAATATGTTTACCGTATTTACTTTACAAAACAATGCAAACAATTTCCTTGTTATGAATGTATTTTCTGAATGCTTTGATCAATGCAACAAATTTGTTTATATATAATAATGTCATTATATCTATATGTATATTAAATCTATAAAATAATTTTATTGTTTTCTAGTTTTGTTGTTGATTGCAATTTTTACCATACCTTAGGCTGCACAAGCTTAATTTTACGTTTAACGTCACATTTATGTGTATATGTTAATTCTGTGAATGGTATGGTTCTTAATGATAAACAATACAATACGAAGGAGGGTGATAAAATTTTGACAAGCAAACTATCAAACGATTTTTATTCATTTTACTTTTCATACAAATACATGTATTGTAAAAAATCGAGTTGCACTCAGAATAACTGCTTAATGATCTCTGTCAACCACAGTAAGTATCTGTTATATATTCCGTAATGTTTCCTGAATATTTTGTATAATTTCTACAAATTGCAGTTTTTGGTTGTAATGCCAAACTGGAAAAGATGATACATGTAATGAAAAAAAGGGATTTTGTTATAAAAGTGTCTTGACCTACATGCACTGCATACGTTAAATATAGAGTTTAACAATGATTTGACTCTGAGAATCAAAAGTTTGCACATATCCACCATTAATCTGTTGTATGATGCAGGATTATGGGTGTGAGCAATGTATTGATTTTAGTACCAGAATTCTTTAGTGTGACAATCCAGAAATTGATGCCTGATGGAGAGGGCTGGACGGTCTTTGCCATTTTTAGACTTTTATTGTATTTCCTTGAGACAAAGATCCTTGTATACAGATATAGGAACGTTTTAAAAGCTAAAACATTATTAATAAGTTAGGAATAATCACTTGTGTTCCAAAGCAAGATAAACCTAAACAGGTTTTGAAAAATTGGCGTCCCATTACTTTATTAACAGTTGTATATAAAATAGCAACATGCTGTATATCAGAACGAATTAAAAAGTTTTTAGATAAATTGATTAGTAATGATCAAACAGGCTTTGTTAAGGGTAGGTTTATTGGGGAAAATATCAGACTTGCATATGATATTATGAACAACACTGAAAGTAAACAAATACCAGGTCTAATTATGATTATTGTCTAATTTTGAAAAATCATTCGATTCATTGTCTTGGAAATTTATTTTTGAAATTTTAGAGTATTTCAATTTTGCTAAATCAATGAAAAAATGGATAGAAGTTTTTTATAACAATATAACTTCATGCATTATACAAAATGGCATAATATCTGAATATTTCCAACCAGAGAGAGGATGTAGACAAGGAGATCCAATTTCTCCATATTTATTTATACTCTGTGCTGAAATCCTTCGTATCTTAATACGAAATAATAAGAATATAAAGGGCATATATATAGACGTGGAAGAGTATAAAATATCGCAGTATGCAGATGATACATCATTAATCACAGATGGCTCCCCAGGATCTCTTGACGGAATTCTCCAAACACTAGACTTATACGGCAAATGTGTTTGGGTTAAAGGTAAACTTTAGTAAAACAAAAATAATATGGATAGGATGTAAAAAATTCTCAAAAGAAGTTAACCATCACTCTAGATGGAAATTTACTGAATTTCACACAAGGTTTAATCTCTTGGGTATAAATTTTTCAGTAAATCTGGAAGATATGACAGATATAAATTACAAACCAGTAATGGAAAAAGTTGATAAACTCTTATCCAGATGGAATACTAGAAATCTTACACCGATAGGAAAAATAACAGTTATTAAAACACTTATAGTCCCAAAAAATAATCGTTTAATCTCAACTCTACCAAACCCAACATTAGAATTTATGAGAAGTTTTCAAAGAAAACTAAATTTATTTGGAATGAAAAACCAGACAAAATTAAGAGAAGCATTCTTATTCAAGGATATGAGAATGTCGGATTAAAAATGATAGATTTTTAAAACTTTATGATAGCATTTAAATCAAGTTGGATTAGAAGGTTTATATTTTCAAAGTCAAAATGGACAAACTTGTTTAAAGCTAATTTTGGATATAATATGCAAACACTGAAGAAACTTGGTATTGATTTTATTAATATGATTATGAAAAATTCAAACAATAGATTTTGGAAAGATGTATTACAATGTTAGAGAACAATTATTGATGTGCAAAAAGGAAATAGTGATAGAATGTTTAATGAACACACAGGGTATAATCCAGATATTAAAATCGATAACAAATCAGTTTCCTTTTAGGATTTGTTTAAATTAGGTTTTAAATATATAGGGGATATGTATGAAAATGACCATCAGATGTTTAGTTATAATGAGTTGAAAAACAGATTCAACTTAAAAACAAATTTTGTTCAATATCTCGGTCTAACAAAAACATTACAAAATTATGCGAAAGGACTAAATAAACAGTTAACTAAGAATTATAATATTGGTTACCCAAATACAGTAGAAATATTTTGTAGATCTAAGAAGGGTTGTAGACATGTACAACGTCTTAATACTAGTATCAAAGAAAAGAACTTATCCTAAATCTAAAACAAAATGGATGTCAGAAATTGAATTAACTCAAAAGAATGGAGGAAAATTTATAGTCTGCCCTTTAAATGCACAAAGGATTCAAAATTACTGTGGCTTCAATATCAACTATTACAAAGGATATTGCCAATTAATGTATTATTTACACAGAGTAGGGATAGTAAATTCTTCATTGTGTTATTTCTGTCAACAGACCCCTGAGACAATATAAGATATTTTGTTGACTGTTATTTAGTGAAAGAAATTTGGATTGGATTGGAGAAATGGATGACAGATATCTTTGGTTTACAAACAAATTTTGATGAATATTCAATCCTTCTTGGAAAATATGATAATAGATATATTCATAGGCTAGAAAATTTAATCATTCTTTTCACAAAACAATATATTCTGCAAAGTAAAATGAAAACATCAAGGTTAAATGTAAATATCATTAAGAAATCCACAATCAGAAGACTGTTTATAGAAAAACATTTTCCTTCTGAAAAACTGATTCATCTGTTTGATACTTATTGGAAAGATATATTTCAACGTTTGGAACGTTCGTCACAATCTATGTTCTCTCATTGATGTCCCTGTCTCTTTTTTTTTTGTTTTGTATCTTTAAATTTTTCTCTTTTTCTAAAAAAAAACCCCACCACTTGTTTAAATTACATTTGTAACTTTTCTAAGAAGTAATATGTATATGTACATATACATTCTATCTAAATACTGAATGCATCAATCAAACAAATACATGTACTATAAATTATATGTATACATTGCAACTATATATCTATGTTTATGACCTATGCTTATACTATGGTATGTGACTATGTGAAAGTTCGATAAAAACAAGAGGCCCATGGGCCACATCGCTCACCTGAGCAACAATAGCGTTCAAAGGATAATGTGTCATAAGTCACTGCGATAAAAATACACGGAGCCTAGAACTCTGTCTTAAAAAAAACTAATTCAGTTGTGCATTCTTCAGATTAAAAAAAAATTAAGGATTAATTTCTAGGAATGAAATACATTGTTTTATAATTTTGAATTTCTGAGTTGGTTAGAAACATTTCTTTACGTTTACCGATTTGTGCATGCCAATTGCGCGACTAATCTAGAAACGAATTAATTTGTTTTTTCTCCGCTGCAACCACACTTCCGTTTAGCGCCAAAAGATGAAAGATGGACAGTTTTGAAGACTTCGATGCAACATGATGCAAAGAAAGTTATGGAATGGTTGAAGGAAACGGGTGTATCTGAGGAATTACAAGTTCTGATTGCAGGTATATTAATAACATGGAAACATATAATAACATGGTATATTTATAACATGGGAACATCAAATTTAATACTCTGTACGTATAGATAAGCTTTAATGAATTTGTCACTGTATTATGCAACCAAAGTAAAGTATATATCAATAATGATAGAAATAGGATATAGTACAATATTAGATCTGATGATAAAACTACCAACACACATTTCAATTTTTTTTTTTGGGGGGGGGGGTGGATGGGGGCCAAAACACATTATAGAAAAACGTGTATATTCCATGTCTATCAAATTCATAAATTACATGAATCGAAATTTGGATTTCAGTTTGTACACAGATGTATGAGACAAAAGGTAATGTGCTGATAGAAAGGGCCGAAAATGCACATATGTTCAGGAAATTATTTCTACCCAAAACGTCTAACCGGAGGATGGAGGGACTCGCAGACACCTGAAGTATGGATAATGTTTTCAGGGAGCACCACCCATACTTCATCTTTTTGTGGAATTATTTACTCTGAAAGCTTCAAATTTTAATAGAAATAGATGAGAAATAAGTATTGCCTCTGGTCATATACACACTGCAATAACTTTTTAACCCGTTTCCCTAGCAATTTGTGCTTTAACATGACAAATACTATTTTAAAAATAAACTTGATAGTTTGGAACAACGTACCTTACCAAATAGTTACTTAAAACTGGCAAAATACCATTTCATTTAAAACTGGTACTAACAAATGTATTTTACAATTTTTGGAATATTTTATTACATTCAAAGTAATTAACAAAGCGATTAAGACTCGCAAAATTGAATTCTCCTCACATTGCAAGGGAGGGCTAATTAACGAAATAGATGAATTGTAAGGTACTTGTTTTCAACTGCCCCTCATATAAAAACAATAATATTTTTTCAAAAAATTAAGAATACATTCACAGTAACCATGTTTTAATTTTGCCAATAAAATATGATAACAACTATAAATACCCTGGTAATAAAAAGACAAAAGTGTGATGTACATCTCTATCCATTTTCTAATGTTTCGTTGTTTAGTGCAACCAAACTTTGTCAACAAAATGGGTTCTGGCATTGCCAGGCTGGCAACTCCGTGAAGTAGTCCATATATGGCAAGAAATTATTTGTTTAAAAACAAACACATAGGCTGTAATCGTATAAAACATGTCATTTCGAATTTCCTCTGTTCAGTAAACACGGTAACAATTTATAACAATAAATGCATATATAGCAAGTAATTTTATAATAACCCTAAATAAAGGATTAAACTCTACAAGATTATTTATCTATAATCTAATTATAGTCATTTTAATAACAATATCCATATATATGTTCACATGAAATAAGTAACTGAGGGGAAAGTGTCAAAACACATGTTTGACCTATTTAAATATAAGTAACCAGACTCTACATTATTGATTAAAAACATTTGTCACAGCTAGATTTTTAATCTATTAGATTTTTTGTCTGCTTGGTCCATATAAATAGTCTGTGTTAACAAATAAGTTCTTATTCCTTTATTAAAAATGTGCTGTTAGTTGCATGAGGAATCAATTTTAGGATGTTATATATTCCAAATAGAATACAATAGACAAATTAGACTTAAATGTAGGCCTAAATAAGGGATGGAACTTTTGAAATATTACCTCAATGTAAGCATTTTTCTTTTGGTATGGTTGACATCAAAGATGGGGGTGTTTTAGGCAAAAAGAAAACATCACAACCAAATGCACCTGATAGAAGAATCTACGATAAATTACAATAATTCTGAATGAAACAGCTACCATTCCTTTGAAGGATTTAGCATTGATACTCTTTAATCAAATTAAGGAGTCTGAATTTTTTCTAGGTAGTCTCTAATCCACAGCTCATCCACCCCTACCCCCTCCCTCCAAAAAATAAAATCAATCAAACAATCCCACCCCAACCACAAAGGAAGCACCTAAATTTTCTTTTGAAAAAGAAAAGCATAACCATGGATGGATAGGACAAATCATTCAGTCAGTCTGTAAATTGAGTATGCACCTGGTATTATTTTTATGAATATTAATTGTTTTATTCACGTTTTTACCAAACTAACTTAAGACATTGTGATTATTTAATTGGCATGTATATTTTAATTGTACATTCAGATATTTCAAATTCAGAAAAAAAATCTTGTGAGTTTTAAAATTCAAATTACTTATTTAGTTAAATCTTTCTCACTCCTGTACGAAATATTGAACTGCTTTAATATTTTCAAATTTCTTCATCAGACAAAGATGTTTTGATGAAAATGTTTTGATCAAATTTTAAACATTGTTGATAATTTAAGATGATCTTGTCTCATGGTACCTATTCTGTTTCCAATTACATGTATAATGAACTTTTTGAAGCTATATGACTGTAAGACATGTGACTACTAGTCTTCTTGCTCATACACCTGAACCTTTTCTAGTTTCTGGGTTATCAAAATCAATTTATAGGTACACCCAGACCAAACTTCACCAGCATGCTCTAGTTGTGGTCTAGCTTACAAAAGATGGTGAAGAAAATATGAAGATTTATTCCCCCCAAGAAAAATCATATTTCCCGAGGGCATAAATCTTCGTATTTCCTGAACATTCATGCAATAAACCTTCAAATTTTTTTTTCTAAATATTCCTTTTTAACCCCCCCCCCCCCCCCCCCCCCATTGTGGCCCCATAAATCCTACCCATCATAATAATCTATACTACCCAAGGATGCTACCACACAAGTTACAGCTTTTCTATCTAATTGGTTTTGAGAAGATTTTTGAAGACTTTTCTCTATATAATCCTATGTTAAAATAATTGACCCCCATTGTGGCCCGACCCTACCCCTTGATATCATGATCTGAACAAACTTGAATCTAATCTACCTGAGGATGCTTCCATACTAGTTTCAGCTTTTCTGACCAATTAGTTTTTGAGAAAAAGATTTTTGAAAAATACCAACAAATTTTCATTAATTGTTAATTATCTCCCTTTGAAAGGGGATGTGGCCCTTCATTTTAACAAACTTGAATCCCCTTTACTAAATTATTCTTTGTGTCAAGTTTGGTTGAAATAAAAAAGAGATTTATATAGAGAGAGAAAGAGAGAGAGATTTTTACAGAGAGAAGAGAGAGAGAGTTGTTCTGGCGGTATTATTATATTGGGAAACCCTTTGAAAATGTTTAATTTGAAAACATTTGTGCAAAGTTCAGCTTAATTCAGGATTCTTTTGTTAATTCAAATGTAAAAACTAACTAAATAGAATGAAAGTTCTAAGCAAATTTTTTAATAAAAGTGAGAAAATATTTTATAATTCAGAGTTTTATAAGATTCAGCCATTTATACCAATGTCACTAAAAATAAAAGAAGTTTTAAAGATATGTACAATATACTTAAAAGAAAAAAGATATTACTTCGGTAATAAAGTAGAGATCGGGGAAAAGGCTATATGATAAAATGAATGCGACTGGAGATGTATTTTTGAACTCAATCCCATTTAGAGTTAACTCTCAAATCTAGACTTTAAAGCTGCTTGGTCCGATTTTGTATCACATTTTGTGGACACTTTAATATGTGTATAATAATAGGCATTGCAGTAGTTTTCCCGGTCAATTATATGCCATATTTCAATGAATAAAATGATGTACAAAATTTGTTTAGAAAAGAAACAACATAAATTTCGCCTCATATTAAAATTCGACCCTGACGTCCAGGCGGGTATGATTGTTATATTGTATTACGACTTTGACATCACTACACAGGCAAAAGTGGCTCGCATGAATCTCATATGAAATTCGCATAAATTTCATGCGAATTCTTCGCATGAGAAAGAGACGAAAAGTAACACGCATGAATTTCATGCGAAAACTTCATGCGATTTTGACATGATTTTCATGCGAATATCATACAATTAAAATTTCGCACGATATTCATGCGAAAATGTATATCCAATTTTCATTGTTGTTTCATGCGAATATCATGCGAATATCATGAAATTTTCATACAAATTATTGCGGAGGTTAATTTAATAATTTTGAAATCTTCTATGATCTCTTTTTATCTAAATTTAGTAATATGATCTGTTATTGAAAAGAAAACTAAAATCCTTATTGATCTGCTTATTACAGAATTAAAAGACAACAATGATGATAATCTTCTTAGGATAATCTTCTTTATTTTGGAGGAGAACAAAATTCAAATTTCTTCTTATTCCTCTTCTCAAAAAGGCTTGTTGCTTCATGAATCTACAAGGAAATTTACATAATGCAGTGTACATAAAATTTTCATATTCCTGAATGGCATATCTATTTTGAATGCATATAATTAATATTGGTAGATAAAGACAAAATTCATTGATTAAATGACATGCAGTTGGTAACATGGTCAATGCTCGTTAAAGCAGATTTGTTCAGATACAGTAAATTTTATGGACGGACAGAGACTGTCCAGTGGACAGAATTAAGACAGACAATAGTGATCATCACTTGAGCTTTTATCTCAAGTGAGCTTACAAAGATGCTGATAGTCTGCATCAATTAAATGAGCTTCAATGTTAAACATTAATCCAAATTATTATACAACTCTTAAATTATATAAGTATTACTAACCACTGTATCCAGGTTGTTTTTAAGTTCCCTGAATGTTATTGGTTGTCACACTGTTAAAATCTTTTCCAAAGAGTCTCTTCAGATCCGCAAATGCAAACTTAAGGTTCTCTGCAAATATTATTGATGTATAACTAAATGATTTCATTCCTGGTTTATCTTATAAATATCTGAAAGTAAGTAATACAGCTAGTGTACTCTTTATATTCAGTAATGGCTTTCTTAATTGATAATTAACAACTCATACACAAATTCTTGACAAAACTAAATTGTCATGCTTAATTATGAACATGCTCTTATTGGCCGAAAGACACCCGAGAAATATGGAAAGATCTTTTCTTATCTTCTATGGATTTTTATCTAAAGAACTTGAGAGAAAACAAGCAAATGTAATAAACAGTTCCAAGCTTTGGATTGGCTCGTAAAATCTCAGTACATTTAGTACTTTGATTTATCCTCACCTTTTATTCACACCTCCATCCAAATAGTACCAACCCCATATCCGTGTAGGATGTTTTTGTCATGCTTCAATGAAAAAGATATCAGATATTTTATTACATAAGCCTATAATTTATAAAATTACGCTAATGAAGGTTAGGACTATAATGTGTCTCTGAGCATCATCAAGTTACACTTCATCTTCATCAAAAGGAATCCTTGTAGGCCTATATGTTATAATCTGCAAAAATTTCGAATGATGTTTTTTTTTTTTATCTTTGATCTTCCGATGATACGTAAAATTTCAGGTTTCTTACCTCTCTGTACATGTAAGCCTTCTCAGGTCTCGCTCCTGCTGACGTCACATATTGCGTATATTTTCGGTACTGAGAACCGTCAGGATGGTGTTTGATTTTATATTAGTACAAAATACCAAAAGCAATAAACAAATAAGATTTTATAATTTAGATATGATTAAAACAATTATTTATTAATTAATTTAGAGCGGTACATGTCGATTTGCATCTTTTTTAAACGCTTGCAAACAGTTTTACTCGTTTCCGAAATCCCGTTCGAGTTATCTCCCGCGATAACTCAACATTCGATGTGCAGACAGACTGAATTTTCTCTAGCTAAAATCATGAACATATTTAACCGGCGCTGGATGATCAGTGATGCAAGTCAGCAGGCACTTTACATCAACATCACCGAGATGTGTCCGAGCTATCGCACGATTGTTAATTCAGCGATTGGAAAGTTCTCGATCCTGGAGAGGAAGGGAGCGGATCGTAAACAAACATGAAACAGGTACAAGTAAACCATTGAATGATGATGTTTCAGGTGTATGTATATTCCGTGTTTAATTTTATATATTATTAATTATTAAAGTTATCAGATACATGTTTAAACACTGTAAAAATGTATTGTTATTATTAAACGTAATAGATACAGGTCTGTAACTATGCGGAGAAAATTCGGGTTGACAGACCGGTCTGTAAATTTTCTCCGCAAAGCTACGGATCTTTTATCTAGCTTTACCCTGCGTTTTAATAAAATCTATATACATCTATTTCTAATTAAAGAATGAATGAATACAGTATAAATGTAAAGACTAAGAAATAAATCTGCAGATATTTAAAACATGCAAAATTTTGTCAAAATTGATGTGATTTATTTGGAGACATAAATAACATGTTATTTATATCTCTGATTTAATTAATAATATCATGTTGGCCTACATGTATAAGTTCTGTGCATATTATCAATGAATATATCATGGTGAATCCATATGTAGGAGTATACATATGCAGTTTGTAAATGTTCATAGCATTTCTGGTTTTTTTCTACAGGGGTGTTTTAAAATTTGAATCAACAGTTGATCAATAATGCACAGACAGAAAATTAATGAATGCTGCTCCAGTATATGTTGTATAGCATGATGGCTATAACAGTAACATATATCACTTGGGAAATCATGCACAACAAAATGTTCATAATACCATGTACATTGTAAGTATTTATTCAGTGAATTTTCTTGTGTTTTGAATATTATTAAAGTTTGTAATTATATAAGATAAAACATGAATGAACATATTTGATAAAACAGGTTGGACTTACCTCTTGATCTCATTTACTTTTGATTGATAAAACATACTGTCAGTTATTTTAATACAGAGATACAACAAAATAGTTTTTTTCTTCATCTGTGCAGATGTGCATAAATCTTTTGCTTTAAGCTGTTATACATGTACTTGATACTTGTGTTTGTTTTATTATTTAATTTGTATTAATTATATTTTGTCTTGCATATACAGATGTTTGACAAAGATATCTAAAAGTGGAGAGGGATAAAAGGTTATGCTACAGAAAAAGGAAGGATAAAGGCACATGATAAAGACGCTGGAGTGATACACCAACATCAGTCCATTAACATTAATACACACTGAAACTTGAGACCACAAAGGCCAGAATCCTTCTGAAATATACTGACAGCTCTGTGCAATCTCACTTGGAATCATGGAAAACTTTTATCACAATGTTAAGAATTTTAAGTGAATTTTCATTGTCTAGCATAGAAATAAATCTTTGTTTGAATATAGCTGTATATTTAACTATATATAATTCACTAACTGCATTCGAAAGGTTTGGTACACACAAACTATTTAATTGTACTTAAAAAACATAAGACTTAAATTTTGTGTCTTAAATGATAACCAATGCAATCAGCATGTACCATACATGTAATAAAATCTTAATGTTTACTGATCTTCTAAAAAGGGAGATATAACTCTCAGTGGGTATGAATGACTATTGTAAAGGCAAAGTTTTACATGTTACATGAACATAGATATAAAAAGTATTGAATACATGTATATTTTGATAAAATGTAAACTTTATTTTAAATTTTGATTTATACATGTATTAAGTCCAACACATGCAGAAATTGTTTTATTACCCTAATGTCAAATTTTGTCACAATTGTTTGAAAAAAAATACTACTCTGTCAACATATCAACGAAAGAGTGTTTTAAAAGTGTTTTAAAAGTGTTTGGGATTGATTTGTCATAATTTAATTTTCATATGAAAAACATGCAATTTTCATGTGAATTTCGCATAAACTTTATATGAATTTGACATAAATATCTAATCGCATGAAAAACATGCGAAAAATAATTTGCATGAAAATTGTACAATTTTCATGCGAATATCATGCGAACATATTCGCATGATATTCGCACGAGAAACTTTTCGTATGATTTTCGCATGAATTTCACATGAGAAAGAGACGAAAAGTAACACGCATGAAAATCATGCGAGCCACTTTTCCCTGTGTATAAATAAAGGTCATAATGCTTTAATTGGCAAATCAAAAATCAAACGTGTACATTTTGTTCACTAATATTTCTGAAGTTTGCTTTGTTTATTACGGTATATATGCATAACATGCGTTCCCTTTCCTTAACCTTCCCATGATGCATTTTGGTTTGTTTTTGTGTTGCCCATAGAGAAATTATTTTATTTACCTTGAACATTTCTAACTTTGAAACGAGACCAATTCTGCAGATGTAGATAGGTGAAAGTCTGTAACTTTATAAAATAGTAAGTTTGTATGGAGAATTATTTGATACTGAAATAGCCAAAATATCAGACCATGGAGCTTTAATGATTACAATATCAGATGCTGCATAAAATAAAGAAACAATATTTAAAAATAATAATATAAATATAATAATAATAAATATAACAATAAATAAAAACAAAGTGTGGCTTAATTCATTCATAAGCTGAATCCATGCACATACAATTTTCTTCTTTAAAGTTTTGAAAATTTGGGACAGACAGCTTTAGAAGACAACAGCTCAACATTACTGTCAAAAAACAGAACTTGAATATAAATTAGAATGGGAAACATAAAATCCCTCTCGAATAGTGTTGTAATCTTCCCATTCCTTCAGCTTCCTTGATTGAATTTTTAACTTATAAAAAAATATAAACTTCTAAATTCCTGTATCTCTCTAAATAGTGTTACAACTATCCTTAACTGTATCCAAGTGTACCCTTTGTACCCACTGTACCTTTTCCTTCAGCTCCCTTGTTCGATTTTATAACTTAGAAGATATATAGACTTCTGAACCCCTGTATCACTTTCTAATAGAGTTGTAACCTATCCTGTATTCAAGTGTACCCTTTGTACCCACTGAACCCTTTCCTTCAGCTCCCTTGTTCGATTTTTAACTTAGAACAAAATATAGACTTTTAAACCCCTGTATCACTTTCTAATAGGGTTGTAACCTAATATCCTGTATCCAAGTGTACCCTTTGTACCCACTGTACCCTGTCCTTCAGCTCCCTTGTTCGATTTTTAACTAAGAACAAAATATAAACTTCTGAACCCCTGTATCACTTTCTAATAGAGTTGTAACCTATCCTGTATCCAAGTGTACCCTTTGTACTCACTGTACCCTTTCATTCAGCTCATTTGTTTGATTTTTTATCTTCGAACAAAATATAGACTTTTAAACCCATGTATCACTTTCTAATAGAGTTGTAACCTTTCATGTATCCAAGTGTACCCTTTGTACCCACTGTACCCTTTCCTACAGCTCTCTGAAGTTGATTTTCTTAAATCTGTTACCGAACCACCTACTTTCGTTTTCAGTAGAAATATATAGTGTACCCTATTTGTAACTTTTTGTTCATGTTTTATATAGGGATGTACCCTTGGGTACAAAACTATTACCTTAAAACGCAGTCCTAATTTCTTGCCATATATAAAGTAGTCTGCAGTTTTGTTAAAAAATGAACTCATTCATCAAGGTATATATAATAACGTGTGTTTAAAAACTACTATATCGATTCAAAATACAGGCATGGTATCGCACTGTTTCAGCCTTAACCATATTCAACCCTACTTGATTCATGAGTTGATATATACCTTACCTTATTTTAAATGTGACAGTTGAATATTTTTTTATTTAAGGTTTTGTATTTATTTCTTCATAGGATGACATAGATGAAAGGACTTTCCTTGACTTGAATGAAGTCAATCTCAAAGATTTTTCAAGTTCCTTCAAAGTTCCGAAGGAAGTACGGAGATGTTTGGAAGAGCTGGTAAAATTACTTCATTAATTTGTAAATTTGGACTTCCAAATCATTTTGATTGACATAATCATCATACTTGCAATGTTGACTCTAACATTTAACTGAATTAATACAATCATATTATTTACCGTACTTGAATGTACATGTATGTCATTTTGATACATTTTTGGTATTAATGAAAATTCCTTTTTTATGACGTATGAAAAAGGCATGGAAAACTTTGGCAAAAACAATTTTATGTTCAATACGATTTTATGTTCAACCCATGTTTAATGCAATTTATCGGGCAACACAGGAAATTGTGTACATTCTACTTGTTTTATATGTTTATATTTAACTTTTAATCCATTGTAATATTATGAAAAACTTAATTAGTAACTTAATATTAAATACTAGCTTAAAAATTTGTATGTAGATCAAAGATACAGAGTGGCATTGTTTCACCTTCCAATAATACGTGGTTACTCCAAAACAACAGGAAAGTTAACGCCTGGGAATTTTCTAATCCATGTTTTTCAAGGTAATGTACTAAATTTTTTGGAACTTGAAAATGTGAAATTTCATTCAAGGCAGAATCATGTAGTTTTTAAATTGATAGAAAAATCTGGTTATATCGTTGACCCTGGCTTGGGGCAGTTTACACTTTTAAGTATATATACATGTATATAAAACTGCATATTACAACTTTGATAGATATTGAAGTCATTCCTTAAGTATATATGTAAATTCAAAATTATTCTTAATCACTTTTTAGTGTTCAGAAACATGGACTGATGTTGCCCAGGCCCAAAAAACAGCATGTCCCAGTGGTGTATGAATTCTTCACAACACAATCGGAGACAATACATCATCCTTGGTAATGGAAAGAGACAATGTTCTTCTAAAATGCACAAGAGCAGAAGAAGCAATTTCGGCAATGATGGGATTTTAGCATTTGGGGATTTTGCCTTACCCAGCCCAGGTAACTGGACCGCTTCTGCTTCTACAAGTGTTTGTACTACATGACAGAATACACAGTGCAGACACAAATCCTCTAAATAAAGATAAAAAGGAGTTTGATACCTACACTTCAAAGAAAAAAGATGAATCATCAGACAGTTTTTTTTTTAAGTTTTGCTCAGGATTATAATTTAATAGTATAGATCTGGACATTTGAGAGTATTTCCATCTTATATGAAGAATATTCTATTTTCAGCAGTGCTGTATGTCCTGAACAATTTTGTTTCAAACTTTTGCACTAAAATTTGTCCATTTTTTTTATGATTTTTAAACATTTTGTAATTTTTTATTTATTTTTTATTTTGAGACGAGGGTGGGGTGGGGGGAGGGAGGGCGAGGGGTGCGGAACAAGGCTTTAAAGATTTAAAGATTCATTTGACTGTACATGGTTGACTGTTTATAATGTACATATAGTTGTAAGTCATTACATATTTTGGCATGCACATCCTGCCAAATGTTTTTGAAATGCAATGTTTAGGTATGCTTTACAGCTAATATTTTTGTTATTGTGAGGGAGACTAGAGAGTCGGGAAATTTTCTCTTGTGTGCATATAAAAAAGTGAAAGACATTTTTTCTAGCCATAAAGTTATATTAAGTAAAGTTTTTGCTCTTATTACAAACAGATTTTCTATATAGCTTTATTATAAGAATTTTATTTTCTTGGAAGTCTAAATGCAATGCTTATATGATAACCAGCTCTCTGTTAATATCAAATAGCTTGAAGTTGTAGTGTTTTCTCAAGTGCTCATTTATTGTAAATCCAAGCTTGTCTTGTAAATCTTGTAAACATAATATTTTGCTAGTCGGATTATGTATATATGTGTTATGGTAATACATAGTTAATGATTTACACTGTTTTCTTGGTTTTTCTTTTTTTAATAATTTTTATTTTCACAGTAATCGATAACGTGTGCACGGAATCAGAATTGTTAACATTGAATCTTTTATTCACAAAACGTGATTTCGTCAACAACAAGTAATTAAATTACTTACAACAAACTGCATTGGTACAAAATCAGTAAATAATTTAAATAATTATTGTTATTACTTAAATTTAGAATATGAATACTTAAAATGAGAAATATATTGATTAATTAAATAAATAACAGTAAATAGTAAAAGAAATAGCAAGTAATTGTGTCAGTTGAAATGAGTAAATAAATATATTTGACTACTACAAGTAATTAAATTACTTATAACAAACCATATTAGATAAGTATTTTAATTATTATTTCAAAAATGATTTTTATTACTTAAAATAAGTATTAAATTGAGTAAATAAATAACCAGTCTGTATATACATTTAAGTAATTGCAGAAATGATTAGTAAAAGAATTCATAAGTAATTGTATTAGTTGTATTTACTAATTACGATTCCAATTACTAAACAAGATTGCCTTTTACTTGCTATTCTGACTAATTGTGTTACTTAATATTTATAGTTTTTCTAAATTCAAATTCTTATTTTAAAAATTAATAGTAAAACATTTTTTAGAGTGAAGGGGGTCCGAGGCATATTTCGGTAATTTTACTATGGGAATTTTTAAATAAGTTTAAATTTTTACCCCGGGTCATCTCTAGATCCGCGAATGCAATGACTCGTTGATAGTTTCGTGCCGTTATGCTATTCTATTCAATTCAATTCAATTCATTTATTCACTCAAAACCGTTTAAATGGTACAAGAGGTGCAAGACATATTTACATACAAACAGTCTGGATGAGCAGAGCTGAATCATTTTGTCTGTGGAGAACAGATCTCATAAATTTAATTATGAATATACAGGGTTTTTGTTAAATACAGAGTTGGTGTCCGATAATACTTTCGACTAAACTTTAGGGAATTCGGTTGGACATAATATTTTCTTGCTAAAAAATCTTTTCGAATTGGTGATTTAATACATTAACTCGTCCCCAATCTAAGTATTATAACCATATCTTCAATATCTTTTGACAAACTCTCTAAATTACATATTTCCATTTCAATAAGATATCTTTCTAAGTCATTGATATAAAGTGAAAATAAAAAAGGAGATAGATTTTCCCCTTTTCTAAAAGGCATTATAACGCCTTTGTAAATGGCGTTTAAACAAAATATATATAGGTAGCATAGGGGAGTACACTTGTGTTTCAACTTATTAAAGGGGGAATATAATCGTGGACATTTTAGACTCAATTAATCTCCTTTGAAAGAAGATCTTTGTGTGAAGATATAGGAAAATATTCAAATTGTAAATCTAAAATATTTAAAATTTTTCTTTACTAAATATTACATGTACTTCATGGCTAAAGAAATAATGTTAAAATTCTAAGGTAGATCAGAGGGTTAATTTGCTGACTTTCTAGTCTCCTGAACATGGTTTCCCCATTAACAAGGTTCGTTTCAGCCAACTGTTTGCAAACTCATATTGCTCGAACTTGAAGCAATTTAATTGAATAAAAAAAAGCACCCTCACTTAAAATGTAATTATTGTATCGTGACCCTGATTTAGAGCAGGACTGCTCATGTTTGGCGCCCCGATTACAAAAGCAGATTTTGAATGCTTGGTAATTAAAAGATGTATCTATTTTTTAACATTTGGGTCTTTTATTGTGGATCGAATTTTGTGGCGCCATTTTTTTGAATTATTGATTTTTCATAGGTTAATTGGCACAAAACTTTCTGGGATTACTTGTATGATTAATGAATTAATACTATTTTTCATAATTCCGTTTGGATCTGCGAGATTTATGAAAATTGAGCCAACAATGATTCCACAGTATGTGTCGATGTCAGTCTGCTGGCTAGAACTAGATCCGGAGTAAGATGGCTTACCATTAGAAATACTGCGCCCGCAAAGTTAACTCGACAACTTTTTAACATATTTTCTTTTTTCCCCAGATATTTATTTACAAAAGTACATGTTACAAAACAATGTTCACATGTATATGTAGTAATAAATATATAATAATAATAATGATAATAATAATAATAATAATATTAATAACAATGATAATAATAATAATAATAATGGTAATAGTAATAGTAATAGTAGTAGTAATGACACCTATTATATCTGTCGAAGTTATATATATAAATATAAAGTACAAAAATATTTTATACAAAATCATATATTTTTTTACATTGATAATCTTAATGTTACGTGATCAAGATATTCTGAATAAAGAGAAGTGTACAGAAATATGGAAGTTAATAGGTTGAAATGAAAAACGTTTTGCAGGGAGGTAGAGTTTAGAAATCTTTGATTTTAAACTTTTAATGTAATAGATCCATCGGCATCACAGAGTCTATATTTTACCTCCCTATTTATGTGAAAAACTATGTGCCAGATCTCCCATGGCGACATAAAATTAGCTACAGTTTAACCAAGAGCGTTTTGAAGAAAGAAGAATATCTAGTATTTCCAATACAATGTAGAATTTCTAAGTATTTCTGAACGCATTGTTTCAAATTACATACAATTCCTTCTGATGTTTCAACAATATTTTCTAGTCTACAAAACATCTTATATTTGTAAATTTTTAATGTAACAAAAGATAAAAGTAAATTATACATGGCAGTGGTTTCATTTCTAACAGAGTAAAAGCCAATAACTATGTGTTTCCATTTAACATCAAGACCCAAAATATTACTCACTATCTTCCGTGTATGTTGTACATTCACACACTCAAAAATAAGGTGGTGTGAATTTTCAACTTTTTCTGTACATATTTTACACATACAATCACAATTTTTATTAATCTAACTTACAAAATAATTATTTGAAAGTAAATTATTTAACAATTTGTAATTAACTTCCGAAATCTTTTTGTCTTGTAGCAAAACAATTTTATTCATATAAGTATTTTCCAATCGCTTTTGAGAATATCAAATTCTTTATTGTATTTTGATTGCATGTTTGGTATTTGAAATTTCTTCTTTATAAACTGATTATAGAAATCTTTTGTTGAGTATTTATTGTACGAGGGGGTTTATAGTTGTACTTGTTTCATATATCGGCAAACTCTAAGATCAAATTTGTTTTCATAATTCTTGAAAATTGTTTTAATTATTTTATATTCGCACAGCCAGTTATTTTTTGTTTATCAATACGTTTGCTATTTCCTCGGGCGATTTTAAAGTTCTCGCCTCAGAGTATAACTCTTTAAGAAACAAAATATTACTTTTAATCCAAGTTTTGAAGAAAATTGTTTTCCCTTTTATATAAAAACATCAAGTTTGACCATATCGGTTGCTTCAAAAATGTTTCCGGGCTTAATTTGTTTTGTAAGTCTTTGCATGTGTTAAAGCATATGAAAGCTTGTTTATAGAATAGTGGCATAGTTTTTATTATTTCATAATTTTCAATTTTATTTTCAGTTGTAGTAATTAAATAGTCCATGTCTATGTTGATTGGAGTGCAGTAACTGCTTACGTAATTCTTAATACAATGTTTTGTTTCTTTTAATCTAGGGACCCGTGAGGCTTTTAACGCTTTAATCTTAGAATCGACGTCAGTAATGCCTAGTCCGCCTTCGTTTACACGACCAATTAACGTATTTCTTTATCATCCTATCAGTTTTGTTCCAAATGAAATTATAGATTAATTTATTAATGCTTTTAATATAGTCTTCATCGGGAAATTCCAAAATACTTGCAACATATATGAGTTTTGCTAGTGCTAAAGAGTTTATTACGGTGCATTTCCCAAATAATGTTAATTTTCTTGTTTTCCAAGATTCGAATAAAGTGTCTATATCATGATAAATTTTCATCCAGTTTTTATTATAACATTCAATTTTATCGTGACCTTCATGAATGCCTAAACATTCTACTGATTTGTTCGTGACTGTTATTCCCTCGATTTCTGTAAACATTTTTTAAAAGGACCAAGCACAATACATTCAGTTTTGCTTATGTTAACCTTAGATCCTGCATGAATACAGAACTTGTTTACCGTTTCCAAAGCATGTTAAGTGATTCAATATTTTGTAGAGTTAATGTCATGTCGTCGGCATGTTGTATATTTTTTATTTCTTTTTCCATAAAGTTAGCTTTAAAACCTTGTATAATTTCATTATTCTTTATTTTTTCAGATAAAATTTCGGCAACAAAAAGATATAGAATGGCTGATATTGGACAGCCTTGTCTTATTCCCCTTTCCATTTCGCATGTTTTTGAAATCCATCCGTTTTTCTTTAATCTAAATATTGGACTTTGATATAAAATTTTTATCCAATTTAAAAAGTTTTCTCCAAAGTCGAATATTTTTCTAGTGTTTCAAATAAAAAATTCCATTCTACTGAATCAATAGCTTTTTCAAAGTCTAAAAATAGCAGGATCCCCTCTTTGTTAAAATTTTCACAATATTCAAAAATATACAAAATAAAACGGGCATTAATACCTATATATCGGCCTTTTATATAAGCTGTTTGCTCATTACCAATTTGCTTTGAAATAAAGGTTTGTAATCTACGTGCAAAAATGAATGCTATGATTTTGTAATCTGTATTAGTAAGACTAATTGGTCGGTAATTTTTCAAATCATTTTTTGTTCCTTTTTTATGTATAAGGGAGATAACTGCAAGTCTTTGAGAAAATGTCATTTTTCCGTTCAAAATTTTTTTCTTGATCATGTTATAAAATAAGGAGGATAATTGATGCCAGAAACATTGATAAAATTAATTGGGTATACCATCGAGGCCCGGGGATTTATTTGATTTTAAATTCATAACGGTTTCTTTACACTCATTCATTGACGGAAATGCATCACATATATTTTTATCAGTTTCAGATAGTGTATTTACTTTACAATTTTTTAAATATAAGTCTATGTCTTCATTTGATATTCGTTTTGAACTATATAGGTTTTCATAGTAGTCACACATTGCACCAAGAATAACGTCATCTTCGGTGAGATTATTTTCGCTTAAAACTTCGTGGATAACACTTTGTGTTTGGTGCTTCTTTTCTAAACTGAGAAAATATTTAGTATTTTTTTCACCATCACTAAACCAACTTTTTAATATATATCCAAAACATGAAATATATTCATGTCGATATAACTATTATGTATGAATTTTTATTGTTCTATTTCAAAATTTCCTTCTACATGTATAAATGCAATACAGAATGAATAAAAAATTGGTTCTGATTTATATAGTGGTAAGGCGATAAAAAGTATAAAAGATAGGCCCCTATACGCTACCGTAGAAAATAGGCGTTATTACGCTTGACAGTGTAAGAAAGGCGTTATAATGCCTTTTTAGCAGTATAACGCCTTTTTTAAAATGCGTATTAACGTTAACGCCTGTTTTCGCGTTATTACGCTTTATGAAAAGGCGTTACAATGTCTTTTAAAAAGGCATTATAACGTTGAAAGCGTTTTTTTCGCGTTATAACGCCTTTTCAAAAGGCATTATAAAGCCTTTTTTGCGTTTTAACGCCATTTGAAAAGGCGTTTTAACGCCATTTATTTTATTTATCAGTGATATAAATGACATTGATAGGCTTTCGTACCAAACAGTATAAAAGGCCTCTTTAAAATCAATAAAGGCACAGTATAGTTTTTCTATAATAAGAGTTTGAGTAAAAAAATGTAAAATTAGTAAATTATATAATGTAGAGTATCCTTTTCTAAACCCTGTTTAGCTTTCATTATTTAAAGTAATACTTTCTGCATATGTCTCTAAACAGTTTCTTAAAATGCTAGTAAATAGTTTCCCCAGGCAGCTTAAGAGGGTAATAGGACGATAGTTCTCAGGTAGTAACAGGTCCCCTTTGTTTTTGTAAATTGGCTTTGCAATACCTATTAACCATTCTTTCGGTACTATTTCAGAGTCGTATATAAGATTAAACAGTTTCTCATATATCGTAAGAAAATGGAAATGGTAGCACAAATATGCTACCGTCTATGTTTTTAATCCCACAGTGACTGCCTACACAAAGGACAAGTATTCCCACTGTAAAAAAAAAAAACACGTTGTTAACGTTACTACTGGAAATAAACAAACAAATATAAGACAGGGGCATTCACAGTTAAGCCTGCTTCACATGGGTTGTCATATCTAACAACACATTTGAGTATGAATTTATCACACATGAAAAAAGCCTAACCAGTATATAAACAGAGTAATATCAGATCGGACAAACATAAGAAACGTATTAACAGGTGGTTTCGATGGAACGGATTCGCGAAGAACAGGTACCTCATTGAAGGAGTTATATCAATAGCTACAGAATTGATATGATTATAAAGTAGGTTGGGACAGGTTGTGCTTTATAAATCGTGATGTGGTTTATAAAAGATGGTAAAATATTTCTACCAAGATTCTATCATTTTAACAAGCTAAGCTTTATAACTCTAACGGCTAGTACGCAAGGAAAAGAGCGAACTGAAGCTGCACATTCCTCAAGAAAAATAGTTTGACTGCATCCTATAATTCTTTCATTCCCAGTAGTCCCATGCTAAAAATGGTTGAACATTAATTAGGAATTTTCGGCTCATGACGATTATCAAATTCTTTTGAGTATCAAACAAGCATGGAAAAACCAAGAGAGCTAATTTATGCCTCGTTTCCTTGTGGTTAAAAAAAAAAAACAAGAAAACAAAAGCAATTTTTACATATGAAATGCTCGTATCAATTTCATATGAAATGAGTCACGTGAAATTTCAAACGAATTCCAATGTTGTGATTAATTTTTATTTCTTAGTTTCTGTGTGTTTACACCAACATGATTAAATTTATTTATTTTTGGTTTTTTTATTTTTGGTTTTTTTGGGGGGTCGGTGGGGGTGGGGTTAAATTGCTTACTTCTACAATTTCGGCCACTATGCACTTTTCAAAAAAAGTTAGAATTCAATATACCATGACCTGTAGAAATACACAAGTTGGTATATCGAATAACAATTAATTAACGATCCAAACTTGTCGTTTCTACACGATCTATGCAGCTGGCATGGACACTACAAGGTCCTGTATCCAACTGACGATCATTGGGGATAACGACTAATTTATAGGCAAAACATACTTGAGTTAATAAACAGAGTTACTCTTGGCATAATAGATAATTAATTGAAAGGATTACTCAAGATTTATAATTAATTTAATTACAGGTGACACCTTAAAAATTAATGTCCGGCGGTCAACATCTTATAAGAACTAATTAGCACTGGATTCGAGAAGCAATATATCACTCAAAATAAGTCATTGTCACCCGGTGACAATACGCTGGGCGCTCTTTTGGCGGTTTTTAACCGTTGTTTGCTTAGGGGGTTCTCCCATTAGCTTACCATCTTCCACTAGCTAGTGTACCCATACCACATGATGATTACATACCGTTTATAATTAGAAATCAGAGTAGAAATGTCAACATGGTACAATATACCGTTCTTCCTGATACTCAGGCGTCATGGTAAACCCAACTAGGTCTGTTCCTCTCAGCTACAGGGTGGTTATGTCCCTCTTATTCTTGTTGTAGAGAGAATGCCAAGACATGCAGCCATACTATGCTACAACTCTCAGACAGCACAGACAGTAGGCAATGTTTCTTACCAGGTTTCTAGCTTATTGTTTTCCAAAAAACAAAAATCCGGTTATTGAAATGGTGAAAATGGCGGGCGGGCGACTGCCAAAAGGGTACCCTTATTGTACGGATAACTCCTCCTACAGTTTTCCAGTTAGGAAGTTGCTCTTTTGCAAATTAATTGTACATATATCTGAGGTGTGCATATTGCTAGGATATTGAATTTTGATAATTTATGAAAAAAACACCAGCTGTTGAACTTAGTAATTCTTTTTGCAAAATATTGCATATAGGGTACCCCTATTGTACGGATAACTCCTCATACAGTTTTCAAGATAGGAAGTTATCTTTTGCAGATCTGTTGTACATATATCAGAAGTGTACATATTGCTAGGGTTTTGATTTCTAATAATTGATGAAAAAAATACCAGCTGTTGAACTTAGTCATTTTTGGCAAAATATGACATAAAGGGTACCCCTATTGTACAGATAACTCCTCCTACTGTTTTCAAGATATGAAGTTGTTCTTTCGCAAATCAATTATACATATATCAGAGGTGTGCATATTGCCATTATTTTGATTTTTTATTATTTATGAAAAAATACCAGCTGCTGAACATAGTCAATTTTTGGCAAAAATATTGCATATAGAGTACCCCCATTTCTCTGGAAAGGTAGTGTTCATCAATTCATTGTTGACAAATGGATTATGGGTACTGTTCACACAAAAGAAAACCCGGTTTGCGGTCACATTGAAGTTTTTCTCTTGTTTTGATTTGATTATTGGGAAATTAATTTCTATCATTAGAGTCCTTGCACTTTTTCAATATCCAGTTATGGACTTTTATTAGGTAGGAGAGAGGGTGTGGGGTCGGCCATTGCCATATTTTAGATTTTTTACTCCGGAATGGAGCTTAATTAAATGTATATATGAGATTCTCGACAAGTCTGTGTATGGTCTATTGTACTCAGGTGACCGTTAAGGCCTATTGGCCTCTTGTATATATATATATATATATATATGTGTGTGTGTGTGTGTGTGGGTGGGTGGGTGGGTGTGTGTGTGAGGGTGAGGGTGTATGTGTGTGTGTGTGTTAATTTGCGTTATCTATTTTTCATTCTTTCATTAGTCGTTTTGTTAAATACAATCTTAAATATTGATTAACGGTTAGTTGACTGAATAAAGTTTTTCTTCTATTTCATTGGTTTTTCATTTATATTTATCATGCAATAGTAAACTTTTAGTATAAGTACACACTTACCACGCTTCCTCTATGTAACGTTTACATTTGCATCCATCGACATCGTACGCATCATATAGTATGTAAATTTAATATTGAATTAAGTGTTTCGTTGCCATTTATGATTTGATCTAAGAAATTATTTTGATTGCACGTTTTGTATTTTTTGCAGACAAAGTTCTAACCTTTGCATAATGATTCTGTAAGATCTAACTTGCATTAAATACAGAACATATTACTTATAAGATTATGTTCATAAATACTTGTATACAAAAAGTTAACTTTTCTTTAAAAGAAAACAATATGTTTTCATCTATGTTTTAACTTGATTTTTGTATTTTTGAATTAAAATTTTGGTTGTCTGTTGTTTTATGCCAAGGTCTTAGTTAAAATCGAAATAAACGTAAATTCGAACATTGTTACTCTAATCCTGACCATGCCCCTTAAGCAAACAAAAAAGTTAAGTCTATTAAGTTGGAAAATGATAGAAAAAACGGTTGATTATGAATAAAAAAATGATTAAATATCCCACATGGGCATTAGAATGTATTATTTTAAAACACTTGTGATAAACGCAATATTCTAGGAAAAGACTGCCAAACCCATGCAAGTGTAACTTCTCCCAACATTTACCCTATACAAAATATTTTGGAGAGAAATAAATAAAAATGTAGATAGTATATACATCAATATGGCATGGCCGTTGTCCCATAATCGACTCATTCTGTGCATCTAACTACATGGATAATTGTCTAGCTTTAATTTTCTTTATATAATTCGCCGATAACTTGCAAAACATACATAGGTTTGGTAAAACGGGTCGAGGAGTAGTAAAGGTTGTACTGTACTTACCCTCTCGACACAATTTGGTCGTAACACTTGCTGAAAAGAAAAAAATATCCTAAAGCGTACATAATCATTATTGAAAAAATGAATTTGAAACAAGTAGACTCGACTTATAGACTTGTAATGAACAAAAAAATTCAAAGCTATAGATAAAATAATGTGACTACACCATGTCCCTTACTAGTGTATAAGATGGCCACAGGAAAGAAATCGAATACATTCTCTGGATGTGTGAAGAAAACTCAGACATACCGGACAGTCCGAGTGAGACAACTTCTCAATGCACTATTAACAATAACGTAACATAAATGAAAATGAATTCACTGAGAGGGCTGGGTGGCCGTGGCCACTTTAAAAACTAGATTGATCTCCTCAAAAAACAGAGCTTATTTTAAGATATAGGGAAATCTTTTTCAATTTTAACGCTTAACTAATGCATACATTGTTGACTACCCAATCTCCTTAAAACGGGAGGTTAAAATATAGTTTATAGTTACTACAGGTTAATAATTTTTTGTATAAAACACACACGAGAATAAAATGAGTGAAATCTCTCACCTTGTGATTATCTTTCATGGTCAAAGACAAACAGACATCACAAACATCGCAGTGGTAAAAGTTTTTCCCCCCTCCAATCCTAAATTGTTTATAGGTTTTAAACTTTTTTTGTAAAGTACATTTTAATAACATTTGAAGTATTATACATGAAACTAACTTACCAGGTATATATTAAGAGAGATGACTATCAATATGTATTCAAGCAAATATATTTACTTGTCAAATGATTATAAAATGATGTAAATGATTGAAAAAAAAGAAACATTACTATGGAAAACATTCCTTTGTACATGTTTACTTTTTATGCTTTAATGTACTATAATATAGTAAGTGGTTTTCTTGCTTGAACTTTTCTGATGATTTTGCCAATATATTAACTTCGATGTAAAAGGTTAAATTACAACCCTCCCTTATTCTGTTTTTACCTACAAAGACCACACTCATCACAGTGAAACTGCTGCTTGTCCTCATCGTCATAGAGACGGCAGATCTCACAGAAATAATTCCCAAACTTTGTACCGCATTCCTCACAGGAACTCTGCACCTGTAACAGGTGTCAATAATGACGTGTCTGTTTATCAACTCAAAGTATTGATATCACAACAAGTTTTGTAAAAAATATTTATTTCACACCAATCGTAACCAAATTGTATGATACTACAACTCTTCTTACTGTAATATTGTTTTTCCTCTTTCTTCATATAATGATGGAGTTCGTTGTATCACCAAAAATAAAAAACAACAACAACAACATACACCAATGAAGTATTATATTTCTAATGGACTTGATCTAATCGAACTGTCCTTTCTGATATACATTACCAATTTAATATACAACATGTATACATATGTAAAATGCGTAAAAAAAAAAAACTTCCAATGTTTCTCCATAAGCAAGATATGGACCGGACACAAATTTTGCACTTTTTTGGCAGTGACCTTAACCTTGCCCAAATGACCTTGAGTCAAGGTCATGCCATACCCTTAGGTCATAAGCAATCTTTGTGTGAAGGAAAAACTTCCAATGTTTCTCCACAAGAAAGATATGAACCGAACACGAATTTTGAACTTTTTCTGCCAGTGACCTTGACCGAATGGCCTTGAGTGAAGGTCATGACATACCCTTAGGTCATAAGCAATCTTTGTATGAAGTAAGAACTTCCAATGTTTCTCCAGAACAAAGATATGGACCGGACGCGAATTTTGCACAGACAGACGGACAGGCGGACGGGCGGACAGGCGGACGGACGGACAAGGTGATTTCTATATACCCCCAATCTTTGTTTGCGGTGGGTATAATAAGTAATATAAGTAGTATAAGTAGTATAATATATATATATATATATATATATATATATATATATATATATATATATATATATATATATATATATATAATTTTCTGGAACATTCTGGAGTGGTCAACATGTATGGTCATTTTTTTAAAAGAACATTCTAGAATCTTTAATTCCGTGTATGTCCATGATGTTCCAGTAACATTTTGTTTTTACAATTTCTAGTATTTTCTAGATTTCTGTTAAGGAAGGAGTCTTTTCGTTATCAGACATACTTCTTATATTAAAAATTCATGAAATCTGGACACAGTCAAACAGATCATATAACCAAATGATTTGATCAGTTTAATCAAATTTGACCATCTTGTTTTTGCATAAAGGTCAGGTCAAGGTCACTACCTTTTTTCTCAACTTAATGGATGATAAAAATCAGTGTAGTTATTTGCAGTTATGTAGACATCTGTTTAAGATATTTCTATTCTTCAATGAAATGATAAAATATCAGAATGTCGATCAGTTTATACTCCTAAATTAGAATTAGTAATTAAATTAAAATTGACATTGCTTAGCCCGCATTTCCTTTAATATTTTTAAATGTTGAAGATATTTTGATTTTTTTTATGCTTCCAATATTAAAATATATCTGATTTTTACATATTATGAAGACTTTATATAAAGATATCAATTTACAGAAAAGCTAATATATTGACCATTTAATAAGAGAGAAAATCCGATTTTAGTGATTTTTTTCACACAAATCTAATATGTATACAATGAGCACTTAAAAAAGCTAAACAAATGTGATTTAATTGGGAAATAATATTTTAAAAACATATTCTTAAACCCAAGTATCTTATCATTAGTTCACATTAGTTGAAAAAATCAAAGATTAATGTTATTGTTTTAAAAATGCTTAATAGACCCATGAATCTACAGCAATTCTAATTTGCAACAAGAGGCACATGGGCCACATCGCTCAACTGAACAACAGTTCCTTGTAACATTCTATTTCTAGCATATGCTATTTTCATTTTAAACTTTGAACCCCTTTCTGGGGCCCCAGTATTGGTCTGTGGTTTATGGTTGGCTTTAACAATTTAGAATCTACACTATTTGAGGATCCTTGCATAGCAATCTCACAAACTGTAGCATTATAGTTCTCGAGGACAAACTTTTTAAACATTTTCCATATATATTTCTATGTTAAACTTTGACCCCGTCTTGGGTCCCCAGTATTATTCCAGGAGTCACTATTTTAAAAATATTGAATCTACATTATTTAAGGTTGAATGTATAGTAATCCCACAAATTGTAGCATTGTAGTTCTTGAGAAGAAGATTTTTAAACATTTTTCCTATTTACTTCTATGTTAGACTTTTAACCCCTCTTCAGGCCCCAGTATTAGTCCGGGGGTCACGATCTTATTTATAATATATAATAGCCACGGATGCTTGCATAGTAATCTCAGAAACTGTTGCACTGTACTTATATATGTTAAACTTTGAACCCCGCCTGGGGCCCCAGTTTTGATGCGGGGGTCACGATTTTTACAATTTGAAATCTTCACTATATATACAAGTTTTTGTAAAAATATTGATATTTCTGGTGCAGTGCTTCTTGAGAAGAAGATTTTAAAACATTTTTCTTATATATTTCTATGCGATCTTTGAACCCCACCTGGGGCCCCAGTATTAGTCTTGGGATCACGGCTTCCACAATTTAGAATCTTCACAATTTGAGGATGCTTGATTAATAATCTCAAAAACTGTAGCATTGTAGTTCTTGAGAAGAAGATTTTTAAGCACTTTCCCTTTATACATCTATGTTAAACTTTGATCCCCTTCGGGGGCCCCATTGTTGATCCGGGGGTCACGATTTTATCAATTTAGAATCTACAATAGCCACGTAGTAATAGTAATAACCCAAACTGTTGCAGTGTAGTTCGTGAGAAGAAGATTTTTAACATGTTTCTTATATATGTTAAACTTTGAACCCCACCTGGGGCCCCAGTTTTGGTCAGGGGGTCACGATTTTTATAATTTAGAATCTTCACTATATATACAAGCTTTTCTGTAAATATCGGTATTTCTGGTACACTAGTTCTTGAGAAAAAGATGTTTAAACATACGTATTTCTATGTTAAATTTTGAACCCCGCCTGGGCCCCAGTTTTGGTCCCGGTGTCACGATTTTTATAATTCAGAATCTTCACTATATATACAAGTTTTATCGTAAATATTGGCATTTCTGGTGCTGTGGGTTTTGAGAAAAAGATTTTAAAACATTTTTCCTACGTATTTCTATGTTAAACTTTGAACCCCGCCTGGGGCCCCAGTTTTGGTCCGGGGGTCACGATTTTTACAATTTAGAATGTTCACTATATATACAAGCTTTTGTGTAAATATTGGCACTTCTGGTGCAGTGGTTTTTGAGAAGAAGATTTTAAAACATTTTTCCTAAGTATTTCTATGTTAAACTTTGAACCCCGCCTGGGGCCCCAGTTTTGGTCCGGGGGTCACGATTTTTACAATTTAGAATGTTCACTATATATACAAGTGTGTGTGTAAATAATGGCATGTCTGGTGCAGTGTTTCTTGAGAAGAAGATTTTAAAACATTTTTCCTAGTACGTATTTTTATGTCAAACTTTGAACCCCGCCTTGGGCCCCAGTTTTGGTCCGGGTGTCACGATTTGTACAATTTAGAATCATCACTATATATGTATATACAAACTTTTGTGTAAATATTGGCATTTCTGGTGCAGTGGTTCTTGAAAAGAAGATTTTTAAAGATTTTTCCTACGTATGTCTATGTTAAATTTTGAACCCCACCTGGGGCCCCAGTTTTGGTCCCGGTGTTACGATATTTACAATTTAGAATGTTCACTATATATACAAGTTTTTGTGTAAATAATGGCATTTCTCGTGCAGTGGTTCTTGAGAAGAAGATTTTTAAAGACGCACACCCTATACTCGCTGTTTCGCCTTTAAAAACCCTTTAAAAACGGTTTAATCCTTTATTTCAAGAGTTTAAAGTTCCCTTTCCATAAGGATGCTTTGTACCAAGTTTGGTTAAATTTGGCTCAATTGTTTTAGAGAAGAAGTCAAAAATGTGAAAAGTTTACAGACGGACAGACGGACGGACGACGGACAACGGGTGATCAGAAGGACTCGCTTGAACCTTGAGTTCAGTGAGCTAAAACATGTGACATTTTTCTACGCCAATGTTCCGCCAAAAATTTAGTCTTTGTTAGATTCTAAACTTTGATTACTATTTCTATGCCAAGAAAAATATGATATTTTAATTTCCTTTCATCTTGATTTAATGACCATTTAATCAAATGTACTTTTGACAAGTCGAAAACCAGAAAAGACTCCTTCCTTAATGTATATATATACTGTCAATTTAATGCACAAAAAAGACTGGAGTACAAAGAGGCATGGATAAGATAGTTGTTGGATACTATCATTGGGACATTGTGTGTACAAAAACGGACACTTTATTGTATGTGTGTTAGGATTCTTGCTGTTAAGTTTGTACTTTTTGATTTTTATATATTATTGTAAATAAATTGTTGTTAAATTTAAACTGTGATTTTTGGCTTTCGGATTATTCTGACCCATAACAAATGATTGGCCATCTTTATATGCAAATTGCTTTAAAATTCTTGTATCAAGATGATAACATTGTTTCAGCAATATACCAGTGTCTTATTCCGATCACTTTCAAATAAAAAAAATCAACAATAATTGTCTTGATTTGGAATGACATTTTTATACTTACCAGTTGGACTCTTTTACAGGTAAGACAATGTACCTGCGTCACCTTCTTCCTGATAAGCTCGTGATTCTCTTTCTCATCGTGGCATTCTCGACAGATATAAGTCTTGTTACAGCATGGAGTCTGAGGAAGAAAAAATAATTATGACAATGATAATTACTTCGAATGTGCACTCAGGTGCCAAAAGTATGTCAATTTTTTTTTCTTTTCACTTTATACTTCATTAAAAACCAACATTTTTCAAAGAATCGTTGAAAAGTAACCCCTTGGCCAATTTTGAAAAGCCTTGGATTGATAAACTTAGAAATTCTCTAGCTTTTTTGCATCACATTTACATATTTTTTCAACCTTCAGTTCCTGAGATTTGGTATTCACAATCCAAAGTAAGATTGTTTGGCTCACATTTTGCAAAAGATATATAGTATAGCTCTTAAAAAATATCTTTGTGTATTTAGAATATCAAATTTTACAAATGAGTTGTTAAAAAAAACTGTTTCAATACATGTCAAAAAGGTGCAAATTCACTACCTATATACTTTAATCAATATAAATTTCTTTAAAATCTGACAAAAATAGCAACAAAAAACCTTTTTAAAATAAGTCTTGTTTTCAATGAAATATATAGGGAAAAAATAAAAAAAATTGACATACTTTTGGCACGCGAGTGTGCATTAAAAACTGAGAAAATTCGAGATATATATAAATCTATCCATGGTTCTCTTACGATCAAAGCGCATTTTCTTTTGTAGTGTTCACATCCGTATGTCTCAGCTCTAGCCATGATAGATGTGTACAATTTTTATTATTAGTATTAAATTCACAGTCCAATATGTCCAAAATTGTAAAATTATCGTTCAATGAACTTTCGTTTTCGCTTGGTAAACTATTTGGTTCGCCAGCAGTAACACCCCTATGAATGTTATTGTCATTTAAATTTAGACCACGTGGTTTTATTTTACCTTTTCAGTTTCGCAGTAAAAATCGTGTCTCGTGGTTATTGTCTATTTTCTAGAATATAGGTACTTGTAGTCAAATATAAATTAAAATCTAGACGTATATTGATTTTAAACTTTATCTTCATTCATTGGTAGACAAAATGGGTTCTAGAAATAAATGTGACAATAGAAAATATCACTTTTTTGCTGTTGCAACAATTAACATGCTTAGTAGCGACCACCCATAAGAATTAATTTTCGATCCGCGCCTGACCTAGTAAAAGCATCAATAGTGAAACAGACTACACTATTTTATGCAGAATGTTCATTGAGAATGGTTTTATATACTATGTTTTTACACAAAATAGACACCCATTCTTTTATTAAAAAAGCATGGTATTGCACACCAAAGCACTAAACATGGCTATGATTTTATCAAGCAACCCAATGTTTATATTTTTAACCACGTGTAGAGTGGTTGAACACGAACGATAACTCTGTTCTGAATACCATCGTTTAGTTTAAATAACCGCCAGATGATGAAATAAGACATAGATCTTAATAGATTTTTATGTTTTAACATATATCAAAGTAAGATATGATACGAAAAGCGACCAGTACTTAAGTATTTTGAGAATATTATCCGAACACTCATACTTCCGCTCGAAATTTCACAGGAACTGAACAAATCTCGGGAAAGTCTCGTGAACTTTTATTCGAGCACCTCTGGAATTTATTACATACTTAGCAACGATAAAGAAAACATTCCGAACACATTCGCAGGGGTGAGTAATTAAGTGCGTTCAGAGTGAGTGGGGTCAATCAGCTAACATCCGCGACTGTATCCTGGCGTCATGGGTTTCCGATAATCTAACACTAAACGATGTCTCTAATGATTGGCTCTTTAGTCAACAATTTTAAAACTATATCATATTTTACCTCAAACAGCATCGAAAATCGCCGATACTAAATCAAAGAAAAGTCGTCAGTATATGCAGTTTTCGGATATAAATAAACTTGATGCCGCATTTGACCATTAAAAATCAGCGTCATGGGTTTCCAATAGAATGATTTATCAACAAATTTCTTCAACTATAATTAAAATACACCTGAAATAACATCATAAATATATCTAATAATGTTTTTAATTGTTTTTTTTTTTAAGTTTTTATTTCAACTGAAATCGTTCAGTTAATTAATTTTCCCCATAAATACATTTCATCACTTAAACGTTCTACAATACCATTATTTGTATGATTATGAGTTACATTTTAATTCCCGACGAAGCTTAATTTATAGATTAATTTATAGCGCTCTTCGGCCTCGATACTAAGAAAACTTTTCAAAGTCACGTAATAATTTTACCATGAAAATATGGCATCAGAGGTATATTTTATCAAACGACTTTTATTAAAGTAATACAAAATGTAGTAAAAAATAGTATTTTATTAGTCTCTTCAGTAATTGTGTAATTTAAATATTTGCAAGCAGCATAACTAGGGCATATTTATAAAATCGAAAGGAGACTTCGTACGTCCAGTGTCGTAAGTAATTAAAAAATGACGTCCCTTTGGAGAAAACTCATACGACCAAAATAAACTATCGGAAACAAATGACTATAGGAAACACATGACGGCACGATACTCGGCAATGCTGGTACCGGACATCCATGACTGTACCTGCACGCTAATGTTTAAGTCGGAATATCCGGATTGTTTTGTCGTATAAAATATGTTTATATTTATAGAATGTAATCGTAGAAAATATATCTAATGAATATTTATGCAAACAAAGAGAATGCTGTGGTGTTTTCTAATCTGCTGTATGGAACGCCGTTAACGCAAAAAGGGAAACATAAACAGTGTAACTTAATTTTAGCAAATGTAAAGTAAATATTGAGAATCATAGAAAATTTTCAGCGTACGAATTCATTTTAAGGATCAACATTATCGCTAATAAAAACAAATAAAGTAATTAAATTACCAAGATAAACCATATTTTTATGAGTAGAATAAACTTAAGGTTTAGGGATTAAGGCTAAAATAGGTTGTGCCTGCTGCCAAATCCCATTCAAGATATATTGAATATAATATTGGGGGAAAAAGCCTCTTGAGGTTTGTTCATTGATACACCGACGAACAAATATAAATATTTGAGCAAACAGCATCAATGTGTCTATTTACCTCCAGCTACAATAAAGGAAAAGTATACATCAGTTATTATACAGTTAAGGTACGTATCATTTACACAACCCAACGAATTAGTTTAATTATAGATATCCTTTATTCACACCTGTACCTGGACATGTGCATAATAAAAAACATCAATGACTGTACGTGTCCTATAAATGCAATATAACTTACATCCACGACTGTACCCGTGCCTGATTAACAAAATCCATGACTGTACGTGTCCTATAAATGCAATAAAACTTACATCCATTACTGGACCTGTGCCAGATTAACAACATTCATGACTGTACCTGTCCTATAAATGCAATAAAACTTACATCTACGACTGAACATGTGCCTGATTAACAACATCCATGACTGTACCTGTCCTTTAAATGCAATATAACTTACATCCATGACTGTACCTGTACTATAAATGCATTACAGCTTACATCCATGACTGTACCTGGGCCTGGTCAACAACATCCATGACAGTACCTGTCCTATAGATGAAATATAACTTGCATCCACGGCTGTACCTGTCCTATAAATTGAACTAAACTTACATCCACGACTGTACATATGCCTGATATACAACATCCATGAATGTACCTGTCCTATAAAAGCAATATAACTTACATCCAGGACTGTACCTGTGCCTGATTAACAACATCAATGACTGTACTGTCCTATAAATGCAATAAAACTTACATCCACGGCTGTACCTGTGCCTGATTAACAACATCCATGACTGTACCTTTCCTATAAATGGAATAAAACTTACATCCATGACTGCAATATAACTTACATCCACGACTGTGTTATTTTTACCTAAAGGAGCTGCAGATAAAATGGAAAAATGAAAGTTACAGAAGTCGGTGTAAATCTTTTTGTTTGCATGCAACGTTGTTTATAAAGCAGTGTAGAATTTTATTTAGAATGTTTGTACTGACTTTTATTAGACCATGAAATATATTTGAAAATGGTTACACAGACAAATGTGGTAGATTTCACGCTTTATAAAATGGGAATCCTCATTGTTGTGAAAAATGCGTCCTTGAAAAAAAAATTAATTTAATCTTAACGTTCAGAGTCCGACAATTCCTTGAAAACTGCCATTTCCAATTTTTGTTTCAAAGAGGCATATTTTTAAAAAAAACTAACTTTTGGGAAAAATGATTGATATTTTTGAAATCTAAGAACGCTGTGTAATTTCCCCTTTTATGTCATGTCTAGAGTAGTCAAGTGGTTACACCGTTAGATTAGAGTATAATCGACTCCGACTTTTTTGATTGGTTTCGAATCCCAGAACAGTTGGAATTTTTTTTATACTTAAAAGTCTTTGTTATGTAGATAAGCTGAAGTCCCCCCCCCCCCCCCCCCTACTCCTGGAAAACTCAAAATTCTTAAATTTACATAGTAACATTACCTAATATATGGCTCGGATTCCCACCACCACCACCATCCCACCCCTGGCAAACCTAAATATCCCTCGGACCCCTCATTTCTCCCTGAAAAAAATTCTGGATCCGCGCATAAAAACGTTCCGGTACGTTTTCTCCAGGTTACGACTTCTCCAGGGTACGATTTCTCATGATACTTCTTTGCACGCCATCTAGCGTTTATTCAGTGCATGAGTGTTGGTTTTGCATCGTATCGTTTGTTTTGCAACGGTGTCTGTTGATTTTGCAATGAGGCTGTTGGTTTTGTTTTAAGCTGGTCTGTTTCGTATTTTAGCATGTTTTTAAAAATAAGTTGTTCGTTTTGTATTAACGTATTTTTTCCCTTTCCGCCGCCCATATTAGAGCGTAATCCGAAATATCTGACTTTTTCCTGTTTTATTTTACGATTTGGATATTTTACATGCCAGGAAAACGTCAGAACCGGCGCCATTACGAAAAGTGGAAATTCGCCGCCTCCAACTGGATCCGGAGGCGGCATTCTCGGCTCGAATTTAAATATTTACGAGTGGAATCAAATGTTTCACTCACAACTAATTAATAAAACGATGATTTTGCTGCTCAGTAATATCGTTTTTATAGGTCCTTACATCCCATAAAAAGGCTCTTGAACACATTCTATCGAACTGTTGAGATTTGTTTTGATTTCGTGCATTTTTGAAATCTCGCGAGAAAATAGGTCAACAACACTATTATTTATCAGTATGATTACCAAAATGTGCAGTAAAATTATATTTTAAGCTGTATTATTGATTTTTAAATATATATATATATTTAAATTTGCGCCTAGAATGCCACTTCCAGTTGGAGGCGGTGAATTTCCAGTTTTGGTAATGGCGCCGGTTCTGACGTTTCCCCGGCATGTGAAATATCAAAATCGATAAAATAGCCAGGAAAACGTCAGATATTTCGGACTATAGTCTGTCCCAAGATATTCATGCAGCACATTTGGCCGATTTTTAATAAAAATACACATACATGTGAAAGATGTGCAATTGAAATCGATGGAAAATTTCCAAGATATCTTCATTGACACATTATCATTTTTCACTCATAAAAGTTCACAGGAACGAAAACAGATTTCTTACGGAGATTTACAATGGGGAATGTTTACATCTTTTCTCCATTCGGAAATACTCGGAATACCTCGCGCAATTTTTCAACCTTATCATCCGGGTGTGCTTCAATACAAAATCCCCGTAGACATCACATTTTTTAGCCATGTATTGAAACATAATCAGCTAGAGGGGGCGTTTCAACGGAGAAATCTTGGAAAATTTTCATACTTTTGAATGAACATCGTTTGAACCCTTATAAATATCGAGTAATTAAGCAAATTGTGAATCCAGGATATCTTGGGACAGAGTATAATTAGAGCGTTGTACAAAAACAACAAAGCTGAGTTATACGATACGATACTGGGATGTAGTTTGCTCAAAATGAGTTCTCATTTAAAGTATAGATATATTCCTTAAATTGACAGAAAATTCTAAATTCTAAGCAAGTCTGTTACAAACTTCGGCAACCGTGCGTTTGTAACAGTCAATACTTTTAGTACTTTGATGCCAAAATTTCATCGGGTTTGGTATACATACCGAAGCAAAATAGAAATTAGAATGTTTTAGTTTTAGCAGGAAAGGAGTTGGTGACAATATTTAAAAATCAAAACACAACCTCTGATGAAGATTTATGCAGCCCATGCAACTACAGACTCGTATGCATGTATCATTTTTGGAAGATTGTAAAATGTTGATGACATAAGACACATCACTATTAGCATAGTGATCAAAACACTTCATTCTGTCTTCAAATGCTCGCTGTGAAGCACGCTGTACTGTGCGAAGGATTATGCGATGAACAGTAAGGCCCCATGTACAAAAAATACCTTTTGATGATTCAAAAAAGTACCTGCATACGTACATGAACCTAGGATCTTGCACATTGATAAATTCAAACCATTATACAGGAAGGGAACAGGTAATCAAAACAGTCCATAGAATGTCTCTGTACACAGGGAAGCGGGACTCCATGTCATTACCTGTGAACTTCTGTCCGTCTCTGTTGCGTGGACTTAACCGTGGGAGCATGGAGTCGGTAATGAGCATCAATGGATCGTGCGAGTCCGGCGATGATTACAGATATGCAGAGGTTTCGCATCCAGCTCAGATGTTAGCCGGATTACAGACCTTACGACGGAGCAGCAAGCTTTGTGATGTTACATTGTGCGTCGATGGAAGGGAATTCCCATGTCACAGATGTGTTCTGGCTGCATTTAGTTCGTACTTTGATGCCATGTTTAGTGGGAACATGGTAGAGAGTCAGCAAAGTAAAGTCACCATCAATGGAATCGAATCCTCCATCCTAGAAAAATTGTTAGATTATGCTTATACATCAGAGATCACTATAAATAGGCAAAATGTTCAAAATCTTCTAGCAGCATCTAATTTACTTGAAATTATGCAAGTCAAGGAAGCTTGCTGCCATTATTTAGAACAAAACATGGATGAAACGAATGTTGTTGGAATCCACTGTTTTGCAGAAATACATGCTTGTGATGAACTACAGCAAAAATCTAGAGACTTCATTTTGCAGAATTTCACAGCCGTGTCACAAAATGAAGAGTTTAACAATTTATCCCAGAGCAAATTGACGGAACTTCTGTCGGATGACGAATTGATCGTGGATTCTGAAGAGATTGTATATGAAGCTGCCATGAGGTGGCTGGACCACAGTAGCGAAAACCGCCTGGGGGAATTCCACCATGTCCTTGAGTGTGTGCGATTACCCATGATCAATCCTTACTATTTACACGACTTTGTGGAACAAAATGATGTCATAAAATCTTGTGAACGTTGTAAGAAGCTTGTGGATGAGGCCAAAAATTTCCATCTCCTTCCCGACAGAAGAACAGAATTCAACAACAAACGCACAAGGATACGTAAATCTGCAGGTATATAGATCACAACATGTCACACATGTAAACTACTCATCCATCAGCATCACAGGAAATCAGAGTTGGTACAATACAACTACAATACTAATCATTAACAATTTCACTAAGTGAGACAATATCTTTATTTTAGAATAAGTGGGTCTTAACCAGTGATAATTTTTTTCTAGTAGAATAGATAATGCATGTAATTCTATGGAATCATTTAAATTCATAGGGTCGGTTTTTGATGGATCGTGAACTTTTTAATAGTACCAAGGGAAGTAATTTTGTGAATTCTCTAGAACCGGTACCTGTTCTATATAAAGAATGCACTTCATACATATTATTCATTAGGGATGTTAATTTGTGGATTTGGGATTACCTACAAAAAAATAAATAACATAGTTATAACACTAAGTAACGTTCTGTGGACAGTTTTGTGGACATCGTGAAGGCTGGGACAGACTATAATAGATAATATAGTAAATGTACTGCCGGTAATACACTAAAGTAATAAGTTTCTGTTGATTTTTTGATTGACAGGTTTTGTGGAGAATGTGGTGGATGGGACAGACTATAGTAGATAATATAGTAAATGTACTGCAGGTATGACACTAAAGTAATAAGTTTCTGTTGATTTTTGATTGACAGGTTTTGTTGAAGTGGTGGTGGCTGTGGGCGGAGAGGATGACAAGGTGGTGCTACGGAGCGTGGAGACCTTTGACCCCAATACATTGACCTGGAAACCACTCGCTAGTCTTCCATTTGCTATCAGTAAACATGGACTCGTTTCTGTTGGTAAGTTTTTGTCAAGACTCAATAGAGTAAATATATTTTCACACTGTGAAAAAAGATAAAATTTTTCATGAAATCTTAATTCACAATATTTACATTCCACATATTTTTTGCTTGTAAAGAGTGTGGAAAGCTTCTGCTGTTATAACATTGTAACAAACACAGGGTACTGAAAGGTTAAATTATGAGGTAATTATGACGTCACAAATGTTGAACACTGTTAAAGTGCAACATTACAAGCGAAAATCGAAGTTCACGCTTCTGGCTGTTACAGTGGTTCTTCCATTAATTTGAACTTACCCTTAGGATAATATCGTAATATTTAGGTATATATTTCACATTTGCAGACAAGGCAAGAAGTTAAAAAAATGTTAATATAAGCATTAAATTCTTAATTTTGGACATCGTTGGTCCTATAACACACCAGGCCATGCTTACAAATTATCGTACCACACTAATGCGCGGTACTCAATTTGTCTGAACGACCTGGTGTGTTATAGGACCAAAATAAGCATTCAATGCTCAAATAAGATCAATAATCAGCCAATAACCCAAATATGTTGATATTCAGGTGGTGCTTCCCTGTATCTGGCTGGAGGAGAGTATCCAGATGGGAATGCCAGCCGGAGTGTCTGGAGGTACGACCCCTGTTTGGATACTTGGGACGAGATGCAGAGCATGCAGACCCCCAGATCTGAGCTAGGTACAAAAATCTGAACTTTCATCAGTCTGATTATAATCAAACCTTCCCTTGCTCCTTTATTTTGACGCGACCATCAAAATAAAGGACCTAGTGGAAGATTTGATTTTAATCAGACTGATCTTTCATTTAATTACATGCATTCTGCTCTTCTGTATTGAGAAGTATGTTATACTGTTTCGGGCCAACTGTGCAAGGTGGTTACATGTTCATTGTTGGGGGGCTGGGATGACTGTGTACGTGTATTTAGGAGTATGTTTATACATGTACTATTTTGGACTGGCTAAGCTGGATGATTACATGTACATGTACCTTGTTTAGGGTAGGAATGGTTATATGAACTTTTATTGAGGGTACTGTTTTATTATTTAGGACTAGCTATGTTGGATGGTTACATGTATACTGTTGGGGGTTGGGATGACTGTATGTATTTAGGAGTATGTTTTCTGTTCAGGGCTTGCCATGCTGGATGGTTACATGTATGCCGTCGGGGGCTGGGATGGCACTATGAGACTGGACACTATTGAGCAGTATAACCTGTACACCAATGTGTGGTGCTATGTCTCCAACATGAAGATGGCTCTGACCAGTCCGGCTGTGGCAGCAGTGGATGGATGTCTCTTTGTCACTGGTCTGTAAAATACAGTCAATCCACTTCGTCTAGATTTTTGGGGTTACCACTGTCGTTGCCTTAAATTTATGTATAGAAATTATATGAAATCAATGTTGAACTATTATACTATACCAAACATATAACTGCAAACTTTCTGTACCAGTAAGTTAATTATGTCCAATTAATCCAGTTTATTAACACTCACACTGCATATTTCTTTCTTTTAAATCCAAGAACTATGATGAAACTTAATATACAGTAAGCTGAAAGTTTTGCATTCATATCTTTATATGATATCACTTTTTGTCATATTGCCTGTTGCAATGTTTTCTTTATTGGCAGGGGTGGTTTACTATTGGATGGGCAATTTCATGTTATCAAATGTTTCGAGGCCAATTAATATCCACAAATTCACATGAAAGTAAAGTATAATTAGATGCAGAATAATTAGATACATCTATATACCTGCTTTCAGGTGGAGCTGTGCTGGAGGATGGAGATGGGATAGAGCTAGTCCAGTGCTACAATCCACGCTCTGATGTCTGGTCAGAGAAATCCCCCATGTTAATCCCCCGCTCAGGCTCGGGGGCCTGTGTCCTGGATGGAATTATTTATATCATAGGTATACAAGCATGCAATTTTTGACAAATTAATTAATGTAAATTCACAGATTTTTCAAACTTAACAAATGGTGGTAGAAGGATCTCATATGTGTTCCATGAACTTTGCTATGTTACAAATATTATTACTCTTGAAACCTGTACTATCAGTAATTTTCATGTAACAGTATTCATTTTATAATTTAATTCATAATTTAAATTCTAAATTGGAATATGATTTGAATAAGTTGTATCAGAAGATGCAACAGCGCAAAAGTTTTAAAATTGGATGTTTGAGTTTCTGTGGCCCTGCTTTAGGTGGCTGGCATGCTTCAACAGAAAATACAAATAAAGTGGAGTGTTTCAATCCTCGCACCAACCAGTGGACTCAGAAGGCATCTCTGTCAGAGAGGAGGTACCGCCCTGGAGTAGCAGTAGTGGGAGGGAAGATCTATGTGTGTGGGGGAGAGGAGGGCTGGGACAGGTAATCTAATACAAGGAAATCACTTATGTATAGAGTAAATTTTTAAGGATTATCTAATATTAAATTTGTTACTACATTGTAATAACATTCTTGGGGACAGTATTTTGAGGAAAAACGATTTCTTGTCTACTGGTAATGATCATTAAAGAAGAATTGTCAAAATCTGATTTTCTTGTGTACCAGAAATCATCATTCAAATATAGACAAAATATGATTTACTTTTCTACCAGTTATCTCACCCAAGAAAAGACAATAGACATTTTGAATTTTAGTTTGTATAATTTTCTTCTCTATCCATACTCATTATTCAAATTTAAAGATAATTTTTAGAACAATTCACTTAAAGTCCAAAATATAACTGTTCCTTTATGAATTGTGATGAATTTAAAGTATATGGTACCTTATTCATTGTAGTTAAAATAAAAGCATGCCTATGATTTAATTATCAAGAAGAATTTGAAAAAAAGGGTTAAACTTTATAAATGCTTATGGAAGTTATACAAATGTAAGATTTCTTTATGTAGATACCATGACACAATTGAGTGTTATGACCCAGAATCCGACAGCTGGGAAATCATCGCAGAAATGCAGTCCAGTAGAAGCTGGCTCAGTTGTGTATCCATGGTGATCAGGAAAGAAATCATCAACAAAGAAAGATCTACCCCATTCTGCAATGTCTGATTGTCAAGCCAATATTCTATTTTCTTTCTTCCTGTCTAAAGGACTAAAGTGGTTCCCAAGGAAGCCATATCCACACTTGAGACTACCATAATTGATTTAAAATATCAGTACAATATTCTTCCTATGTAGCACGCATGTCCTTATCAGCACCCTTTGTAATTTCATTTATTCAATTAACCCCCCTTACCATTTCCTTACCCTACAATAAAGAACATGTCATATTAGAAGACATTTATGAATAATTTGTGTATCATTGTACCTGTTTTAATGAAAACCATACTGTTTCTAATTCCATGTAAAAGAATATTGAACATTACACCAATATTGACTATGTTAGTTTTCATTTATAAATGTACCATATGTAAATCACGTTTGTCAAATAGAAAAAACAGTCTTGAGTAGTTCCAATTAACCGCCTCCTATTGCTAAAGGAAGCACATAGTGTACTCAAAATACAAAGTTGTGTAGTTGGCTGCTAATCAATGTCAAGTTGATTGTGATCTACATTGCTACAATGCTTTAGAGTGATTTTGACAAGAAATTCAAACTGTGTTAGGTTGTAAGCAGGGGAGCTGGTCTCTTCTTATAAGCATGTTACTATTAAAAGTACCTTGAAATTTATGGTTATATGAGTTATCCCCCTTGACACATTTTCTACATTCCGTGCTTGTACTTTTACTGCCAGTGTCAATAACATGTCATTTATTAAATCATAGTTCTTGTCATTATATAGATCTGAGATTAGGATTTATGTACATAGAACATTTTATATTAAATTATTCAACTCTTGAATTATCTTACAATTTGTGTTGTCATCTGTGACAGTCATATTTTCACTGCACAATTCATAAGAGAGAGATATACAACAAAATACAATAAAATGCTTTCTTTGTCGCTTTATATGGGTTATGAATTAATGGTTGGGATCATTCCTGTTGTGAGTTGTATTTTTTCTGCTGTGTAGCAATATATACATTTCCCAGACAAAACAACAAAGAAAGCATTGTATTGTTTTATTCCTAAATGATAAAACAGAAAAGTAACACTGAAAAAGCTCTCAAAAATAGCTTTATTTATGGACTTTTGTCTTCATATTTCACGCTCAAGTATTGAAGATTTTGATCAAATAGAAAAACTATGTATCCCTTCCTTAATCAATCTAACATGTAATTAGAATAGCATTTCCTATGCTTTGCATCCAGAGATTTTCTTTGAAGCAACTCCTTGGACTGAACTGTTATTTCAACTTTCAACAGAAGAAGATCATTACTGGATGAACTCCAGACTTAAAAACAATTTCTTTATTTGATATGTCCTGTCTGCATTAGGGTATGTTGTGTGACAAATTTTTCATTTGCCTCTCCCTCCAGTCTTCGGAGAGCCCTGAAATGGATCTGGGCTGCTGATTCTGCATTTCCATCCGGATGTTCTGACTCCAGCCTGATGTAGTCAATCCAGATCCCTGTAACCAATCAGAAAATAGGTTACAAAATGTCCTTTAAAAATATAACAGTGTAAAGAGGGGTTCATTGCCTCTCAAAACTTTCACATATTCCACAGAAGTTTCTCTACTTTATACCCATTTAATTGCTTTGACAAAATCATTAAATACCAGGATTAGATGATCCAAACTCCTTCACTGCATCTTCATAAGCTTTTCTCAAGAATTTTATCTTCTGTTTAGCCTTTAATTCAAAGAAACAAGATGCATCAAGATCCAATGATGATTGATTGCATCAAATTGTGTTGTAGACAGTAGTAAATGTACCGAGTAGTACCCAAACAATTTTGTTTTGTACAAATATATACCTCATTGTCAAATAAAACATAATTCTCTAATATGTTAGCCTAAAAGTACATGCTAGTGGTACTTTAAATTTCATTTGATGCGATGTTATAGAATGAATATAAGATGTTATGCAATTTTATTTACCTAAACTGCAATGTCATTTTTCAATCAATGAAAACGATCAGTTTTGTTTTTAAAAGTAAGAATATTTTTTGTGTAACATCAGAAATTGATTAATTTTATTTTAGGCATTACCTATGGCATGTAAATTCCTAGTTTTTCTGGTCATATAAGTGCTTACATAGCTGGTCTTGCCATCTTGTGAATAATGGTTCATAGGTTTGAAAAAGCCATAATGTAAAAAAAATAATCAAGTATGAAGGGGCCAAAAACTGTCAGATACTTAATCAACAGAAGCAGGAAATTTTAGAAACCACAGAACCATAGAAAAATGAACCATCATTTTGCAGCCAAATTCATCATCAGAGGCCAATATCCAAGATAGGGACAGACAAACTTTGACATTTATAAAAAAAAAAGAAGACAAAAATGAAGAACATTGAATGATTTAAGATGAGGATTGTCTCTTGTCTGTGTAACCTCAGTGATGTGAATTGATGTCTTCTCCAACAGACTGATGGATAGAGAGATAAATGATGGATAGAGAGATCAATGACGAATATCGATCAATGTGTCTGTGATGCAATAAATGGTGTCAAGGAAAACTTTTCTGCATGATCTTGTTTGTATCAGCCAGATTTTAATCTCTTTCAAAAAGTATCGCAAAGGTTCAAAGGCAATGTCAAATTGTTCATTTCTAGCCAACTTCAAAAACTGGCCCAACTTTGAAATTTCTCTGATTACATTATTTGTAAATTTGACAACTTGTTGTACCATTAGCTGAAATCAGAGCTTCAGTTTACAGGTTCATGCCCGGATCACATTTATTACTGGTTGAACTAAGTTGAAGTCTTTAATTACAGAGATTAACTATACAACTATGTTTACACTAGCCATTAGTCACGTTAATTGCAAATTATACTCGTTGATTACCAAGGTCGTCTCTTGGGAGCAAGTGTAACCATTTGCTTTCTTAAATATATGAGAAATATCAACCTTAGTTACCAGCTCTTACTGTCAATTTCAGGTAATGATTGAAGTAGTGGCTTTTTTACATTGATATAAATGAACTATAATACGGTAACTTCAATTTGAAGCTGATGCAAAACTAATCGAGCACATTATGCAGAACTCAAATTTATTTTTATTTAGTGGATGATTTGTTTTAAAAAAAAAAGTTTTATTCTTTATTGTCCTTGAAATGTAAAATTCGTTCAAATTTTCATTATAACTGATCATTAATTTAATGGCTGTTATTTTATCTTATAAACTAGTCAAATTGTTATTGGAACAGTTAGACATCACAGTACAGTTGAATTTTGATGTCCTGAATATCCTTGTTATGTATGTGTAATATACATGTATAAGCTGAAAGTCCACACTACTGCTTATTAATTTTCATAACTTAACCATAGTACCTCAAATCTTTGAATACAACTAGTATATCATTTTCCTCTGAGGTTGACTATACATGCACTATACTGGTATTCGCACAAGTTATCATATTTATGTGTCAGCATACATCATAACAGTGAATATTAGTTTGTAGTCCATCTCTTGTACATTTGTAACCTTATCACATGCCATATTAAATATGATGATATAATTATAATCCTGTAAGTATTGCAGGGAATGAAATTGAATTATTTTGCATGAATATGGGTAATACATATCTATTTTACTTGGATAATCTAACTACAGAGATATAGATTTATGATGCTGCACATGTATTTAATGAACATGTACGAAATTGTACACGAAGTATTAAATTTTTAAAAACTTAAAAAAAGGAGAGATTTATAAGTCCATTACAGTGGATCTACCTGAGCTTTTTCCAGTTGAATGTACAGGTGATAAAACCCCAGGGATAATGGCTTTAAATGCTGAAGTCTGCAACAAAATACGAACAAAGCGTTAATGCATTTTGGGAAATGACATGAAATTAATAACAAAATACCTGACTTTAAGATATGACAAAAAGCAATGAAGATAAATCAAGTTGGCTTCAATTAGGTGATCCCATGGACCAGGAGTCAGATGGTGGGTCTGTAGGATGTCGGGGGGGAGGTCCCAAACAGCACCACAAACAAAATGGCTGCAGAAAGTTTAATGCTTCATCGAAGTAATACATACTCTTAACTGGTAATTAGGTTCAAGTGGAATTAACTATGCTAAGATTATCATCAACGTAAGAAAAATCAAATGAGTTTGTTGCATGCGATACCCCTATACACACCAAATGGAATTAACATTGTACACTATGTGGCCTGTTAAATCATTAATGGAGACGGGGTAAAAAATCCATCAACCTATCCTAGGCCATTCTCCTTCGGCATGTAGAATTACTAAAACATTTATTGACATGGTTATAAAAATTATTACTGATGTCAGACCATTCATAGATTTGTTTCTTGCAGTTCAGTGGCTGAAATATGATTTTTGTTCCACGCCATATATACTTCGACACGTACCGAAAGAAACATCAATCTTTGATATCCATAAAAAAATAAGTAAGGGAGAACAAAAACATTAAAGCTGAAATCTTAAGTGCATGAATTACATCAGAGTTGATGACTAGGGATGGAGTTTTTCCATCAAATATTTTATAGGTAAATTCGTACCAGTAATTGATACCAAAATAATTCTTGATGTAGTCTTTACACCATTGAATAAAACCCCACAACACTTGCACTCCATTTCAAATCAATTTAAGGAATATTAGAGGTTATTCACTGCGTTCTCTAAGTAAATTTTTAATGTAATTTCATCCTTTTGAAATTTGTTTTGTCTTATATCCCTGCAATGAACTTAATTCATTATTTACTCCCACTCATTTTTTTTCATAAGTGGAGATTGTGAAAAATGTATTACCACCATAACAGTATCATTACGTCTTCCTTCATTAATTTTACCGTCATAAATTAATTAGATTCTGTAATGATGGAATTTCATGTCCACAAGGAACCATCATTAATGAATTATACATCAAAACTAACATCAAACAATTTTACCCCTAATGGAAGCACATTGATGATAAAAACAGTACAATAAACAGATTAAGATGCCTATTGAATTCACAGAAGCATGCATACAAGATGAATAGCAATAGACAACTTATTCCTAGGAGAGCCATATAAAAATTGGTCATCTGGAACAAGGAACCAGTTTATGGTACCCAGACCATACACCTCAATCAACTTGTTCGGAAATATGCAAATTTCAATAAGATGATTCAAAAATCCAAATACTGATCCTATTTTCATATTTCTTTGCATTTATATCTGTTTGTGTGCTGGTTAAATTAAAAAATTTAAATATAATTTTGACATGGTTTTTCTGTGTTACCTGGTATACAGCTCTCTAGCGGCCTTGACCCCTTCCTTCAGGCAGGTCCAGTGCAGGTAAGCTTCCTTCACAGGTATGCAGACTTGTCGACAAGCCACGATTCCTTTCTGTTGTCATGGAAACAAAGAGTAAAGGTGTTGCATTAATTCTGACTACTGCACACTAAATACGTTAATAAAAGAAAAGGTGTGAGATTACTGATACAATGCAGTACAATTACCTCAAATAAATCCTGTATTTCTGTAAGGTTGCATGCTGCACAGAATTCCAATACTAGAATCCATAAAGGGTAGCTCTCCTGTATGTACAACAAGATCTCTTACACAAGCCATTAAACTCAAATTACAAGAGTATAGAGTTTTGTTTATTAGAGTGTGACATGGCATTTATTTAACATAAGGTAAGTACAACAAAAAGATACTTTTCTGACACAAAAATGGATTGAGTTTTTGTCATTCTGTCATTGTTGAAATTATAAAATTTAAAGAAATTCAATGTTGAAAATAGATTGTACTATCATCACAAAGAATTTAAATTTAGAATCCCTAATTAAAAGCATTCAATGCTCAAAGTATAAATCACATCTAAATATACAATAATCTTAAGTTTTTCCCAAACTTATTCTGTCCTAAGTTCACATCCCACCTCTTCGTCACCAATATTTCACCATTACATTTGGTGTGAGTTTTAGGAGAATTTAGGGAGAAAAATACAGTGTACTGATGGACTACTAGAGTTCCATAAAATTCTATGAAATCATATAATGAAGTTCAATCAATCAAGCTCAATCTAGCTAGATCTAGAATTCCCATTTCCCTCTTTACTTTGTGTAGTATTTTGGCTGCCCCTCAGTTGACAAATATGTGAAATGGGCGTCACGTAAGTGTCACTAAAAAATCAGTGTACTATGAAATCATATAATGTCTGCCGCATGAAGTCCCCAAGTTCTGAGGTGTAATATACAGGGTATATAAAATGTTGCTAACATCATGGATAATAACTCAGAAAAGTCACATATTATAAGTTTTGGTGAAAATCTGAAGACCCCAAGTTCTGAGGTGTAATATACAATGTTGCTAAAATCATGGATAATAACATGTCAGAGATCTGTAGTGACAACCCCTGAACAGAAAATCAGTCCTGCTGTCAAACGCGTCCATTTCCCTGTAAATGAGAGGAAATTGAAGAGATCCTAGAGCTGACAGTGATATGAAAGTGTAATTAAAGCTTTTTATCAAAAATCTTCGGAAAATTGTCATGGAAATCGAGCATGAGCCTTTCATTAGCAGCAGAAAAAAGCCTTTTCAATGACCAATGGGAGGGTTGAATAGATATCCATTTGATCCTATTTGTATGTCCATTCTCTGGTTCAATAATTTACATATAGCGTCCAACAGATCCAATATAATAGAAGATTACAATGGAGGACACCAGATCCCAATTAAAGAGATCAATTAGGGCTTTGTGGTGAAAATGTTCTTCTTTTGATAGAACTCAACTCTGGCCATGGACATTCAATAGCAGAAGGCAAAAGTCACAGCTAATTTGTTTACTCTGAGAAGCATTGGAGTTTCTATGAATTCATATATAACATATCCCTCTGTCCTGCATGGGTCAACATTTCATAATGGAGTCTACAGCTGAGAGTAAACAATTTATCATCAATATTTTTAATGACAATCAATTCTTGTCTCAGCTTTCTGCCCTCCTTTTTGTCACCCAAGTGTTAAGTTGTTGATACAATGGCCCCACTGGGTTTTGAGGCACCCTCTGACACAAGACTTCCTTTCATCTGGAAATCTCCCCTGAAATCAGCTTCTTCTATTACAATCATTAAGACAGAGGAGTAAAAAATCAATTAAAAATTGATCATTAAACTTTCTGGGCCTCTCTTTCTTCTACCTGAATAAAAGGTTTGAGTAGGGTTCGTTGGCTGTCAATTGTTATCTCTATAAGACATTTACTGGCAGGTTGTTGGAGATCCTGAAGAACATGACTGTGGTATAGAGATCTGGAAACAACAGTCTCCGCTAGGACTACAGAAAATCAAGTACACAGTTCTATCAGTTTCATTAATCTACAATAATGGCCCAAATGTGGTAAAACATATGTTCCTAATTCACTAATAAATGTTTAACAATTCACACGAGAGTAATTAGAAGATGGCCTGCAAAAAATCAACTGAAAAGAAAAATCTCCCAAAATCGGTATCGTCATCTTTAAGTGCATAAATTTCAAACAGTTGACAGGACATTTGTATCTAGAGTGTGTCTCTTTCTCTGTGGTAATGATGCTGTTATTGTTAATGATATGTGATGATAGACCATTGATTTGAGTTTGTATTAATGCCTTGCTTTTTATGTCCCATACAAAGGATATCTAATTACATATCTACTGGGGTTGAACCCTGATAAAGATCGAATGTGTGACTTAGGACATCGAACATCCATGTTGCTTGACTAAGTAGAAATACCACCAAAATAATCTATTTCAATTTACAATGTGCAACATATTTTTCAATATCTTTAGCCTTTTACTCAAATTCAATTTAGAATGCTCAACATATTTTTCAATATCTTAAGCCTTTTAACTAATTGGTATCTGAGCATTCTTCAACATTGGTGCATTAACATTAACTTTTGTAGAAATATAACCAGGAGAATCCAGGAGAATCGCTGACTCCTTATTGATTACATTTCTAATTTGATTTTAACTTGATATGTCGTGCTTAATCCCAAACCTTGCCTCATAATCTGTGGCCCTATTGTTCTGGGTTCAAACAATTACCGCATTCATTTTCAGGGTGGCTTGCAGAACACAACCAATATCCAGAAATTTGATAAGTTAACTCAAGTTTTTTAAACACAATGGGTAATATTTTCTAGCACTGAAAATCCAACTCAATAAAAGTGAATAATTAAAATATCTTACCCCCACTGTTTATTCATAAATCAAAATATACATATAGTACTCTAATAACCTAGTTTCACTACAAATACTGAAAATAAGGTATAAATTCATTTCTCAGAGCATATATGTTGCCAACCTCAGAGAATGACCCACAAACAGACAGACAGACAGACAGAAGACATTGATTTTCCCCCATAAGTGTCCACAAAGACTTTTCAAGGATCACCAAGGAATTTTCTCTTCATCTTTACCTTTTCAGGAACCCTCTTTCGGGCCTTCTTGAAGGTCTTCAGCACCACCTCCTCTGACACATTGGTCCCTATCATCATTTCCAGTCTCCGTTTCCATAGTGACACACAGGTGGGGTGTTTGGTGACAGCATCCTCCAAAACTGTCTCCACCTGTCCAACTTCTCCAAGATCAAACAGAAGTTTTACCTGGAAAATGACAAATTACTTGTCTGTGAAACATTTGTATATATACAGTGTAACATGTGCTTTGTAATATCTATGATAATTTGGTCCTTGATGTCATTTACATGTAAATAGCATTGAATCTATTGGCATAGTTTTGTTAAAAAAATCTAACCTTGCTTCCTCCTAGTTAATGATCAATAGGGGGTTTACAAATCATATACTAGTGGAAAAATCAAACACAATTTGCCCAGCATGTGACAAAGTTTATTCATTGGTCGTGCATCTGTGTAGGATTTCTTGCACTTTGACAGGTTTTCTTACCCATTGCTTGTACAAGTCTTCTGACAGCAGTATTTTCTCAGAAGCTGTTTGGAACAATCTCAACAGTCGGCTTATTTCCTGTGAGTACACAAAAAATTCTGTTAATGGCATACTATTACAGGAACAGGTTAGCAGACAGGCTGCCCATTACCTGTAGAGAAGAATCCTCTTAACATGAAAATAAAAGGAATTAATTAATTAAACCATTTAAGAGGGAACTCGCTTGTAAAATTCTACAAATCAAGAATACCAAGCACATAATGTAAGCCATAAAAATTAGTGTACCTAAGGGGCCATAACTTATGCACAATTTGCTGCACCCAATTTGTGTCCCTTGGCTTTCATGCCCAATTGCTCATTACTTGGTTTTATGTGGCATGGCATTTATGAAGTTGTAAAATTACCTTAAAAAGTTTGGTAAGCACATCATCATAATAATGTACCCAATAAAAATACTCAAAATAAGTTGTCATTGAGCGAATTATCAGATAATACTGCATAAAGATCATGTAGCGAGCAAAGAAATTATCACCAAGACACCAAGTCCCAGACTTGAATACTAATGAAAAAAATAATTCCTCCCAACATCAGCGATGAATTTGCAAATATTAATATCTAAATCGTGCCGTCTGGAGAGAAAGATCTCTATTGATCCCTGAATCGTATGCAACATTTACTCCATACAAGGACATCAAAGGCCTCAGCCAGAATATGTCTATTAAAGGAATAATTCAAATTTATCCATAAAATGATAAAAAATTTGATATGAATATACTAATTCAATACGCTTTCTAATACTGTACCTGCTGACTCTGAAATGAATGGAAGGTATCCTCTGTTGATGGACAGGTAGAGGCCACCCTTACTTCAATCAATGTAATACCAAAAGAAAGAAATTTTAAAAAGGGGGAGAATTTTTTGACAATGCTCATCATAAATGAAGCCTGACATTACACATTTCTAGGGATCTGGTTTCATCGGGGCACCTGTTGTGGAGATCGTGGGGCCCCAGACCTATGTGTCATCTATCATCACTTAATCAGACCGGTCCTCACAGGATCTGACCATGCTGCCACTCATTCTACAGACCAGCAGTAATGAGTTATGATGCCTGGGCCGTGATTTTAATGATTGTAACGTAGCTCCTTTTGTGTGACAACTACAAGTTCTGAAGCAATAATGAACACTGCCAAGACAGACTGAATGTTAATATCTCAGTTGTCATAATAGGTCTTTTAACAGATGTTTTCACATTCTTTACTACTTGGTAAAATTGTGATTTTGTTAGACCTAGCTAGATTGGCTTTTAGAACTTCTTTTGAGAGTCTAGTTACAATCTACCTGCAATTAAAAAGTAAGAGGGACAGTGAATGTTAGATTTATACCTGAGTAAAGTCAATGGAGTCTTCATCCAGAGGAGAGCGTTTCTCAATGACATCGAAGCAGGCCGAGATGTAGATAGCCCAGATCTCGTCTGTAAGGCAAAGCAAAAGATGTACAGTAACTAAGTAGTAGAATTACCCAGTAGTATTAACTTCTCTCTCACCAACAGCATTGTATCAAACATTTGAAGACATTTACCAGATTGCATCTGCAAAGTATCAAAATTTCATGCTACAGATGTTCTGCTGGAACCAAATTTTATCATTGTACAAAAAAATCAGTAGTTTAGAAAAAAAACAATATGTTGTCAGCCAATTAATGACATTCCTGTTAGATTGAATTATGTATAATACCACTAATTTAAAAGCATGTTCAATATGAATGAAGGGACACACAGGCAGATGAATGGACAAAGGTATCATTTTTCAGACGAATGAAGTAAAGACCAGACTCAACCAACTACCAGTATTTAAAAACCATGTGATGTTGGCCTTGGGTGTACAATTGATAGAGGAGTTAGATAAGGATTGTGAAAACTTCAAGAAACAATATGACAGCTATGAGTACATGATAATTACAGTATAACTGTATCCATGGTAAGTGTTAATCATAGGATTAATAATGAGTTTCAATGTCAGTGGAAATCTATGGTGAGACTATCCTCTTCCCTGTCTGCTACATGGAACTAATCCACTGTCACAGAGCGGCTGCACCCATTTCACTTTTAATCAAACAAATTGCGACAATTACGATGTTTGATCAATGACCCATGTAGACACTGAACATAAAAAAAAAACATGGCTGCCTCTTTTGAAGGTTTGCTTGTCAACTCTAGATAAAGTCTAATCTACCAGTATCAGAACTGGAGAAATTGATTTTCATTCTGAGGCATGGTCTCATAAACTAACTAGTACAACCAGAATTAACATTCAGGTGTTCTAGTGTCTATAAAATCAAATAATTATAAGTTACCATACATAGCACCAAGAAGTGAACAATTTACAACATGCAATTTTGTAACAACCTTCTATTCATAGTTGATCTTTTAAACCTTGTGTGATTTCTTCTGATCAAGCTGACAGTTGATTGGTTGATGACAACAAAGTGTTGTCCAACTGAATCAACATGGAGTGATTTGTTGTTGTTGATGTGATTTCTGATTACAGTAGCAAATATCAGCCTCCCCATCTGAGCTAACTAATTCATAAGCAAGTATTCAGAACATGCATGTATTTAGTATATACACCTGAAATTTCCAACATGAGACCATAAAATTAACAAATTAAATGTCTCTCCCATTACACAATCAGGAATGAGATATCATTTGTGGACTCAACGTTCTGGATTATCAAGTCACAGAGACTTATGGAAAATATTACTATATAGCTTTGCTCCTCAAGATCCAAGAGAAGCTGTCATTTCTGAAAACTAAGCAAACACCAGAATGATATTTAGAGACACTGGCTATCACCAAACAAGATAATTGAGGTTGTGTGAGTAGCATTCAGTCAGAAGTGTAAATGATACTGCAGACAGTTAGATTGGACTGAGGCTTATCATGGTCTTCAATATGGCTTTATCCAAGCCTACATTAAATGAAGATCTAGGAAAGACTTATTCTGACAATCCAAAGGGAAACTCGAACCATGAGTCAGATGGTCATAAGGAGGGCCAGGAGATTTTGTCATGCCAAAACAATGTCTCGAGAAAGCTTCCAGAAAGCATCTTGTCATAAACCAAGCTTAAAGAAAAACCATGTGGATCCACAGGTGTCCAATAAATCAATCAAAGCCCATAGTTTAGTTTTTTTATTTTGTTCATGCCATTAGTGATCCTGACCAATATCAAATAAAGGACTTGCAGCTGAGCTCAGATGACCAAATTTATTCCAAGAAAATCAAATGTGAATACAATGTACTGCAAAGTTAAAAATAACCCTTCCCTCTGGACCTCTGAAAGAGAATGCCTCATCTCCCTCCATCATAATCTTGGTGTGATGAATGCCAGGAATATTCCCTGAGCAGTCCCGTTTAAGGCTTAATTCCTAAAGGACTTGGCAACATCATATTACCACATGATGCTTTCATCAATTGAGTTTTATTAAAAGATTTTTGACAAGGATTAAATGAGGCATTGTGGTCTCAGGAATAATTGAAGACAATGATCATCTTGAAATGCAGAAAAAGAACCTAACAAAAATTATGAATACATAAAAATTGAGCTTTTTTAAAAATATGCACCAATTTCAACCCTCTATATTGATACTTGATAATTATGAGAATTTTCACAAAGAACTAGAGTTGCATTATTATTCAAATCAATGAGGGGATTAAAATAAATTGAATTTCTCACTCTTTTACAAATTACTTTTTTGTTACTTTATCTTTTAGTTTCTTGGGAACTGTTTCAGTAATATAATAATAGATCAAATTTATCTTCCCATCGGAACAAAATTGCAGCATTATCCCAGTACAAGAAATCTGGAATAACAAATGATGTCATTCCTGTTTCTTGTCAACATCCGGAAGCTTGATCCAGACTGGAATGAATTCTGATGCGACGTATTCACAACCTCGCTGAAGCCAATTGTTTCTTTCTGAATTATCTTTTTTTCCCATTTATTTGGACCTTGCTCCTACTACCATCAATACTGCTTAAAATTTGAGATTAATGACATGAAATCAATTTCCAGCCATTGTGATCCATCCAACATCGGCCTAAACCCTTTAATCCGGATGCAAAACAAAAAAGTCTTTATTCTTCATATGGATGTAATTGTATTAGTTTTTAATGACAGCATGACATTCATCTTGATCCTTGGGGCAATAAATATCCCAAGTGACATTTTTTAGACAAAGGGAACCCTGGATGTGGTCTTTCGATTTTTTCTGTTGATAAAATAATTAACATGTCATCCCCGAGTGTTTTTGCCTTCAGAATACCCATAAACACCTTGCACCCATTATGACTACAAAAGACTTTCGTCTTGTTCCTTTCCTTCTAATTCAATCAAAAACAATTATTCTGCCCACCCGACTGTATAGACAGCAAATATCCACCACTGAAGCACTGGGAAATCTTGCTACCCTTGCTTTTATTCAATGTTACAATTATCAGGGCTGTAATTCATACCCTAGAATTTCCACTGCCTAATCCAGCATTAAGAATTTGTAGATGTCCGCTGGTGTGAATTGGGCTGTGCATGACACTGGATGGATTAGGGTATGACCCCAGCTTCCAGCCTTGAACATATTCCCAAATATCTGGTTGTAAATTGAGCGCAACATCTTAAATCATCAAATGTTCTAGAAACATTGTTGTGCATGGAATCCAATATGGTGAAAAGTGGGTTTTATCAATATACCGACCCTGAAATTTCTTATATCTCATATCTTTTTCTTACACTGATTAGTCGATTAATATTCGATTTCAATTTCAACAGCTTCTAAATTTTTGTTTTATTTTTTAAAATCTATTTTTTGGTCTTGGTCTGCAAAAAGTAATATAATTTTGGAAACCTCAAGCAGGTAATTGATGGAATAATTCTGTAACTCAATTTACATGTACGATACAGTAAATAAGTGAACAAGATCTTCATATAACAACACCAAAATAATCTATTAATTGACTCTTATGTACTTTGAATTTTCAAATTGCAGCCAGTACCATAAAATATTCACTGACAGCAAAACTATACCCATGTAGTCAATGTTCAACTTGATGTAAATGCACACTAGCTGTAATCTAAAATCAATTAATCTAACTTTAATTTAGTCATTTTAACCCAAAAATTAAGACCCAGCTAATCAATAAATTTAATTTCACAAGACACATTGCTTCAGCTTATTCTTGAAGGTTTGATCGAGGACTTAAAACAGCTCCAATTTTAATTCGTCCCAGCCTCTTTATCAATAACATTGATGGGGACCACTGAGGAAATATCTGCCTCTAATTTGTCAACACTTCTTGATTTTTTAGATTTTCCTTCAGGGTGATTAGCAGAGTAATGGAAGTCTATTTGGCACCAAGCTTTAGACTTAAACCCTAAATCTATTTCGAAGTTTTACATCACTTTGACTACACTACATGTAAATACCAATTAGCTGTAAATTATTTATGTACTGGTATTTTCATCTCAGTGTACCCCGTAATTGCTGAATTCAATTACCGACAGAAAGAACTAATTGTTACCTCCAGCCAACACACACCTTCCAATACATCTAGCGATATAGTCGACTGTTTCAGTATAGAGCAGCTACTAGTCATCTCTGCAATTAGACACCTCCTAATGAATTCATTAACCTTTTTTCCCTGAATTCTTTCATGAGCAGATCTTTCCAAGCTCATTCTCCTTTACAACAATAGATCAATAGATTTTCTTTTGGTATTATTCATTATGCAGCAACATTAACAACATTCTTCATTCAAAATGTATAATCTTCCATGGATATGGCATGTTCAAACTCTTAATTTCTTTATGCAGTAGTTTATGTACAAGGCAGAAGATCTTTCAATACGTCATATGATAGTATAGTCTAGTCTTTGGAAACAGTATTACGACTGAAATATTACTGTACATTTTTTATCATTCTGGCATATGATTTATTAATAAGTCATTGTCCCTTTTCAACAATACTTACCTCCTTTAGTATAATATAAAGGAAAATGTTCAAATTCTAAAAGCCAGAAATTGAGAATACACTGTATTTCAATTTTTCCTTTTCTTAGTTATAATTAATGGCCAAAAATATCATTTTTAAAAGTTTAATGCAGATCTGTAATTTGTTGACCACCCAGCCTCCTTAAATCTATCAAGCTTTCTCGCTGCGCATGTGACTCTGAAAGAGGACTACTATATCTGTTGATATAAGTTGAGTTGTAGAACTTGTTTATCAATCGTTGTAAAATAAATAAAGTTCAGTATATCTGTTGGACGCTCACTAAATCTTGTGCATGACATGGTCTAAGCATTATCCAATATATTAAGTCCATTACCACTGCAAAAGGAACATGACCAAATGGAAGTCAACTTTACATGAATAATTGTGTAGCAGCAACTAAGCCTTAACACTCATACATGTATCATTCTAATGATAAATTGTTAAGGTAAGCTGTCTGCTTTCCTCAGAACAAGGTCAACTAAGGTCAATTTTACGGTCAGATCTTACAACCATTACAAGTTTTAGCAATCACTGAAAGGCAATCAAAATATTCGCCACAACACCTGTAATTAATTCAATCATTAAATCTAGAAATCTGAAGAAATTCTCAGGTAGTCAATCTAACTGATTTCCTTCGGAGGGTTAATCTCTAGCTCTGATTTCTTCCTTAATCACCAAAGACTGCAATTTTGCCAGTTAGTAAATTTTTTATTCTGTCATTCAATCTGTGAGCCCTGCGGGTGAGATATCCTCCTAAAGGAGGGTAAGGTTCATACCCAGCTGTTCGATATATCCACGCAGCAGCCATAAAGCCCCAGTTCTCTCTGCTTTAGCTATTGGGTTATTAGATACACCCTTGCGGCACCCACTGGTTTTGTAATTCTAGATGCATCCTTACTGTCTTACAAAAAAATTCTCTTTATTTCGCGGTGCACTGAAACAAAATGCAAGGAATGTCATGAAATATGAACTAAATATCAAAAGTCGCATATCAACATGCAAGTAAACATGTTATTTAAAAGATTTTTGGTCTTTTTCATGATGTAACACAAAACGAAAATTTGTGATTCAACATGCTTTTACACATGTAATACCGACAGTTTTAAGGCCGACTTTTGGTGACTATTACGCCCTTGAATTCTTTTCTATTCACATTGATAAGGTAACTTTTTTCGTCAAAACAGAACTGATAAATCTCACTAACAAGATAGAGTAAAATCTTTATGGACCCATTAATTAGGTGGATTGAATTGATTTTATCAAGCGTTATGTAAAACATCTCTTTTCCCCTTGTACACTGCCAGATGATAACACTGTCAAACAGCCAAATGCAAACACCGTCTCTGTACATATTACGGTACTTTTTTTTGGCACATGACACTTTGTCAACATCATCGACATTAAAGACTGTTGAGACTGACCCATTCAGACAGACTTCTTTCAGTGCAATCCAAACCATACTTCATGCACAGTCCAAACAAATTACAAAATTATCCCCCTTGTACAAACAGAGACCCAGTCCTATGCGTTTAGAAAACAACTCCTGTGCCGGATTTCATTATCACGATTTGAAATTTAATCCTCAATTTGACTGGAAACGACACAACAGAGTTCCAATTTGACTCAAATTTAAGATGTAGATCAACAAATTAATTGACCAATGTAGTGTGAGCTTAGACCAGGAGATTTTTTATGTCCTTTTATTAGGGGATAGGATTATTGAAAGATATAACGGTAGACGGGAGTTTTCACAACAACTGTCCTGTTTAATTTAGAAGACCACAGAAAAATCAATAAAGAATGTAGTTCTCTCCCATTCCCTCTCCCGTTTCGAGGAATGCGCAAAACATCAAAAGAAGAGTTATGATTTAATACAGAAACTTTTGAGCATAAATTTATTTTTCTCAACATACATGATCATTCAAATCTCTGTGCCTCCCTGAGGAATTATAATCGAATTACTCATTCTGAATGCATGAATACATATATACCTTTAATATGACTCGATCTCTCCACAAATATAAAGACTCCATTGAGAATTCTCAGACATGCTCTCAGGGAAATGAGTTTAACAGTGACAATATCAATACTACTAGTAAATAATGTATATAATAGAATTATGTTTATGAAGAGAGGTATAGACATAGTTTTATTCATCTTGTTAACAGCAGACAGTAGTTTAAGACATGGTAGTGGGAAATTTCTGCTTTTTCTCATCCCATCAATTTACACCACACTGAGCAAATATATATCAGTAAGGACAATTTTCACACCAAATTTTAAGGATAACACACAATACATCTTAAACAGGTATTGATACCTTTAACCAATTTATTTTTTATCATTTGATAACAGATTATCTATGATAGTGTCAACACCTAGATGTGTGAAAGCTCTGAACAGTAAGGCCTGAAATGATTTATTCTCTGCTATTGAAGTGTTTCATAGTGGATCATAAATAAATATTCTTTTTGCCAGCACCACTTGAAAGTGCAGTATAATTCTCTCTTTCTCTGGGCCTTTTATTTTCGGTCGATTAGAAAGGATGTTCAGTTTTCACTGTCTTATAATTTTCTAGGCTAACCAAATGGCCGACAGGTAAATTTCGTCAGGACCACAATACAGGTTTAATCTGAAAATCAAACACCGCATTTGATACACATCCTCCCCCCTTCAGAGTTCAATATCAGGCTGAGATATCCGACATGATTTACATAAGGAATTGATTTTTGCGCTGTTTATACCACTGATTGGCTGGTTATTATGTGAGGGGAGTGTTTAGCCTGCTGACTGACATGACATCTTTTACAGTCATGCTACCTTAACTCTACACTAAATGATTACTAACAATTTACTCCATCCAAAACACAGTACATGATCATCAATGTGATACGGACTCGGTTCACAAGGACAATGGACGTTTAGATAGTGTTGTGGACCACTGGACATTCTTACCTGGCCTAATGATACACAATGGGAATGCACCCAGGGGAACCCCAACCCTTGCACCAGGTAAATACAGGTCTCCCTTGACTTCGGGGGGAAACTCAGACGATATTACAATATCTCTGATGTAAGCTACATGTAATAATTATATGATGGGGTAGGAGTTTGATGACTTTCGTTTTGTTTTATTTGACCGCTTGATCAAGCCTTTTGCTAACTAAAAAAATAATTTGTGTACTTGCCGGTTTGACCGAGTTTCAGGAATTGGTCACAGATTCCATATAATTTCTTGTGGATAATTAAATCATGAAATGAGTTTGGCATGGCCAGATACAAAACATTCATGTCTCTCTCAATTAGTTCTAGATTGACAGCAAGTCAAAACATCTTAAAAGAAAGACAATTAATTTTTCCACCTTTTTAAAAAAACAATTCTTTTGATACTCCTGTCTATTTTTTGTTCTTTATTTTTTTAGGGAGGTTGGGGGTTTTTGAAATAATTTATGAAGAAAATAAAAACACAAAACTTCATAAAAAAACCTAATGAAAACAAAACTTACTCATTTTACAAAAAAATATTTCTCTCTCTTTTTTTTTTAAAGATTTTTATTTTTAAAGAATTACATTGTTCAAATTGAAATGTGGCAACACAACTGTCATGTGTTTCTTTTGCAATTAATTTACTCCACTTTTTACTTTTTCCTCATTTCACTGCGTCTTTGAAATGCAAGGAATTTTTTTCGGAAGGAAATTTGTCTCCACTGAATGTGTGTGCATTTTTATCACAGTAACTGATAACTATGCACATCAGAGCATAGCAAAAAAATGCCATTTGCAGAGCAGGATATAACAAAATAAACAGGGCCATTAATAAACCCCTTTCTCTTGTAAGAGTGGAGACTTTCTTTACACTGCTCATCTTGTGGGAGAAATACTTGAGGATTAGAATATCCATAAAATTCTTATGTCTCTAAGAAACATCTAGTCAGGACGGAAATTTTTACAGCTAAGAAAAATAAAATTAGAATTAATTTTGTTCAAATTTTAATCAAAAAGACCATTTGATTTCAACTTTTAAATCCAGACTTTTGCATGTGTTGAATGCTGGCAATGTGAGAATCATACCGCAAATATTTCTCTTACAATTGTAAATGATAGGCAGAATTAAAAACTGCATGCTCGCAATACAGATTTCTTATGTCATTTCAAATGATTCTTGATTAATTAGTTCTCCTTTAGACTATAAAAAAAAGTAAAAATAAAAGTGAAAGAAATGATTTAAAAGCAAACAAGAGTACAAAAATGATGACGAATTTAGGGAGGATTTTGACAGAAACAAATTGTGGTATCATTTCAGGGTCCCATAGACTCTTACATAGGGACAGACTGCTCCAAAAATTCAAATTAACACTAAACCACATTCTCTTAAATTCCTACAAAATTTTGTTACAAATTTAAAAAGAATTCCTGATCTCTCAATCAAATTTCAAAATAAATGTCACTTTATACACAAATTATGAATTACTCACATAGTTTTTTTTTTTTTTTTGGTGACTTCACCCAAAGGTTTATTTCCATGCAAGGATGTCTAGAACAAATAAACATATAATACAAACTAGTTCGGCTCCCTCCCTTTCAAATAAATTCCTTGCTCTTTATCATGTGTTAAATGATGCTACAAAAATAAATTGACCATTTTTGACAATATCATTGTCACCATAGCTTGTACTTAGACTATACATTTATAACAAATTCTCCCTTTGAACTATTTACGACATATCACTTTGCCTGCCCTAAATAATGCACTGTGTAGGTAGTTGGAATAAGTCTCCTTGATGCTGGAACCCTATATACTAGATCATACCAGCTCCTGCTGTGGCTGTCTCTCATCTTGCTGCAGTCTATGTCAGCACATAACTAGCTGCAGTCCTAAATCAGACTCTTTTTCTTTTTATCTGCACTTTTTGACAAACGAGACTGTCATCCCCCGTGTCTGGGGCAGGGAGATTGATCGCCGCTCTGTGTCCGCCACAGCCCCCCCTCTCTGACACCTGCCCAGCCAGGTAATCGTTCACCTGCTGACGACATCCTTACGGAATGTGTGTCATTTTTATTCCTGATGCAAGGCTGGCTCATGTAGAACTTATATCAGGTAACTCCATTAGGCGGGGTACAGTTTCAATGAAAATTTGTAACTTACCGCAGTAGGCAGCGAGAAAGAAGAGCTGCATGAAGTCAATTTAAAACCTGACAATTAACTTTTAGGAAACAAAGTAAAATACACAATTAGCTAATTACCGACAGGATGTGCTCAATCTCTGTTAAATAATATGGTTTCAATTCACAACAAAGCTATTCAACTTTCAGCTTTAAAACATACATTCCTCGTTTTGTTAAACAAAACAGTTAATAATTCATAAACTGCTGTTGGTGAAACTTTGTCTTTTTATCAATTTTTAGACAATGGTAGATCTTGACCTGACATTCCACAGTTATTGACCGCAATGATCATGCAATTTTCTAAACACTAGCTGTTAAATGTTTTATTATCAAAATATCAATTAATTATCAAATATTAGAATAAAAATTTCTGCAACTGAAATGAATACACACATATTTATTCTATAAAATTAAGATTTGTTTTTTCTTCCTCTTTTGTTTTCTCAATCTTTTGTTTTGTTTTGTTATGTAAATGGAAAAAAGATTTTTTTTTAAAAATGTTTTGATTAAATTTTATGAATATCCAGCTTTGAAAAAAGAATTTGATAATTGTTTCTTTTTCTTTTGACTTTTTTTTATCATTAGTAGAGCAAAAAATTACCCATAAAACTCCCATAATATATTTAGATGATACAAGTTTTTCTTTTGGTCTTTCTCATCAATAGGTATTGTAACCAGAGGAAACTATTCTGAAAATTCACACCAATTTCTGAATTTATTTCCATTCGGATAGTTCCTGTTCAATATTGACATTACCCCTGCACAAATAAGTAAACGGTATGCTTCTCTCTGAACTAATTGTCCGGCAAACACCACAGGGGTTCTCACTTGTATGAATACATTTGAAGTGTAAGCTTGTCTTTACCCAGAAATCAATCAAATACAGCAATTAGGGACAATTACCCATGTGAGGACTTGAAAACAAAATTCAAATTCAAAGCAGCATCAAAGAAAAAAAAACCCAACAAACACTATAAATGTACCACTCTTATTTGCAAATTTTATTATTATCTTTCACGAACAATAAGGGAAATGCTACATACATACCAATTTATGCTGGTACCTTAAAATCAATTTCAAACTAAACCGTAAAAGGTAGAAGAAAAATAATATTGAAAACATATCTCCAAGCAGTTTTTTTTTTTTATTATCACCTGAAATGGATGCAAGTTTTATTTTTAATGATGAATATAACTGCCTATTACAGCGGTATACATGAACACTTCAACTCAGCAGGAATAATATTTATCTTTACAAGAAAAACTGCCAATTCATGCCACCACTTTAGCCCAAAAAAGGTGTTTCTATCAATTCTATGAAGTAAATATACAGAGAGTACTTATGTTTTCAAATGTAGATGATTTAGCAGAAACACATTAACTGAAAAAATTGTGTACACATTGTATTTGAATCTACATGAGGGGTCACTTGCATTATATTATAACATTTAATTTAAATGAGATTGCCTTAATTAATAAGAAGATAAATACAAAAACAATACTCATGCTTAGAAATTATCACTGATAGGTTTCATATTTTATCATATTATAAAATCCTATCAATATAATATACTTTGTGGAATTTTTTTCTAAATTAGCAAGCTCAGCATATGTCTCACCACACAATATATATATCAAGACATTTCACCATTGAAAGATACCCATACTAATTTACACATATTGAGTAATGATAAGTCACTAGATCCTTGGAAAATATTGGGTGTGTCCCCCCAAAAACACTTCAATTTGAGCAGGTGTAAATTTCACCTGACATGACCCGGTTGGTCCCTGAACATGATGATAAGAGTTAGGTGATTCGCTGACTGTTGTGTCTCCGATATGACCTATAGATTTTCACCTGACTATCCTGGGTAGCTGTATTTTATCAGCAATCCGCAAACAAATTGCCCAGCTATGTCGTACCTGCATCAAAAGTTGTGATAAGCAGATTCTGTGTTTGTGATGAGACTGTCATTGGCAACTGTCTCTCAGGCCCCCAGACTGGTGGTCTGTTCTCGTCCGGGCCCGATAAACTGATGTGGCCCCTGCTGAGTGGCGGACGTTTGGGTAAAGCTGGCTCCGCTGTACAGAGTTGCTGTTTACGTGGGGGTTGATAAGTGGTCCCACCCCACTGTGATACCTCTCCGTAATCTTGTGATATCCCTAAACACAGGAAGGTCGACCAACAAAAATATCAATTTATTTTTCCTGATAAAGAATTTGACAGCATGAACATTTTTTCAGTGAGGAGTGAATTTATCTCCGTACACACAAGACAAAAGCAGAAATCAAGAGTATTCTGTGCTATATTGATTTGAGACCTGGATAAAAAAACTTAAATATTTGGGTCTTTTTAACAAATATTAACAGCCCTGTGACGTCAGTGCACGGAATATTTGTCTCGTCTGTCGATATTTAAACCCTCTATGCTTCTCATTCGATGTCATATGACAAAACTCAAGCATTCCATTTTACGAAATATATTTAATAAAAGAAATATCTGAAGGTCTGGCAAGTTCTTTTACACCACAGCGCTGTAATGTGTCATAACTCTATTGACTGTACACTGTACATTGGATGCTTTTTGTGTGCTGTAGCTATGGTAGGCCTTCTTTTATCAGGAAATTTCCTATGAACTCCTCTGTCCCCCACTTGTCCCTCTCTCTGGTTACTGAGGGTAGATTGGGGGTGGGGTAATCATGATAAGAGACTTACATAATCTCCTTCATGTAATTTCATTAATGGCTGTCAAATGGCCGTGTAATATGTTCGTTTATTGCCCCCTTCAAACTCTTTGTTTCTATGAAGGATTACAGCGGCTTATCACATAGTTACACGAACTATACAGAATTGCCAGGAATTCAGTATGTAATACTGTTATTGGTTTCATATTAAAAAAATTCTTCTCAGCCTAAATATTATTATATTATATTTATATTATATAATTAGATTTTAATGCCTGACGTTTTAATAAAATCATTATTTTAAAATATATTTGATATTAATTTATTTACTATAAAAATAAAAAAAAAGCCTCTGGAATATATACAGCTTCTAAAAATTTGTTGGAATTTGAACCGTTGTTTAACTGAATGAGCTAGAGTCAGACATGATACTAGGTGTGGCCATGTGGTCGGCTCTCTGATACACAAAGGTGATGATCTACATCCAACAGGTCTAAACATCCTCATGTTTTATTGGTGTTTTGCTGTCACATGGTTTAAGCCAAGATCAAAGTGAGGCTCTGCCTGGTGTTGAGTTGGTAATTCAGAATCTGCATGCAGACAGGCATTCATCTTTTATTTATAAATATCTCAGAGCTCCCCAAATCTGATGTCAATTGAACCCCAAAAGATCAGTTTCATAGTGTTTTTTTTGGCTTCAATATTTGATGTTCGTATTTTTCTTAGGTAATAGAACCTCATTATTTTACTAATTAATTGCTTTCAACTTCTCTTAGTTAAAAGTTTTCTGAAATAATAATTATCAAGCTTCACAAGTTGACTGCTTTGATAACAACTTCAGCATTTCCTTGTAAAACAAGACGACTGTCAGATTGGTGTAAGAGCAATTTGAGCTCAATGAACAAACAAGTATTTTTATTGACTCTGTCCTAAAGTTTGGCTCTCTTTTTGTGTGGGAAATTTTATGACATTGTTGTAGTTCCTCCCCCCTAAAATCTCTGAGCAGTAATTATAGTTTGTACTGTAAAAATATTGTTACAGTCCCCTAATTATCTCCCATTGTTAAACGCCCCATACAAATCGCTCCCAGGTTCAACAAGGCATTTTTTAAGTCAAAGCAGGTCAGATAAAAAATAAACTGTTTCTTATTCCAATTTTCTTTTTAACTGTTTGGGGTTTATTCATTATGAAGACTCAAATTAAAACTGGGGCTCAAACCTCATACAGTCAACTGTTAGTATTTTAAGCATGAAAGGTGAACAAATTAAAACTCATTATTTGACTGACTTCAGGATGTCAACCATTAAACACAGTTTTAAAAAAAGTGTCTCATATCAAATTATAATGCCTGGACAAGGTATTTTCTTTAACAAATCCATGTTTCTTTTTATCTCTCTTCTTTGATCAATTCCATCTACAAAACATGACATAGCTTCTGGCACTGCATGAAAGATAAAATTTCTGCTTTGCATATTTAAAAGATACATATCACAACTATCAAAGCACAAACTAATTCCCCCAAACATACTGTATTACATAATTCATCAACTGTACAAAGAGGAATTCAGATGCTATACAGGTTTTAAGAGTGTTGAAAGTTTTATCCACTTGATATCTTTCAAAATTTGATATCCTGTAAATTGGCCAATAAAATTTGTGTGATATAATAATTATATAAGGCAATGATCAGAACCTCATAAATAACTTAAAATGCCTTGGACAGATAACAAAGAGCCCAGCTAATCCAATTTCTTCTGTCTTAATTGACCAGTCTATCTGGAATGACCAGGTATATACATAATCAAGGTAGATAACCACAGAGATCAAAGGGGAGAGCACTAGTGCAGCTTTTGGTGTGACACCTTCTGCTATTAGACCGGGTGACATAACTCTTGGCTGATCATAGCCTCTGGAGTTATTGTCTACCTGTTTTCACAGGTACTTCCCAAAACTGACCAAGTTCTGATAATGAGAGATATGTCAATAGCACTGCTTCCTTCTTCAGTTTATAAACCTCTCAGCTCCAAGTCATATTAACCAATTGTGTCCTGTATCTAAGTGACTGTGGATGTTTACCTCTGTGAAGCAACATATATAATAACATCTTATGCACTGTGCATGCCAAGGAGATTTCTTAATTTTTAACTAATTGGTACTAATTATGGAATACTTCATAAAGATGAAGGTAAGATGAATATTCCAACCAAAAAAATTGCATGAAAAGAAAAAAAAATGTTTCATTTGATTTTCAATTATTTTCTTTTCAAATTGAATAAGTGGTTAAACATTTGTTCATAGAAAAAAATCAGGAATTTTTGATATTTTAATTTTATCATAAGTAATAAATAGAGATACCGTGAATCATTATATAGATAAATATAACACTTTCAATTCTGGAGTACATATGTGACCACAAGTACTCGTCAAAACAGTTTAAATGTGACAGGTTGTCCAGGAGCAAAGGAGATCAAACTCAGATAAAACAAGGTTACAATTACCACAGAAAAGCCACTAATCAATTAATGAAATCTATTCTATTGAAGTTTAAAGTGGTAAAAATTTTCTCAAATAAAGTTCTGATGGCTCCAAATAGACCCAGTAAATCTGTTGTCAAGATTGACCAAATTGTTTTTGTATCAATCGAAACCAATTAAGTAAAATCAATCAAAGAGCCGCCAAATCAGAAAAGGACTAGTATGGTTTATCAAAATTCGGTTGGTTAAGCCTATTTTCTTATCAAAATGTTTACATTAACATTAATTCAATCAGTGGGCCCATTTCACAATCAATACAACTGTGTTCCTTACATGCTGGCAGAGTGGTCAAAAGAAGTGCTTCCAAAATCCTGTTATATTTCTCTCTATTTATATCTAAAGTCCAGACAAAACACACAGCAAATGCGTGTGAAAATACCGACAATAAATGAAGCGATTTCAATAATATCAATCCCAGATCATATAGAGCTTATATACGCTATCAAAATACAACAGAAACTGTTAAAATGATTTAAAGATGTTTTTCTTTCATTTGAAAACAGTATTCGGGGTATGGGGCTAGGTCTTTGTTCCGAACGACCAGACAGCAAACATGGTGTGTGTATACACATTGCCGGGAATATATATCTTTTGTCAATATTGATTCTTCACAAACTTTTGAGAATTTACCAGTAATAAGAACATGTATTGCATTCAGAGACGAGGGTATAAGGTGAGAACTCTGGGTTTTACCTGTACAGCCCGAGGGGTTCCAAATGGGAAGAAATAAGCTGATGATTAATTACTGGTGATCATAATTCATATAATATACATCCTCAAATCTGCGTGGTGGAAAGCTGTTTTTCTCTTTATATCATTACATTTCTCTGTCTATAATAAAGCTGCCTTGCTGTTATTTTCTTTTGCTGTAGAATAAATATCATTATTCTAAAAGTCTGGGGGGGGGGGGGGGTTCAAATCTTTGAACTCCTTAAAAGAATTTCTTTCCAATTGCTGTTTTGACTTTTAAATCGTGTATTGAATTAAGATATGTCAAAAGCTGTTCAAATGACTTTTAAACCATGATTTCATCTCTCTCAACAAAATTGGTTTAGCTGGATTTTCAAGTGAATAAAAGTTCTGAAAAATTAGTCTGATTGCAAAGATAAGATTTTAACGAGTATTTTTAGCACACCACGATGTGTACCATTTATCATCAAAAAACGCACGGTGACAACGTCACTCGACACAGGCTAGGTGTTAAAGGTAGCGTGTTTTAAAGGGACCCGAACAGTTGACGCGGTTGGATCATTTTCTGTTGCTCTAGTGGGGCTGAGTGAGACATTCATTCATGTATCCCTCCTTCTGGGACTAAAGCATGGCTCTGAGACTGTGTTGATAGGTAGACTGTATTGATTAATATTCTGGAGTTAATTCCCCGGAAGACATGTTAGATTTCCACTCTGGGACGCACACAATTCTGAAAGTCTTGCCATCCGGATTCTTATCTTACTTCTCTTTTTTCTACTTGTGAAATTTCAGGTAAGGCATTTCTACTCCTTGTTAACAAGGAGAATGATTAATTAAGATGTTGCCTTTCATATAAGTAGGTTAATGAAATTGCTATGCTTGGATTGAGATTCTTGTTGCCAACATCTGAGCAAGATATGAAATCAAAAGTCAATAGATTGATTGATTAGTTTTTAAGCAAAGTCAGAAATCACGAATAAAATGAAGTTTTGTGAAGAGGGGGCAAGCTTCATGTGTAATTGTGTGTGAACCAAACAGTCCTTAACAGTAACTCTGAAATTCTTCTGTGATTAATACAAATGTTTTTATTGTAATCTTATCTCATAATGGGGAGAGTTTTAGTTGTGTAAAAGTTGGCGAACAGAGAGTAAATTGAAAAGGTTTTCCTTCAATGCGACTCAAACAAAACAAGCAAAAAAAGCCTTGAAATTTTCTCCAAATATTCAAGCATTGCTTTCTCACACAAAAGCTGGTCATTATGCTGGGTTTTAGATTTAAATTTGTGCAAACAGTTAGTAATGGTAAAGTCAACAGCAGATTTGAAGGAATCGTCCCCATGAAAGGAAAAATGTTCCAACCATGTCTTCCAGATTAAATTACATTTAAACCCTCCAAATTTTATTTTCTGAGGGGAACAAAGAGTTGGGGTAACCATCGCAATGAAAATAAAAGACAAATAATTGTTAAACCATTGAAAGACGAAATAAAAAAACCCTCCCCGATGAACAATGGATCAACTGATGGTACGCTAACAATAAGGTTTTCAACCAAATCATCTTTAATAAAATATGACAGGCAAATTTTCATCAATTTTGTCAGTTTCTCAAGCATACCAAATCGAAATGAATAAAGTCCGGTACGCGAGAAAAGAAAAACTACAATTAAGACTTTGCATGCGGACAGACAATTTTTTTCTTGACTATAAAAGGATTTTAGTTCAGTGAATATAGATCAAAAAGAAACTAAGGCAGTTCACCAGTCAGATTAGGATAAAATTCTCAGCCCTTACTGAGGACAACACAGATCCGTGTGGCTTCAGGGGACACACCACAGTTCTCGTAATTATATATGGATGATAAACAGATACAAAAAAGCCCGCAGTTTTAAAATCTACATGAATTACTCCTTATGTTTGCCCAGTGTCACACAATGTTTGTTTATTTTTCTAGAAATCGCTGAGACTTGTACCCATTATAATTTTGAACTAAATTTTGCACTTCAGAATAAATAGGTCTAAGATTTAGAAAAAAAAAAAGAATCTTTTAGATATAAAATTTGCCATACTAAAATGTAAAAAAAAATCCAAAGATAAAATTTTATATCACTTGGGGAGTTGAACATTGGAAATCAATTAATAAATGCATTTGCTGTATATAAAAATGCAGATCTTACGTAAAACTGCACTTAAACATTGACTCTTTGTATCAGATCTTATCTTGATGCTTTTTTCCTGTTTTTTGTTTTAATAATACACCATTAACACTCAATATCAAATTTTGCACAGAATGCATAATTCATAAGAAAACAAATTTGATATGATATTTAGAGGGCTGCATTGTGTAAGTAGCACAATTTCCTGTCAATGAAACAGTGAAAATGAAACTCCCCAAAATAATGCACATGATGTTTATCTTAGAACTGTGTGCAGCGTTGTAAATACCCATTACAACAAAGAACCCGTCTAACTTTACACAAAATGATACTATCAAGCCTCATTCCAGTCAGGCAAAGACTTGCATTTTTCAGCGCAATTTCAAAGTAAATTTGCTAATTACAGCTCTCAATGATGTTGACCTCCTCCACCCCCCACCCCTGACCCCCAGCCTTTCACCCCTGTCTGACACCCAGCCTGGGTGAGATTTGTCAGAGAGCACCTGCTGAACCACCCTCAGCCTATAGATGTACACAGTAATTACACCAGTATGCTTTATTAGTTTTATGGTCACGAGACATATTCGGTGAAATCTTTCTGCCTGGGTACCCCTCCATACTTTTTGAATGCCAGTTCCCTGCATAAGCCTGCACAATCTCCAATCTCTCACTTTTCATTTGGGAATGGAAATGATTGCCATTCACAGATGCAAGATGGAAGAATTATTAAAGGTAGAATTGGGAGACGATGAGGGGCATTATATGACAAACCTCAAATAAAGAAATAAAAGAGTCAAAAAGCAGCCAGCCAACTAATTGGTTTATCTCCGACTTAATCTTATATCTTTACAGGTAAATTTCACTTCTGAAGTGAAAATTTGCATTGGGAATGGAGCGTATCAATAAATGACAACCAAAAAATATTTCTCCCTTCTCTGAAAAAATTTCAAAAATAGGTCAAGTATGATGTGTTTCCAACACGGGTTGTCCATCAGGCTTTGGTGGGATAACGTCCTGTCCTCTTATCACGTCCTCTCTGAAGCCCTAAATAATGCTGGCTTATACATGTAATCTGTTTGCAGATCAGCATTGTATTTTGTGATGACAATATATTTGTGATAGCCTAATCTGGGATTACAGTCTGGTTTTTCTTTTCATTCTCCAGGTGAATGTGTGGGACCCCACTACCTGAACTCACAGTATGGCGAAAAAGTACAGGAGGGGTAACAGAGAAATCCACTCAGCATGACCGACGCAATGACCGTGAATTATCTGTTCTTCCTTGGGATCTTGATTCCATGCATCATCACCATTGTTCTTTTTATTGTGTTCATCTACTGCATGCGCAAGTTTCGAATACGTAGAGAGATCATGACAAAGAAGCATGATCCGCATGGACGACTGCGGAAACTCCACGGAGCCTATGCTCCCCCACCACCTCCGCTTCCTCCGATGTGGAGCAGACAGTCCGTGCAATTCAAACAGAAGGACCGACTTCTGTGTGAGCGAGACAATGAAGCTTATGATGAGGCTGGTGAGATATCTCAAGATCAGGCTGGCAACCATCAGCTGTATCAAACCTGTAACGACAGTGGGATGTCTGATCTCAGTGAAGCGCAGTACCGCTACGATCAAGAGCGACCATACTCTCAATCGTCCACAGATTCCGAGGATTCAGGATTTCGCAGTTCCCGATCCGGACAGTATTTACACAGTGCACAAAATAGCAATACTCAGGACATGCCTTTGTTTAAACCTATAAAATCTCATCGAGAGAGTCTGACAATGACAGTGCATCAGGGCTGTTCCTCCAAACAGCCCAGCCCGAGCCATCGCGCAAATTCAAACTGTGACTTTTGTCGAAGTTCAAGTCGACAGTCCAAGCAGAAACAGAGTCGTCCCTCGTCCAGGAGGAAAGTTTGTGATACTAGGCCCTCATCCACCTTACATCAGACCCCATCACCAACCTGTACAAAGCTCGATCCTGTTACCATGACATTTATCAGTAACTCATCTCCATCCACCCTGGATCTCCTCCCCCCTCCCCATACGTACAGGAAGAACAGCCCAGAAGCCATAGATCTACAGCAAATCGAGACCGACGTCAAACTCAGCCATATTCCCTCGATTTCCCAGCAGTGTCGTCCAATGACTATGACAACAGCTATAGTGCATGCTCCCCTACACCACTACACAGAAAATACACCCAGAATGTCATACTCGGTGGTGTAGCATTCAATGGGGTATAATGACACACAATATTTTGTGATCCAGAAGAAATTGGAATTATATTGTACAGTGCTTATTTTTTTCTCTCTTAGTAGAGGATTATTATCGGTGAGGAAAGATCCTTGTGCAATTTTCAGACAGGATGTATCCATTTAGCTTACAAAGCAAATGCATGCTGTTGATGTATTTATTTCTGTACGAATCTGTGAGCCGCAGATTAAAAAAAATTCCTTACAAGAAATCCTAATTAATTTTTCGACTTCTGGAAATCCACAAGGAAAGCAAAAACATTTCGTGACTCCCGACTCTTAGACAAAACAATATCTGTGATATATCCGACAGAAAATCTACTTTCACTTTGAATGCGTGACTGATTGTTATGACAATCAAATACATGTACTGCCGTTCAATGAACGAAACCTCTGGATTAAAGTGAACTAGAGGATCATTTCATTTTGTCATGCTGAATTCAAAAATATATGAGAATTAAGTGTTGCTAGTTTATGTGAAATAACAGTCTTACCGAACTGTGCGACTGAGTGGAGTGATAACGTTTATATTTTTCATAATTTCTATGTTGATTATTTAAACAAAAAATATTCTGCTTCTAAGAAGAAGTGTGGAATAAATAAGGAGAAAATATTTTCTATTCAGGTTTTTATTATTTTCTTTCTGAGGGAGAGGAGACTTTAAGGCCATCTGTCTTTTGGGGATTAGGTTATAATCCCTTATATAGGACAGGATGGCAGGGTAATTATATACTTCACAAACCGCAAGGGTATGGACCAATACTTTGTGGTTCAGTGTATCCATGACTGCAGAAACACACCCTAATTTAAGGACCCTCTACACATAAATGAAAAATGTTTTTTAAACTTCAAGAAAATTATATCACGTAAAGGTGCACATTTTGAATTTATCTAGCTCAAGTTCAACATAGGATACATGCAAATTTTAACCCAGGAAAAATTTTTAAAGGCAAAAAGTACTAACAGAAAAAAATCTCCTTTAAATTCTTATGTGGAGAAAATGCATGCAATTTAATACACATTTGATTAATTTTTTTCGCATATTTTGCATTAAATAATGACAAATTCCTCTAACTATCCAAAAGTATCCTGAAATCAGTGGGCAGTGAATGAGAAGAACGGGTGCTTAAATTCATAGCTAAAAATTTTATTTAATATTTCTGCATCTTGAGGTTCTGTTTCTAAGTCAAGCATGAAAAAGCTATCTACATTCACACATATTCTAACAATTCTACAAGTAACCAACAAATCATTTAAAATTAAATAAAATCTAATCTTTGCAAATTAGCTTTTTGATCTAAGCGATATAAAAATGAACTGTATGATTTCAACCGTTGAGAGCAGTGGGCCAATTAAATTGCTTTTTTATTTATTTGATGTTATGTGATCATCTACTATGAAATGTTTGGTATAACATTTCACCATTTACCAAAGCAAAAACGGGCTGAAATTCAAATCTTAAAAAAATTTTTTTTGATTCAATTATTTTTAGCTAGGAAGGAAGGCAAGAGGTGTATAAATGTGAAAGATAAATAATACACTGATTCTAATAAATAAAATAATAATTGCATGGCAATATCAAGTGACAACATTTTATAAATTTCTGACGCAAGATAAAATGTAAAACAAACTAATTTTTAAATTTATTAACCTAACTAAGACTAGTAAATGTGCAAATGGTAGAATTATTTCTTTGTACCGGGATAATTATCCAAAAACCTAACAATACTAGTTTCAAATTTCAAATTAAAGATTATGACGGATTTACAAGTCTACAACATCTGTAAAAAAAACACCTTAAATTATCTCTCAAATATCTGAAAACCTAAATATCTTTTTTTTGTAATCAAAACTATACATCTAAAATTCATTACAAAGTTGGAATTATGTTAAACAAAATTTAATAATAAAGATTGCAACAATAAAACAGGTCACATAAGTTCAAAAATGAATGGCTTTGGTACAAAATATCTTATTTCACTTCTACAAATTATTTAATTTATAGAATAAAGACATTATGAAAATTGTTACCAAGCCAGATTCTATCTGAGAATTGATAGAGCAGATAAGGTTACATACACCTCAACTGAAGCTATCAGATATTGTCCAGATTGTAACTCAATACACTCCAAAACAATTGCCTCTTTTAGGAGTTATTCAGGGCCTGGGGTGAATAAAAAAGTAGTGCTGTAAAAATAAATAGAGAAGTCCCACCCATGGGAAAATTGAGTCTGGGTGATCTTCAAGTATCTACAAATAAAAAGATTGTTGAAATGTTTCAGACCCGCACATAGAAAAAATGGCTTAGGACGGGACAAATTTTTCACCTGAGATGTCAACTGTACATGCATTGCCAACATCCCAATACCCACTCAGATTTGGCCTCTTCACAAATTTTATAATATGAATGACCAAGAATTTGATATGAATAAATGACTTTAAAAAACCTGACCAATTTATTGCTTTATGAGAAAGGATAATATATTCAGCCTCATTGTTCGAGACGACAATTTTCATCCAGGGTATATTAGGCGTAACTTTATGTTGATGATTTCATTTCGGCCCCTGCGGAGAGAGGCATTGATGGGCCATATGAGCAAGACATGTCTTTGGAAAGTGATAAAACTTCCTGTGGGCCCGATAATGGGCTTAGTTTGTCACTGGGGTTAGTCCACAGAGAAGTTTGATAGAAAAACAGATACAGTGGCAGAAAAGGAAACTTTTCTCCCAGTAAGCTCATCATTTGATATATAGGAAGTGCAAGGCTGGTGACAAAGAAAAACGATAGGGATTAAAGATGTCTGCCAGCAACAAGACACAAAAACAGACCAGCATAGACAGACGTTTCTGATCCTTTTCCCACCCTTTTTTTACACAAAGATCTAATAAATCCTCATCTAATCTGAAGTCTTGTAAGTGAGAAATAAATCTTGTAATCCTTTTAACACCTATATTTTTATTTAATCAAGAATGTCAAAAAATAAATTTTTGTTTATGCCCCTAAATAAGCTTCTTATCAAAAGAAACAAAACAAAAAAATAACTCAAAGAAATCAAAGTGAGAGCTATAATAATTATCTGAACCAGGGTTTTACTGTAGTTGAAAACATACTTAAAAAGAACAAAAACATTCATCAAAAACAGAGAAACAAATTTCATAATATATGTTTAAGTAAGAAAGAATTTTTTTTTGTACATTTAAGAGAATGTAACAATATAAGGAGAGGTCTCGGGTCATCTGTCTACATATATCAAACACGACCATGCATCATACGCGGTCAACTCAAAAAATAACCATTAAATAAGACCAGGTGTGTCATCTACGGAAAATACAATGCAAACAATGTAAAACTCACTGTAAATTTTAATTTCTTTTTTGAGATCCACTCTAGCATAAGGAATTCAAACGATGGCATCCATATGACTAATTCTTAAATGAATCTTTTTCTACTTTTCAACACCTGAGGTTAAAAATCCTCATTAACATATACATATGTGAAAAAAAAATAACGCAGAGGAATTACTAAAACTGAAATAAACTTAAATGAATAATGTTTACAATTTTGAGAGTAAGCCAAATATTTAAGCTGCAGGACCACCACCCTTGGGAAAAATTACTGCATATGTTTAATTTCTAAAAACAATGAGTGTGGGAATTCAATCTTTGAAGATACATATACCTCACCAGGTAATTAATATAAATATCATAGTGTAAATCCATACTCCATGTACATGTTTATGTATATATATTTATCACTATAATATATAAATATTAGTAAATCCTATGTAATGTTGTTAACTCTACATTTTAATCCAAACAGACAACAAAGATCAAAGCTGAGTTAATCTGTACATGAGGGGTCCCCATCTACTCACACAAGAATCTGGCTCCAATCTTATCAGTGGGTCATTACCAGGTATCAACACATTGAAACCTTTTGTTTAACCCTTATCAACAGAAGCAGATCATATCAAGCCTTTGAAGTTATCAGCACTGAGTATAACTCAGATAGCTCTACCCTAAATAGACACCATGGTTCTATACCATTTGATTCAAGTAGAATGTTACTATTTATAGTAATTATGAAGTAGGTCACCTTCCATTACTGCCATCATAGTGATGTTTGATAGGGATTCTTGGAAATCAAATTAATGTACTTTTTACATTAATCAAATCAAATTTAGCAATTGGGGATACATTGTAGGTGGGCTTGCCAAATTAAAACTTCCTCCCTTATTTTCATATTACATAAAAGATGATTTCAGGGGATTTTCGACATTTGCTACAGCTGTCAATAAATCCAACTATAATTATTACTTTCTTCTCTTCTGCTTCAAAAGACTTGCTTTTCAACATTAGAGTGTAAATTCATGAAGTATTTTAGGATTAGACCTGAAAACATAAATGACATGAATACAACCCAACTCTAAGAGCTAATCCACAGAATATTGCTTTTATGTCAAATGTCATAATGTAACAGTTTATGGTCGATAGATGTGGCCATCTTGAGATTTGCACCAATCTGTATGGATTACTAAAAACATCAAAGACATACCATACAGACTATTTTTCAATATTTTTTTTCAAAAATGAGAGAGAGAGAGGGTGAGAATCTAATTCTTGGATTAAAAATCACATAATGAAGGGGAAAATAATCCTTCAACATTTCTTCCTTGTGGACCGAGTAAACAACAGTACCAGGGCTGTGTGTCTGGTTTTTGTTAGTCTTAACAGATCCAGGGACACAAGTTTTCAGAGTCTCAATCAATATAATTAAGTCTTTCACTTCACAAAGTTACACTATCAAATTTGACAAAGGGATAAAATTCCTCCATAGTTATAGGTCACATTTTTAACCCTCATTTATTGAGTACCAAAGCTGTGTGTGTAATATCAATTTTTGAATATGAAATACAGGCCAAATATTTATCTTCCTGTTCAAACACCTGAAACAGAGAGTCACTTGGACTGACACCTCTCCCCTCAGCTCTTTTAATACTTCTCATTACTTCTTGTCCAGCTGTTGTATTGCTAAATATTCTCAAAACAGAATGTGCTCACAGAAGGCCCTAGCTAGTGGTTCTGTGCAGGGGTTGGATCAATGTGGGTATTGTGTGTTGGGTAAATACCTGCGGTCTCTTTCGTTTGTTCTGTACTGGTAGAAAATGTACAGACCTGCAGTGGATTGTGGGAGCTATAGAGTGGGTACATGTACTGCCGCTGGGTGGGTGTTAATTCATTCAAATGCAGAAACTCCAGTCACTCTTTTACAATCATCATGTATACTGATGCTACATTAAGTTATATCTGCTGCAGTCACCCTTTTTAATCATTTTCACAAGTCGCTTATTGCTTATAATTCATTTTAAAGGCAATTTTAAAAATAATAATCGCATTATACAGCCAGGCTGACAAACATTTAATAATTTGATTGGTTACAACTGCTTTATTCCATCAGGCCTTCTACAGATCTCTTTTTATTGGCAAAAGGAAATGGGGATACAATAAAATGTTGATTTGTGTGCACTCTAAACATTTTTTATTATCTGTTGCACTTCTAGTTCTTTAACAACTATTTGAAAAGAAGTCTGAAAGAATCAAAGTTTGTATTGGTGACAGTTTCAGAAATCACTGAAGCGCGTAACAGATGATCATCATTCATCATAACAAAAGGACGTCTCCATTATCGGATCCCCAAATATCTCCGACGACCAACAAGCCACTGCATAGCTCTTGCTAAAATTTGTATTAAATTCAAATTACACCTGAGCGCAGTGCTATCAATCACAGGGACTTGTGTCAGTGTTCAATCTCTGCGACTTCTGTGGACCAGCGGTTGAAAGTCCTTCTGGTTCATTGCCAGTTTAATCTATATTGCTAGAGACTCATTGTAATGATTATAAGGGGATTATGGCCGTTCCTACACTTGTCCAGAAAAGTCACATTTTTGTGTCCAAAAATCGGCAAATTTTTGCTGCCTGATTAACTTACATAATCCCCTCATTACAAATCTTGATAATAGACAATTAGCTAAACTGAAGATTGGCTATTAACATGTAGGGGGATTCCCAGTTTATTGGCCATTTCAACATGATTTATTACGAAAGTGTTGTCCATGGTTTCAGATCAGCAATGCCCCTGACATATGTGTCCACACTAGGACCTTGTATATGGCCATCATTACTTTGGGTCTAACCTAAAGCATTCTAAATTGAAATCTTCATTAAGTGTTGTCATAAAAATCGCAAGTGCCGTCACCTCTTCTTACATGAACTGTTTATGTATTATAATGGAGTGTGTCATATAACCTACTGAAATAGATTATACTCAGACTTAATAGCTTCTGTAGCTACACTGTAATTAAAACCAAACTAAAGAATTGTTTTGGATTCATTATCTTAAAAAAACATTTTCGAGATCATGATCCGTATATTTGTTATCAAGAAAGGTTCGATGACTTCTTATGAATTTTCTGCATCACCTAGTTTTTCAGACAGTAAATGAAGAAAACATATCAATTATTGAAGCTCGCTAATTCAATGCATAAAAAGCTATCAAAACCGAATTCTTCCATTGGGTGGGGAATCAAGATGCTGAGAGGGCTAATCACCCAAAAGTACCCTCCAGCTCCAAGGCAACAGACACCAACAGAAAGGCATGGAAAATCTGTAGCAGGTATCAATATATTAAACATTTATCAGGAGATCAAAGTGGATAAGACCTGCATATAAAACAGGGGTCAAACCAGGTGGATTACTATAGGAATGTTACAATAACAGCCCAAGAATCTACCTACACCAGACAGGTAACTTCAGGTGAAGTGCAGGCCAGTCTTTATCAGAAGGCCCTTATTAAATTTGTTGTTGTTTTAATATTTCAGCAAAAAGGATTCCATATCATCATTTTGTCAATAAACCCAAAAGGAAATTGAAGCTTTGCTTGATTGAATTGTTTTTCTTTATTGACAACCGCATGGCAAGCTGTGGGCACAGGTTGTAAGGTCTGCGATAGGAATCCTTTACCTGGCAGCTTTCCTCATTGACCAATAAACAGAAGCAAGTTTTTCAGAGGCAAAAACAAGCTGGCAAAATATTTGAATTCATTAGATTGGCCTGTAGTTATGATAACGGTTCATCCACTTGCACCTATTGCCGTCTGCTACCTTAATGAATTGTGTTCTGCTGCTGATGGGGGCAGAGGACAGGTGACCTTGTCTCCCCGGGGGCAGACTATCAGGTTGCTCCTCATCTTGTACCTGTCAGGGTCGGACACAGTGGACAATGGCGGACAATCACACAAATCAGATTATCTCTGATCTTCTTGGGACAGATTAATACAGCAACCCTGTCTGATCAGACAGACAACATCAAGGGTTTGGTATTTTGTAATCCAATCTTGACAACAATGGAGAGTATCAGGTCAGACATTGGTCCATACTGAAGGAAGGACCAGAATCCAACAACATTTAACTCGTCTAAGCTGCACAACACAAATAAATGCCTAACTGATGCCTGAGTTTCCACCTTAAAAAATCTGGGAATCTCAAATATTTTGATACATGTATTTTAAAGTCTTATATGGCCTATCTCAGTTACTTTCATAAGCACCAAAATTTGATTTTCAAAACTTCCTAAATTGCCTGTTTTGGGTTTAAATCAACCATACCTAAATGAACTCATCTTTTTTCCCTATCACTTAAAAATAAACCAGACATAGCAGACAAAATCTGAACATAGTGCGTTTCTTTGAGAGCAGAGTATCACTTGTCACTTGCATTACGATCGGTCTATCTCGGTGTTCTATCTAAATCCCCTGCTTGTTCCTGAAGAGACAGCAGATGATATCTCAAGCACTTAGCCCCCAAAGAATATTCTGTCAAGTGTTTTTGATATTTTATTTAAACCTGTCAGTCCCTTTCTCTGAGTTGGGGTAACCAGGCCAGACCACGACTTGATACAAACAATCCCATGTTCGGCTACCTCTCTTATCGGCTTCCTTATCAATACCTGCGATATTTTAATGAAGGTTTTTTTGGCTCCTTGCGGGCCATCTTTTGTGGTGCACTATGAGGGTGTTAAATAATGAAGAGGCACCAGATAAGAAAATATATTTGACCTAGGTCACTTTACTTACACTACATTTCACCCCGGCAAACATTATACACACACAAAGCCTGGTCAAATTCAAAGGCATTATAATACAAACAACCCTTAAACTTCAAGGAACCTGTATTCAAAGAAGTGGACATTCTTGGAAAAATAGACATCACCCACTAAAAATCTCTCTCTCTCTCTCTCTCTCTCTCTCTCTCTCTCTCTCTCTCTCTCGCTGGTAATTTATTAATAATCATAGTTTAGCTAATGTCTCAAGTGCTCATTAAGAAATGAAGTACCGGTATGCAGATGTCTCCAAACTCCCCATATACCAGTACTAACTTATTTTTAATTACCAGCATATATTTAACTTTGAAGATACGTTAATACGTATTTAACACTTCAACCTTTATATTACATTTGTTTTAAATAAGACAACACAATTCAGATGAATTATGAATTTCAAAAATAAAATTTCCAGCAAGTCACAGTTGTATATGTTCAGGTTTAAAGCATAAGAAGGGGTGGGTGGGGGTGTCAAGGAATCACAGGTCTACACAAATGCTTCATTTAATCATTTATGATGTCCTAATAGACTGACATAACTGAAATTTATAACTTTTATGAAAATGAAATGTTAACTGTATATTATGTGTATTGTGTGACAAAAAAATTTACAATGCCATAAAACTGTCAACAAAAGTGCAAATCCAGGAGTACAATAAGCTACTTCCCTCCTCTGTTAAATACTAGACACCAAAATTTGATCATCAGCACTTTATTTAGACCTGTATATATGTAATTTGATTTCTGTGTATTTAGGTAATCATATTCAAACTCTACTAAGGGCCAATGGAAGTATCCCCCTTTCCTATTTTTCATATGAGTGTCCTATGAAAACATTGGAAGTAGTGCAGAAGCCATAGATCAAAATCTGTTTTCACACTATTAACTATACATCTGTACTATACCCATAATTAACAGGCTAACGAAGGGTCATCTTCCCATCCTCAACATTAGTCGTAGATCATAGCGTATTTTAGCTATAGGTTCCCCCTCAAATCCTCCACTGAATATGAGTAGATTGGACCTTATTTCTGTGTTAGTGTACAGAACTGACTACCCCCCCCCCCCCCCAATGTAAGGTGTGTTGTTACAGGTGTACAGATTTGACTACCTCCCCTCCACCACCACCTGTAAGGTGTGTTACAGGTGATGCCTAGTTATGATCCATGATGTAAACATAGCTGTGACAGGGAGATGGATGGTCGGCTTAATCATCTACCAATACCTCCAGCATGACTTAAATTCTCTCTCACACAACTATACACACTATACATCATATCACACAAGTCCCTCACCCCTCACTCCAATAGAATTACCAATACTGACACACCTCTAGGCCAGGGGCACTGATCTATGTCGTAACCTCATTATTCTGATTAATAAGTACAATATCATTCAATACTTTGTCATAACTTATACTTGGTAATCTATATTGTCACCTCATTATATATACATGAATGTATACTTAAATTTAACCCTCCATTATCTATTGAAAGATTTGCTTACTGGACAATCATATTGTGAACAGTGCAGAAAATAATTAATAATCACAAATTTCATAAAAAAGCAGTTTTTTGAAAATTTCTAAATTCTTGGAATGAGAAAAAACAAATCACATATACAACATATCTATATATACATGTATTATCATCAGTAAATTTTAAAGACAGTTAGGCTAGAGTTAAGAATACATGTACTAGTAATACTTAGAATCACACTCTTAATCAGAAAAAAATAATCATGTTCATATATACTACAGCTTTAATTTCAAGAACTGTACATTTACCTATCTGTATACCTATTTTTACATTTTGAACATGCAAAGCATGTCCATCTGTTACTGTTTTAGACTTCCTCAGCATGAAAAGCATGTTCCACGATGGTTGGCATTTTCTCTGCATGTCAAGCACATCTGCATCAAACGACATGCAGCTATTGTGGTTTTATCAGCATACTTTTTCAGAAGAACATTTGTCATGAATCCATTAGGTTTTCTCTAGCTGCATAACAAAATAAACTATTTTCAATTTGTATGACATAAACTCTATTGATAAAATGCCTTGTTTTTTCATTTTTTTCAAAGTTCAATTCTGACAGCTTTTAAGGCTTTGTGAAACCAGATTGCTAGCACTTTTTTTTATTTTGGTTCTTTATTACTTTTCCAGAGTTCATCAACAATAGTTACAAACCAACTAATTCATCATACTAGAGGGGCCTTAATTTCTTTAAGAAAAATGACAATCATTTTCTTGCCTTAGAACATAGAATCATCACCACACAATTTCAGGCCTGAGTGCTTTAAGGAAGCCATTTTGCAATTCAATTATGGAAGTAATTAACTGCCATAGACGTGTTATTAAGCGTTCCAGAGAATAATGGATACATCATAAATTCGTTTTCCATGACTTTTGTTGATTTTTGATGAAGATGATCCCCAACAACATTACACACATCTGATTCTGATCGCGGCTCTTTGTTAGTTTGTACATACATCATTACTTGATAATACGGTAAAACAGTTCCATTAATACCAACTAACGGAGAGTACATTCCGACTCTGTGACCAATCGTTAAGCTGTTTTGTGTTTTCTAACATGGAAGAGAGAACACAGGGTAGAATCAGGCATCAGTGAAAGATGTTGGCCTGATTTATGTATAGTAATTACTATCCAATATCATCGCACACATTCAGGGCAGTAATCCCTGCTATTGATCTCCTAAAAAAAGACTTCAAAATGGTCTACATTACAACAAGCACACTCCCATCGCTTCACCAATCAGCTTCTGGTGACAAACTGACAATTGGCATCATGTCTCAACAGTAATAAATTCTATGGCAGATGTTCTTTGTTCTTAAACAACAATTACAACAATTTCCCCCACTGTGTGTAAAGGGTATGTGGTCTTAAACATTTGCACAACTCACTTAATAATTTAATTTACCAAGAATAACATTATATAATTACATTGGGGAACTAATGTCTTCATTGTGACACTGCCGCAACTTCTTCCAGATGAAAGTACAATGGGAAATGGCCCTCGGCTACACTCGATCACCCACACACATAATGCAAAATGGTGTTGGGGAAAATAATGTTTTAATTCTGAGAACTCGTAAAATGTATGGGGAAAACTCATAAGCTGAAGGCATGTTTTCGCTCTGCGACACTAAAAACGACCATAAAGCAAACTGGTCTGCATGTTTCCACTAAGCTGGGGCATACCCTCTCCATTTTCTCCTTTTATGTAGGATACAGATGGAAAATTGATGGAATTGACCTCAGATCCACTGCCTGTCATGCACACTGAGGCAGAAAATCTGTAGATATAGTGAATGTAGGATTTGGGTTTTTATGAAGAAAGTTTCCACTTCAGGTGAGCAGAAGAAAAAGCATGGCAGCACCTGGGCTACTTCACAAGACAATTGAAATGATTATGAGCATGATGGGGTCACAAACAGACAAAGTCATTTAACACAAATATAAAACAAATATGATTGATTTGTGCTGCGAGTTCTCTTATAAAAAGGCCATTTCGAATAAATTATCCTTGCCAAGAATAGGAGTTAACAAAGCATGTCTTGGTCCACATGGAATAAGCCAGTTTCTTAAAACTCTTGTTGCACAGGTCAACTAGAAAACTTCCAGTGTTTGACTCAGCTAGGATACCCCTAAATATGTAGAGACTGGTGGAGCTGGGGATCAAGAGACAGGCGTTTGTCCAAACCATCCACATATAAAGCAACAGTCCACAACAGTAGAATCATACACCACTTATACTCCATACTGTTGAGTAAAGATGCAAACTTGCGCCCAGAGTAATGGGGTGGCTGATAAACTTGACTCCGTACACCTTGGCTGTGTTATCGTTGTTTGTAATATTAATAGAGACAGAAAAAGGCTTAAATCAGACACTGCACAAATCAGAGTTTTTCAGATTCAAGGGATAAAAAGACAAGTTTTCCAGGACAAATTGATGTCAATGTCAACTTCGATCAAAACTCTTCCATTTAACCAGCCATTTCATTTACTGATTATATACAAATAGAAAATAATGAACAGAGAATTCTGGATGAAGGCATTAATTTTATTAATACATACCTATGTTAGTATACCACAGGTCTATCATGATAAGGAATGCTGATCTAAAATTTCTCTCTTCAATTATTTGACATACCTTTACAAAAACAATTTTGAAATATCTTTCTATATAACCAAATTGTTTAAAGGATTGTTTGATGACAGAATTCAAATAATTTACATCAAAATTACTTGCTCCTACTTGCTAAAATAAATTGTCATCATCATCATTTCTCAATTGCTAATTACATATATTATTAATAAAAATGGTACATACATTACTTGGTTTATATATACAGGTAGTACTTGGGGTACAACTCAGACTGGGATATTTTGGGTTCAACTCAGGCTGGGATATTTTGAGTTCAACTCAGGCTGGGATATTTTGAGTACAACTCAGGTTGGGATATTTTGAGTTCAACTCAGGCTGGGATATTTGAGTTCAACTAAAGCTGGGATATTTTGAGTTTGACTCAGACTGGGATATTTTGAGTACAACTCAGGTTGGGATATTTTGAGTTCAACTCAGGCTGGGATATTTTGAGTTCAACTAAAGCTGGGATATTTTGAGTTCGACTCAGGCTAGAATATTTGGAGTACATCTAAGGCTAGATAATTTTGAGCATAGTTCTCAATATATTGAGATAATTTCCTCCGAGAGGCTTGACTTGTACTGCAATCAAGTCTATGCTTTAAGTCGTATTCTGGTCTAAATTGGTGCACATGCATCTAGATAGGAATCAATCTACAAACAGATAATACAGTGACAACAAAGAACAGTCTGTCACAACTCTCTTGATAGTCTGCAGTTAGCAATGAATATCCATTCTAACATTCAAAGGTGCACGGAATCTACTTTTACATTGACATAATATTGATCATCTTGTCAATCTGATGAGCAATTTTGATTTCTGGCCCACGCTTTCCATCACTGATGAACAATTACACCTATAATTACTATTTCACAAATCCAAAATATAGCAGACATCTTTGATATATACCAGACTTTTTTTGGGGAATCATTTCAGTTCTAGCATGCTTAATCTTTTAAGCTGAGACAATTTTGATATGATAATTATACTGGCATACCATGGTACATTTTTGAATGGAAAATATAATGTTGCTTTGATAGGAAATTTTCTATACTATATCATATCTCAAATGTAAATATAATAGACAATTTGATTTGTAGATGTGATAAGTAAACCTTACAAAGAGATACCTTTATATATAGTATTGCCTCACTGCCTCAGAATTTGTTGTATAATTCATATAATTGACTAATAACTGAAATCACATTAAAATCTCATTCATCAAATGAATCATACAAAATAAATCTTTGACACCTGAATTGGGCCAAAATCAGTATGGAGCATATTCAAAACATGCATAATCTGTTAAAAACCTGTTTGAAGAATTCATTTTTATTTTTGTAAATAGGGTGTGTATTATGATGCATATCATCAGAATTGTTAAGTCTGACAAGCTCTAAATGAAAAGTTAGAACAGGTTTCCAATTGTTTGTAGACCCGGCAGTCTAATCTTTTATCAGTTTCAGGAATTGCATAACCCTGTCCAATATCCTGGACCAATTTGTTCCCTGTTTAAATAATTTCTTCGGTACATTCGTTGCTGAACAATAGAGAGAGCCCCTGGCTCACAGAAACCTCCGCAGCAAGACAAAACATGGTGTACGAACACCTTCCTTCATACCGCAGGTAACATAGCAATTATCTACAACAGATATCAAGAAAAGTTTGTTCTTCAGCCATAAGAAAAATGAATTATTGTGTAAATTGACAGACTTCTTGAAAGGCCATCCGAATCAATCCTCAACTAATAAGATAAATATTGGAGAAGTTTTATTCATTACTTAATGGACGGATTTTGACTCTCCCAGACCCCATTGTCTAACTATCATACCCTTTTCCTCTCCCTCTCATTGCCTTGCACATTCTACCTGGATCCTAATGCAATCTGCCTTCAAATGGTCAGTGTTTGATAATTAAGAGTTAATTATTTGAGATCAGGTTAATTATAATGATAGGGTCACTATGTCCGCCTGCTATTCATCCTGTGAAGGTCACTAGAGGTCAAACTTGTAGTTGTTCAGGTTTTACATTTGTATGGGGTCAACTCTCATTTGAAATCGATATAGTTCTCATTTAATTCTATTGTCCATTTCTGCTATTGAAATTTTTTCCGTGATTGCAGATGTCTGCCCATTGAGAGGCAGACGACAGATCGATTTTTGCACAACGGTCACAAAAAGAAGAGAGGAAGTCTGTCCGTCAAATTGACTGTTGCCTCACGAAGGGACCTAATGGCTGGCAAAAATTAAAAAGGTGATCATCAATTTCCAATATGTAGCATTCAGCTATAAATGAAACAAGTAAAAAAAAAAAAATCAATTTTTCATATTGCTTTTTTGTTGTTGCTAATCCGGCTAATGGTATACATGTATTTCATGCTTTTAAATCCTCTATGCTCATTTTTTAATGCTAAATATGACATTTTTCATGCTTTTAAATCTTATCTCTCTTTTTTAAAACATGCTAATAATGGCACCACTTGCATCCATAATGAGATGTTATATGTTTTTACTTAAATCATAAAACCCTTGAGGTGGGTGTTCTACTGAAATAGTCTACTGTACAGTATTATAGGATTTTTTCCTGGCATTCAACAGATAAATTATGCATCCTGATTAATTATCACCCCCCTGAAAAAAGGTGCAAAACATTAACACATTGGGATTTTTATTAGACCACAGAATTAATTAGCAACACAGCAATAACAATGCATGCCATCTCTTAATGAATTCACAGAGTCAGGTAGTGAATGAATTGGAGGGAAACCTTTGACCTTGAACGTGTTGTTTGACAAGTCAAGGTTGTTGTTGGCAGAAGAGTGATCAGTAAGGGGTCATAGAGGCCTTCAGTCATGTAACATTACACATTGTCGGGCATCAGGTAGATTAGCATGGGGGAGGAGAACTCACATAACATTCACACACAATGCACATTTCTCATGGAAAAAATATGTGTACATTTAAATTATATATACATTTAATTTTAATCAGAATTAATTTTGAATGCTCACTATAAACTCTTTCCAAAATTGATGTGGATGTGTTTCTTAGAAATGATGATGATTAAGCCACTTTCAGAATTTATCAAATATTCAGATTTTACTGTGCACAGCATTGATACTGTAGCAAAAACTGCACACTGGATGAGTAGAAGTTGTTTTTAATTAGAAAATGTGCTAACAAACTCAGCACGATAAATATTGACAATGAAATGAGTAACTAAAACCAGAATTTTTTTTTAGATAAACCAATCAGGATAAAATCACTAAACCACACTGCATGCAAATGATATATAGTAGTCTCTGATTTATCTACGAGTAATAGTAATTTTTTTCAGATGATCTCAAAACCTTGAAAATAATCTATCAGACAAAACTTGATGAGGCATAAATAAGGCGAAAGCAAGTCTGTAATGTTCCTTGTTAGATGATCGCTCTGAAATCAAGTGTTAACATGCAACCAAATGTCAGCCTATTTTCAGAAGTTCATGAGATAGGCCTGGAAATGTCCTTCAAAGTACAGTCTTTGATCGGCCAGTGAATGATCTTGCGCTTTCATCCTGATTATTATGATTAGGTGTAATGCACTTTCTACTGAAATTCTTCGCATAGAGATGTATAATTAAATGTTTGTTTGTCAGAACTTCACAAATCCTTCACTATTCAGTGAATGCTATCTGGGGATCTAGTCTTACGTTCAATTGCTAATGATGTCCTCAATGTATTCTATCCAACTACATTATGTGCCATTTATTACCTAATTTTATCAGGAATTAAGATGTCAGCAATAATAAGCCTTGGTTTGATATAAATGAAATTAATGTACCTATCATACTTAATTTAATTGGGAGAGAAAATTATGACTGAATTAAAGTGTCTTACTTAATAAATACTTGGTTTTTCATACAAATTTTATCAAACAGTGCTCTATACGTGGGGGAAACTCTATTTCCCGTCGTTACTATTATTTTCACACAATGAACAGTCCTAGGGTTGCGTGGTGAACTGTTAGCTGACAAACTTTGTCAAAACTGACTGCCTAAACTTAAAAAATTAGAACAAAAAGGGCAAAAAGAGAGGATTTGTTGCGAGTTCCCATGTTGTATGCAGAAGTCAATGGGTATCCAATTAAAATACCCCCTTCCAACCATTTAATCTAAAAAAAATTTTAAAGCAGAATTTCCCACTGAATGGAAATCATTCTTCATATGAACCTAGTGGATGTGAAGACCAGTCTTTCTCAGATGGAGGCAAAATAAGCATTTATTTGAAAAAACAACCCATTCCTTTCATATAAATTTAACAAATACCCATCAAAGGTTAAACCCACCTTTAAAATAAAAGAAAAGAAAACTTTTCAAATTGAAATTTACTTAAATCCGAATTTTTGACAGTCTGGGTCAAATGAACTCTTTACAACCGATTATAGGTTGCTTTTCACTTTTGAACATTAGAATAATTGGATAATCGTTCAGCACTACATGTGTGTTAAAGACATGTTTATTTTTAATCAATAATTTGCATGGATACAGCCTTGTATCAACATATTCAGCCTTTATGTATTTGTACATGTATACACTTGGTAATCATCTACTCATTTAAAATAGTTCAAATCTTTAAGCATACTGATTAAACACCAGAAGATGAAAGGAATTTCAATTAAAATTTCCAGTGAGCCTTCCTCATCCATCTTAATGTTGATAATTGCAATAGTCTGCTCAATAATGGAATGCTTAGTGTAGGACACTGATTTTCGATTTCAAAAATATAAATGATGATCAGAACTTCTCATTTTATAAAACCGAGAGAAAAAACAAAAATTTTCAAATCCTTTCTCAAGAAAGTTTATTTGTATGCCATTTCTTAATCCTTGTTGCCTGTGGTTCTTGCAACAGATAATACATTGTCTAGTTAAGGGCCCTCTATCAAACTCGCCCTGTACGCCCTGTTATCATTATAAAAACGCTCAGGTATTCCCCAAACTTGACAGTTTATCAATAATTAGCCGGGGCCGCTAACTGCATTCCTAGTCTGGTCTGCATCATTCTCTGATGGACACATGGCAGCGTTCTGAGAAGACACCTGACCCAAGAAGCCCCCCATAATTCCAGGGACACCTTGCAAAAGATGGTGGTCCCTAAAACCGGGGTATAAATCTCGGCTGACAAAGTGCACCTTGATAATCGAAAACGAGTCTTATAGACTTAAGACAAAGTCAATATAGGACAAAGGTTTATTTTTCATGATTGCTTTCTAAATTTCATCATGGAATCCTTTTTGAATCCTTAACCATACAATATTATAACTTTGACATGCAGCTAGGATTAAAGGGATTTATCCATCCAATTTTCTGTTGAGATATTGACAGATTTAAAAGATTGCTGGCCAAAAAGTTTTTGATAACTGAAAATTTCTTGCAGATATATCTTACCTTGAGAACCAATGCATAGAAGATATTTATCTAAAATGTGTTAAAATTTTCTTTTTTTATTTATTTTCAGAATTCAATTGCCAAAAACTCTCAAAGACATAAATCTTTTAGTACACGCAATACGACATAACCCATATCTGCATCTGACAGTCCACACAACAGTGTTGCAATTTTCAAGTACTAGAGAAAACAATATCTTCAAGATTTGTTTTCTATATAGAATAGTTTTACTATTTTAGGACAAAGTTCTCACATCAGTCTGGACTGACATAACAGCCCATTTAACTAAAGAAGAATAACTCTGACAAACTGAAGAAATGCTGCAAATTCATTTTTCTTTTGTGGCTTTCCACAAAAATAAAATGACTTTGCAAATTTGTATATCCTTTCAATAACGTTTTGAAATCATTGTTGTACATGCACAATAAAAACCAGTCAAATGGCACATTTTCAATAAAGAAAAGAACAAAATATTATGCGAACATGTGGTTGAATTAAAAATTAATTGAAACTTATTTTTTTTTAAACCTTAATTATCACTGACACACATAATATAGAAGTTATTTACAAGAGGTTCAACTATTTTGATTCTTTTCTGCCACACAGTATATAATTATGCTTTTATAATGCTTTTCAAATGCATGGTCATCCAATAGCTTAGTGGTTAGAATGCTGGCACTGTATGCCAAAGGCCCCGAGTTCGAATCCCAGGTTGAGACTTGATTAACTTTTCAGCCCCTGTTACATTTGGCGGCCACCATTCAAAAAACACAGTCATTACCTAGGAACTTGCCTCACATCATAGAATTCTACTTGTAAATTCAATGACAAATCTATATTAAGAGAGGGAGTATGTCACCAGGTTAACAGGTGTGTGCTGTCAGTCAATATACCGGGTATCAATAGCTACTGACCCAGTAGTTAGAGCACTGGGTTAGAGTCCCAGTTGAGAATTGACTTTTCACCATGTGTTACAAATGTAAGAGAAACAACTCTACAAAAACAATTATGATAGCCAGGGTGTCTTAAATGCAAAAAGAGTGAGGAAATAGAAATAAAAGCAGATGAGTGGCCTAGTATTATATTGCTGTAAAGAAGGTCTACTTACCCCCTTTCACATTTTCTGTTGCCTGCTCAAATATCTTATGAAACATCTCTGAAATAAAAAGAAGTCTTTCATATGATTTGATTATTTCAAATAACTCAGCTAGCATATCTTCAGTAAGACAACTGTACCTATATCTAATATCAGAAGGTATAATTGAAAAATGCCTTCAAATATTTATTTTAGGAAAGACACTAATAATATTAAAGACAAAATGTCACATGTTTTGAGTGGAGTGTTTCCCTGATGACTTACCTAATGGGTTTTCCTGGTCAATCTCCAGCTGTCTTTTGGCCTTGACCTCCCACAGGTTGGGGTCAAATGGGAAGAGGGTCTCCAGTCTACAACACAAAGCAAAATCATTAGGCAATACAACAAAGAGTACAGAGGTTAAGTATATTGTGTACAGAAAACAAAACATCCTACAAGACAGAGCAAAAATCTACAACACAGTCTAATATAGAGGACAGGACAGTTTTTAATTGATAGAAATGATAAATGTTCATCATTTGGCAACTAATTCTTACCCTTCAAACATGGCTTCCTCTTCTTTCGTCATAAAATCAAACAACCGGCAGACTGGCAAGAAGGACAGGGCAAATTTCAAGTCTCCTGAAATATTACATATAAATTAAAGACCAACCCAGAAAACAAAAATTCGGAATTATACCTACAAAAATCATTTTTAATTATCTTGTTTGGGAAAGAAATAAATTTTATATGCAAATTTTGATGTTGTGTGTTCTCAAATGTTTTTTTTTTTTTTATTATTATTATATGTATAGTGTCTTTCATGAATTTAATAGCTATATCTTACTGATATTCCTCTAGTGGTGGAGTTATTTGGTTCTTACCTGGAAAAGCCTCCAAAGCTTTCCTGTAGACAATCTGGGCAATCACTCCATTCAGAACCTCACTGGAATCTTCATTCTGGGCAAAATGAAGGAGGATATTGAGACAACAACCACACTAATCACATCTAATAAATAACAGATGTAAGCAAAGAATATAAAAAGCTTCCGGTATGTCAAAATAGTTATGGTTCATAATACATGTACTGCATTTACAAATGTTCCTACAACTAACATTCAGATACATGTAGTGGGCATAGAGGGTATGAGAGTGATAGAAATCAGGTACCTGATCCATTCCTGTTGACTGAAGCAATTCTCTTCTCTTCCTCAGCTAAAAAAAATCAAAAGCAAAATGACACATACAGTTTATAAGCATTTTCTGATTTTAGTTTTACAATTTTACAAGAAATTGATCATCTATTAGGTGTTTTAATTTGTTTAGCATTTATACCTTCTCTACAAAGAGCAGCTCCATTCTGTAATACTGGAAATAATAAAAACCAAATTTCAAATAAATGTTAATATTTTAAACTCAAAAATAAATATCCTTTTTACAAACTCAAAATATAAGCATGCAAACATGCCTAGCAGTTGTTACAATCTGCATATGTTGGCATTCATATTAAGAATACAGGTACTAACACACACACACACACAGATATATTTATATATATATATATATATATATATATATATATATATATATATATTATCAGACAAATATCACTGTCAGTACTATTATAATATGATATGATTTATTTTCTACATGTATGAATACTATTTGTACTGGTAATAAACTTCAATGGCAAGTTTTTGCTATTGAAGTTTTTCTCAAATGATATTCAATATAGCATTAAATGATTTATTTTTGACGTCGTCGTGTCATTAAATGCCGTCAGCTGAGCAGACAAATTGAATAACGCGCGTTAATGCTTTATGATAATTTGTCTGCTCAACTGACGGCAGTTATTGACACGACGACGTCAAAAATAAATCAATTAATGCTTATATTTACATTCCCTTATGGATGAAATCAATTATTTTATTAAAATAAATCGGTATAAATTGCAGATCACGGAGGGAGTAAATTAGTAACAGCTAGAACAGCTGTTTTCTAGAACCGGTTTAAACTGTTTATCACATAGACTGTTGAGATGAGCATGAAAATATAATCCATGAAAAGCAACTCCTTAAATTTTGCTTTTAACACTAAAATAATTTGTATTGTTGAATAACTGTAGAACACGGTGTTTTAACAACATGTATAAAATATATTTTTAAACCAATAACATCATGAACATAAAAATCAATGTTTGGGAACTACTTATGTAAATTAAATGCCAATTCATACGCAATGATTAGGTTGTTGCATGTAGAGGCATTCAAAGATCACAGAATTCAATGGAAAAACACAGTAGAATGTAAATATTAAAGGATATCTACTACCGGTATATCAGCATGTAAAGACAAGAGGGTCATCTGCCTTCATGGTCACCGTTATAATACAGTTCATTGAAGGGAACATAGAACAGCATTTAATCATTGCAGTACTGTTGAATTATCAAATTGGTGCAAAGAGAGATAAATAATGGTTAAGGTGGCCAATCTGCATGAATAACATTCAGGATATTGTAATTTTTCTGAACATTACTTGAGAGTGACTGTGTCAGCTGTCTCATGGGGAGAAGGGACCACAAATTTCACAATCATATTTCCCCTTCCCCTATGAAAATAACCAAATAATTGTAGTCAGTATTTTACTTAGAAGTTTCAGAGAGGAAGTTAAAAAATTGTCAAAAGATTACCAACAAACATGAACAACTACTGATGGCAAGAGGTCACTTGAGTGACCCAGTTTACCTAATTATAATACTTTGGGGGTTTTTTTCTCAAAAAACTCTTTGCATATCATTACAAAAAACATTAAACCTCAGAACCCTCACCCCATCATAGTCCATGTCCGACACTTACCTCCAGCCAGAGAGCTTTGGAGGCGGGGTTAAACCTCAGCCCCCTCTGCATCAGTGTGCGGGCATTGTCTGCATTCTTGTTATTCTCAAACTCCCACTTAGCGGCCAGAATCCACAAGTCTATTGAATAACAATAAAATCTTAACTTTTTTATCATACACATGTTATTAACACATTGTCTGACTCGATCTCCATACGTTTGAGGAATGCCTCCACCCTGTGACTTAATTTGATGGCAGTTTACATGTAAATGAATTAACTAAATTAAATATCCCAGAAAATCAACAAATCCAGCTATTTAGCTTAGTTTTATGCCACCAGTCTAGTGATTTGCAGCTTAGGATATTGAAATCTACAAGGAATTTTGTTTGGTTTTTATATTATTATTTAAATATTTTCACATCAATTACTTTTGTCCAATATATGTTGTTTTATATTTTAATTGTTTATCAACAAATTCATTTCTTTTTTTTTCAGTACAGCTACAGCATTCACCTATAAAGCTACAATTACTTTGACTGGTTACATTACCTGGATTCTTGCTGTGAACCTGCAGCAACTGAGCAAAGATTCTGCTGACATGAGATTTCTCATTCTATAAAAGACAATTTGAGTGTTTATTGCAATGCATGTTTTATTTTCTTACAAATTTTTGTGATTATTTTATTTTATTAAAATTGTACTACACCACAGTCAGTCCAAGAGAGTTTAAAGGGGTTTGGTAACAACTTTGTATGAAATTTATTTAATATTTCCTGTTTTATTGTTCACAATGCCTTACTACATGTATATAATTAAGGTATTTCAAATGGGAAAATCAAAAACCTGAATGTTAGTTGTCAATTAAAATTGAGATACAGCTAGGGCTCACAATTCATTGTTATGTAAACCTGTTGTGCCATTAATCATACCGGTAACTTATTACAATAAATATTTAATAAGGCAAATGTCCTACATGTACATATAAAGCTACCCAGACTTACCCTGTCTAGGGAAAACTTGATATGTGACAACCACAACTCTACATCACTCTGTATATGTAAAACAACAAAATGCCATATTAATTTCAGTATTTCTCTTTGGATTATACATATCACAAAGGTCATACATGTATTAATTGTTTGCAAACATGAATGGTCAAATTGTTCAGAAATTCTCACCTGAAATCTTGCAATCACTTGCTACAAAACAGAAACAGAAAGATATTCAATGTTTTGAAATTCAAAAGAGAATCTACTAGAGTCATGAGAAAAAACAACATGTCTGCTTCTTTGTAGGATTTGAAAGAGTAACTAGTTTGTTTCTTAACATTTTCACTTTAATGATACAAAATATGTTGTAATCAAATAGTTTCTATGATTATTCTCATCAATGGCTCAGTAGGAAAATGAATGACAACAGAGTTTGTTGGTCAAACCCTCTACTTCATTGTTCTAAATTCCTATCCTTTCTTATATTTTCCATTATAACTCAGCTGAACAAAAATGGGTTCGGCTTTCCTTTGCAAAACGCCTCCACTTCACTTGGAAATTTTCTTTGGATTTAAATTATGTACAATTATGTACTAAGAACAGACAACATCTTTATGATTATTTCCATGCTTTGGAATTTACCAAGCTTAGAATATTGGACAATTTTTAAGGAATAAGGAATTATTCTTTGGGTATTATGAGGTAATAATTTTGGCCGGGGCGTGAGCAAATCCAATAAAGCCCAAAGGGCTTTATGATAGATTTGATTATTTGAATATAAATAAGCAAACCCCCCTTGCGCCCCAATTATACGTCATTTGAATTTATTGGACTGTATACTACAAAATCAATGCGTAGTGTTATCACAGGGAAAGACACTGAAAAATGTAAATATTAACAGATATAGTTTTAGAGAGCATCTAGTTAATTTCTTTGATTCTTATCATAGGTTTTGTTTAATACCAAGACCTATTTTAAAACCTAAACTATTTCTTCATTTTATTACAATCAAATGCTAAACAAAGGTTGTAGGACACATTCATAAAATATTCAAGTTAGTAATTGCTATTAGAGTGTAACATATAAACAGACAGATATCTGTATCTCCAGATATCTACAAGATACAATAGAAAAATTATACCATTCTGTATTTACTTACTCTGTACAGCCTGTGAATTCTGTGGACTATGGAATAATCAATTTCAACCTTCTTGTAATGAATTCCAGTTTTCTGTAAATTAAACAAAACAAATTTTGCTACTTTTTATACTTTCTTATAATATGAGTTTACTAGTCTGTGTTCATCTGAAAATGCAAATTTAAATTAATAAACACATCATGCTTCATTAAGATAAAATAAATATACCTTTCTCCTTTTCTTTATCAAGTCCAAAGCACCCTTTTCATACTGAAATATAGAAATAAAGTTACTGCCTTCTGCATTTAATTTCATTACAAAATAGCCACATAAATCACAATAATACTGAAGACTTGGTAATACAGTATTCTCTTTCAAGTAATTGCATTTAATTATCACAGTAGGAAATATACTGGGAGGTTTTTGTCCAATATTCATCCCCAAAAGTATTCTGACTGATCTAGTTTATTGTAAGAAAGGTGTTATCCTACGAAATGTATAATTATATAAATTGGACATCCCTCGGCTAAGTCATCAGTGTCAATAATATATATATTCTTGAAATGAATATGCCTACTTAGCTGTAATAAACATTGTTCTTGTTCCAGAACATAACGCATAAGGCATAAACTGATAGTGAGATGGACACATAATGATATGAACTTACGTTTCAAGTTAACAGAATTTTTTTAAATAAGATACCTCAATATACTGCACGTAGTCCTCTTTATATTTGGTTCTTCGCCTCATTCTGTATTCAAGTGCTTTTCTCTTTTTCAGTATTTGACTGCAAACAATAATAACAACTGTTTATAATTTGTACAATTTCAAATAGAACTACACCAACCAAATACTTTTTTCCCACAGTTTTGGTAAATCTAAAATTTAAAATATAAGGAAAAAACTTTCAGTTTTATATTATCTCTGTGTAAAAAATGCAAGGCATTTGCATGTGACAAATACCTATGAAACAGGAAAAAAAGCCAAGATGACATTAACCTCAATGCCTCACTGCATTGTCAATTAGGTCAATCACCCCATAGCAAATGTATAAATTACATTTTTTTAAAATTATTGTGTCATTAAAGAGAGAGAGAGAAAAAAAACTCTCAAAATAGTTACCCCATAAAAATCTGGAAACATTCAAAACACAGAAAACTCGTTGTATTCAAAGCTACAAATCTTTATTTTGTTAGAATGTATGATCATTATAAGATTATAAGATACATACAGTAGCATGAAATATGTTTACAGATCTAAACTACCCCCCCCCCCCCCCCTTCTTACTTCGTCTCTGCTTTCGTAAATAATTCAATCCTCTCCATCTGCTCCAGCTCTGGGAGCATTTCCTCGATACTTTGCTGGACAAACTCGGCCATGACTGGAGTTTAAATAGTCACTGTCAATGTAAACAAATTCACACGTGCGCCGTCTTTTCTCAAAACATTAATCGGAAGTTTATATATTCCCCCCTTCCATGCAAAAGATTTCCAATTTATTCCGGAAAAATTCTATTTGGTTCTGTATTTAGCTTTCTATATCCATTTCTCGTTTCAGTTTGTTGACAATTCATATTTCAACTTCAAGAAGTAAGTATACTTCATCATTTTCAAACCCCTGATAAAGAATCTGCTCAATTATCACCAAGTTTTTGCGTTTGTCATGTTGAAATTGACAATATCCACAAAAGAAACAGTTAGGGCAAATTGTTTCGGTACATTCACTGTTCCTCTACCTATAGATATGGACAGAAATTAGTCCCGACTTTTTCCCTATGACCCATTAACCAATGTTACTGTTTACAAATGGAAAGGGGTAAAAGTCTGGACTAATTTCTGGCCATATATGTCTCTATCCTTTCTTAAATTCTGTATAAGCATTTTTGTTCACCACCTCTTCAACCCCTTTGATGATAAATTAGTCGTTTATGTAAAAGATTTGCATATAATTTTTGTGGTATGAGAAAATCACAGTTGGTGAATGGGTAGTTATGGCAAACAGGATCTATTATCTAAGTTATGTTATAAACTGTCATTTTCAATGAATTATGAAGGAAAACAGCCTTGAATCCAAGTTTTGAAATATGACATATGAAATATATCAAGAATGTCTACAGTCTCTCTAAAAAAAGGCATATAGAATGTTCATGGCCTCTTCTAATTCAACATAGGTATCAGGATTACTTTTCGTAGGATTTCAATTTGAAATTTTCAAATGGAATTTCTAGAAAATGTTTTATTTTATATATAATTCCCTTGTAGTCATAGATAAGGAGAAAAAGATATATGTATATCAAATCAGTTATGTGGTCATAATGGATCTAGTGCCAAAGACACTCTGAAATCTTTTACAAGATCTTGACCTTAAAACTAAAAAGAACAAAATATTGCTTGCTTGTAGTACTGTTCAAATTGTTGATTCTTGTTGTAGTTTAGATTGTGCATAAATGTAAGCATTATCTCTAATTCCAAGGATCCCAAGTTAAAGCAAATGGACCCCTCTTTACACATGAAATTTTTATAGTTTTTCCAAATGATTACCAACTAGTATGAAGTATGAAAAAAAAAATCTCTTCAGTAAAACCAATGATAGAGTATATATAATTATGATTTACCGGTATTTTATTATAGTCAATTGATAATGACTTCCAACCAACTTTGACATTTGAATCCAGGCATGGTATTTGATATATCCATGTTTGAGTTACTGTTTGATAGTCTGAAGTGAGAGTTGATTCTCTTTGCTAAACTTTGTAAATGTACTAAATAGTTCAGTAAAATCTAACATATAAATCAGCATAACCAGGAAGACTAGGTGTTATTTTGTAATCAATTGTATTTATGCTCTTTTTGAAGGATCTAATCTGATTTGATAGCAATATGGCATCAGAACTCGACAATGTTGCTGCGCAGTTTGAATCCCTCTCTGTCCATACAAATCCGGAGATCTGCAGAGGTTTGTTATCTCAGGTATGTGCTTTGTAGACCCTCACACTTTGTAGCTTGAGCAAGTTTTTAAGTACATGTACCGCAGTTATGAAAATAATAAATTTTTATATATAGAACAAACTAGATTACGGCATAGTGATGAAAGTGATGCCATCAAGGCAGGGAAAGGTTCATCAAGATCCATCATTTATATTAACACATTTGAAATTGCATGATTGTACATGTATACTGTAAATTCCTAATTAAAACGCGAGGAATTAATATCTGCGTAAAATCATGAAATCTCTCGGATTTTAAAATGTTTTTTTTATTTTTCTGACAGATAAAATCTAAATGAAACTATGATAAAATTTGGTGTTCGCGATTTTATATTCTCACGATTTGATGCAAAAAGGTTAAATCACGGAACTAAGTACTCGTGAAAAATAAGGAATCTACAGTCTGTGAAATGTAAAATCAGCAGTGCAATGATGAATCATTATTATATCTGACAATGTTAAGTGTGGTCATTGATTTATGTACAGTGAAGTAAAAGTGACATTTTTTTACAGGTAATGAGACTGCATGTGAATGGAGTAGACTGTGCCAAGCTGTTACCAGGAATGCTGAAACTGTTAGCTCATCCGGATTTAGTAACTAAAAAAGCAGTTTACCATTGTACAGCAATATATGCCAGCAAGAATCCAGAGTTATCTTTGCTTGCTGTGAACACACTAATGCAAGAATGTTCCGATAGTAACCCACTTATTAGAGGCCTTGCCTTAAAGACCTTGACCTCACTCAACCACGAGACTTTTGTTGAGTATTGCTTACGTGGCATCAACATGGGTCTTTCAGACAAGAGTGTGTATGTGCGGAGAGTGGCCGCACGTTGCTGTGCTCGGGTCTACCAGCAGAATGTGGACCTGTATAACGATGGGAGACTTGTCAATCAGCTGTACAGCATGCTAAGGGACTCAGATCCCATTGTTGTTGTCAATTCTATGATGGCTCTTGAAGAAATTCTCAGCAAGGAAGGAGGGATCGTTATCAACAAGAACATCGCAAATCACCTCCTGAACAACTTAAAGGACATGACTCCCTGGGGTCAGTGTTACATCCTGAACATCTTGCAGAAGTACAAACCCAAGACACAGGATGACACGTTTAACATGCTGAATATCCTGGACGCGTTCCTTGTCAGTCATAACACAGCAGTAACTACTGCTTGTCTACAGCTGTTTCTTAGTCTCATTTCATCTCTTCCCCAGTTAAGACCACAAGTTTTTAAAAGATACATAAAAAATATTGTTGCTGCGATTCCTCAAGGGAATCCTGAACTGGTGTTCCATATCATGGATCACCTGAATTCTTACAGGGAAGAAATGAAGGCAGAATTGCAATCCCATTATTCCATCTTCTTCTGCAAAGAAAGTGACCCCTTGTATTTGAAAAAACTTAAGTTAACTATGTTACCCCACCTGACTGTGCCATCTCATGCTAAAGAAATTTTGAGTGAAATTTTTCTTCATACATCTAGCTCTTCCCGAGAGATTTCACTCTGGGCTTTGAAAGCAATCACTGTTGTCTTCAAGTGTGATGCAACTACTGCACCCATTGTTATCAAGAAACTGAAGCAGCTCATAGACTCAGAAAACCCCCATACCTTATCAAATATATTCCAAGTTGTGAGAAGCTTGAACTTGAATGAAATAGGGGGTGGATCAGAAATTATTGCCAAAATAGCTTCCAAGCATCAAAATCTGACAGACACTGAGGGACAACTGGCTTTTTTGTCTGTTCTTTCTCAGTATGGAAACTTGTTGGAGGACAGTCCTTATATACTTGAAGAATATGTGGAGGACTTTCCAAATGAAACAAACTCTGTGATAAAGTACCAGCTTTTAATGACCTGTGTACATGTGTTTTTCTATCACCCCGCTGCCATGCAAGGAATTCTGGGACAGGTTTTGGAGTTGTGTATTCAGGACACAGATAAATCGGTGCAGAGCCAAGCTTTATTATACTACAGGCTTCTAAGTCATGACGTGGAACACACAAAAGTAATCACATCCATAGAAATGCAAGAACTACAAGAGTCATAGCCCATCTCTAGTCTTATCCTGTGTATTGATTTGATACAGCAATATTTATGTATGAAGAAAATATATTTGTAATAAATCTATCAAAAGTAGTTTAATCATTTATTGCAATATAACATCAGTAGCATATATAACAAAATAAAAGAGCACGATATGTAAAACGTATGAGACTCGACAAATTAAGAACTGAAGGCCATATCAGGTATTTAAAACCGCAGTATTTAACTACATGTACTATGTCAGACTAAAAAATTATACTAAAAGCTTAATTAGAAAAAAAATTCAAACACATCAAATATCAAATTGCAAATATAATGATAAGCCCCCTTGAAATATCATGCATGCCTTGGCTTCTGCCAGATTTAATACAGTACATAACCCTGCAATTAATTTTAATGTATATAAAACTCAATACATGTACATGCAATTAAAAAAAGATGATTCATCAATATCATGCAATGGAATCAAAGCCCATAAATAGTGACCAGAGATTCAAAATATCTTGTGCTTCAAATATTACTTAATTTTTGTTATAATAATACATGTGATTGATAGGTTATTTAAAATCAAATTCCTAATAGTTTCTTACAATAAGTGGAGAAAAAACTGCATCTTGTGATATCCAAACACATACATTCAAAATATATATAGTTCATCATTACTAAACTTTAACCGTGAATCAGTCCGGCTTGAGTTTACTGTCTTCCACTACTGTCTCGATCATTTCCTTCAGCAGTCGGTATCGCTTGGGCGGCAGGTACTTCTTGGATTCTGAATATTCCTGCCGGAGTTTATTCAGTCTGTTGTGTGCCCGTAAGAATTTGCTGTCATAACACTGTATGTTGTGTTTGAGTGCATCGTTTTCTTCTGCTATCTCTGATTTGTGCATGTCTGCGACCTCTGGAGAAAATAGTTAATGGTTCATCATTATTTTTTAAAGTAATAAAACAACCAAATTTATTTTAAATCATCAATTGAAAAAGAATTGTTTTGTGTTGGATATTTTTTTTTCAAAAGTTCATTTGTTTCTTGCAAGTACACACATTTATAATGTATTATAGGATTTACAAAAAATACTGGCAAGACTTTCAAAAATTATTCACCATAAATACATCGAGTCATTGATTCAAACTTGATCATGATGACAACTTCAGTGAATGGCCTTGAACCTTCAAGGTCATGATCCATTTACCTCTCCTCCTTTGTTGTACTGCATGATTATCCCCCCGCCCGGCAAACTCTCGACATGACTGTAGGAGACCTCCCGTTCCTTTACGCGGTTCGTAGCGAGAAGCCACTGCACCATGGAGGTGATACTCCATACAGGATGTGGAATGATGATTAAAAGCTACAGAGAAACGATGAGGTCAGATTCATCATATTCAGTGATATAAAAGATTTTTACCCTTCAGATACCTGTGAAAATATCCTAACTATATGTGCAGTCAATATTAATGAGGAAACTTCAGAGTAAAAAAAAGTGCAGTGTCATAAAATTTTAGCACAAGAGTTCCTTATTGTATTGATTTTCACCGTAATTAATGTATTCTAGTGCATAATTTTGTTTTTGTGTGTAGAATTAACTTTTTTACCAACTACTTCAGTGAGGGAAAATAACACTATAATCTTAAATCTCTATGTCATCTGGGAATACATGAACCACAAAAAACAACAGCTAAACTATATCCCCATCATTTCCTAACTAATCCCACTTGATCAAAAAACTATCTGTATTCAAATCCCACAATTAGACATACAATGGTCTATTCCCTTGTTCTGTACAGAGTGTTTGTGTTCAGGAACCCTGCATCCCTCTAGAACCTCGTCACTGGTCGATATTTTGATAAGACGTTTCAATGTTTCGTAGCTAGGCGTCAGGTCATGTTTTGTTTCATCGTAATGTCTTTTGAGATTTTCTATCACGCTCCACACATTCTCTCGGTACTGACGACGGAGGGTGTCTAGTTCTTTGCGTAGCTTCCGGTTTTTGTCTTTAAGCTGATCTTTCGTCTTAGGCAAAGGTGGAATGTTTACTGAAATAAGATTAGATCATTCAACCACATAAATTCTGTAATTTTTGCTCATTAAATTGTGTATTGGATCTGTGGTCTATGGGGGATTTTAAATTTCCTGAATTATTTGATTGTGAAAAATAGCTTAATTAATCAAAATCAAGGCACCTGAAAGCAATAATTCATGCATGAGTTAAGGATATACCTGAATGACAAACTAAGAGTAGATCAGCAATCCTCTCTGGTTTCAACCAGTAAACCTGTTCATTATTATGAACAGTATTCAGAGTTATAGTGGCCTAATTCACATGCAATAATTTAACAATTACATGTGATAATTTTACTCTAAACTGATGCACTAACCCACAAAACAGGATAATATTGGGTCCTAACTATCTCCACTTGTGTTGGTGCCACACCCGTACAGTGATACTCATATGATACTGACAAAATACTTTTAGTATTTCATGCAGCAATATTAAGTACAGTGCTGTATTGTACCCCCTTAAAGCATGCCTATAGAGTTTGTGACCTAATTTATAACACACATGTATACAAATAGGTTTTAAATGGACAGACGGTAGTTTCGATTTCATTGTGGTATTTATAGTATCAAAATGTTTATTAGATATGCATGGTCTAAAAACACAATAATCCTTAAAAAAAAATAAGAATCTATAGTTTAAATAAGCTGCAAAACAACAAAGATGTGAACTTTATTTTGGGTTGGCTAAAACAAATGTACATATGTAGTCTTAATAATTGTTGCTTAAAATTAACCCACAGGGCATGGCATCAACAATATTAATTATTACAGTTTCAAATTGAGGTCAACAATTAAACAGCCCTAGTTACTGAATATATTAAAATATCACAACCCATATTTATGAAATATGAGGATATTTCATTCATAAATGAAGCTAAAGGACCGAGTGCTATTTTCATTTTTCACCATAACAAAGAAGTTATAAGACAATTTGAGACATACCTGATCTTGAGTGGTCTAATCGTCCCTTGGACATCTTTGTGTCACTAAGACTTCATTAAACGTTTGTTTACACAAGAGGAAAGACTGTCTCTCTAACTAATGACAAGTTACACAGTACAATAAATCTACAGGACAGTGTGAGGTCAGAGTCGCTCATGCAAGACAGGGATTACAGGTAACATGCAAGGAACAGCGAATTGGTGTAAACCCGTCCGTCTTAAATTGATCTAGCTGAAACAGACGGAGACAAGTTTTAAATAGACACTATCATCAATTTTCCTATCTGACATATTTCCAATTCCAGGTATTTGACTTCATGCATATTTCATTAGATAAAAATAGATTTATGTACCTACCATTCATACAGGAGTTTATTGAAATGTCTTAACACTCTGTTCATGAAAGAATCGATTAGATATTTTCATTAATAGTCTAACAAGGAGCGATAAAGATGTCAATGCAAACATCTAAGCTATGAAGCATATGGAGAGAGAGAGAGAGAGAGAGAGAGAGAGAGAGAGAGAGAGAGAGAGAGAGACATTCAAAGAGGGATATCCTAAAACTTGAACATTTATATAGGGCCTGCTTTGAATATTACCCTTGCATTAATGTTTAATGCAAGGGTAATAAAACGGAAATTACTTTTTTTGAACATTTCATTGATGTTAGAAATGTAAGCATGTCATTTTATATCATGATGGAGGGTACTATCATTAATACATGTAGGTCAAGATATACATCACAACAATGATCAGAAATTTACATCAATTTAATTCTTCTCTTTCTAGAGGAAACTCCCTAGTTTTTAATTTTTTTTTACACTTTTGACTACTGTTTTGTCCAAGTTCATAAAGGATAAATATATCATGTGCTTATGCAAACATAAATGGGGGGGGGGGGGGGGGGGGAGATTTAGAGATTCCCATGTATTTTCAGCGCTTGGCATCTTCATTAACAGCCCCGGCGCCACCCCAAACTTCTATTAATAAATAATCCTATTTATGTCATATAACAAAATAAAATGATTAATATCATTACTTTCCTTGTCATTGCCTGGAAACTGAGAGATACTAAGTAAATCGGCTCAAGCGATGGTTAATAATTCCATTATTACAATGGCTACGGTACCACGTAATCAGTCATTGTCAGAACTCTACTGCAGTACAAAAATATAACATAACACAGATAGAGGGACGCTGACTGATACACAACAACTCACCGCGATCCCTGTCCATCAATTAGTCCACCTTTGAAATAAACACAGTAATTTAACCATTTATGTTTAAAATCATAACGTAACGATAACAAATAGTTTACTAAGATCAACATGTAGAATATATACCTGTGACCCCGGGTTCTCGCTGCAGAAGACGCGGATGCTCGCAAGAGAAATCAACAACTAAATCCTGTATATTCCCGCCGTATTTACAGAGGGAGCGGATCCAGTCGAAGACTATATTTACTGAGAGGACGGATCCCGTCAAAAAGTCAGATATCATATATACTGATAAATGTCCAGTGACAAGCCGTTGCTCTCTCCCTCTCTTAACTAACTTCGATCTGCTCTCTTCTCTCCATGTACGCGACAAACTCATAAACAAAGCCAAAGTTCGAACGGTTCAATACAGATCAAATTAAACTGAGGACTTCCTGTGACATCTCTCCCCCATCTCTCTCTCTCTCTCTCTCTCTCATATTCTTTATCTAAACAGCTATAGGAACAGTATTTGGATAAGAAGTGATGTCCTTTTTTTTAAAAACAAACACACTATATATGAATATATACTTCTTCAGGATCGACTCCGTTCAGAATGAGATCACAGCGTACCGCAGACAAAGCAGCCCACCCCCTCCCCACTTTTTCTCGCAGCAAACATTGAATTATAATGGAGTTCTATGAGGCGCCGTTTTAATATTTTTGAGTTATTTTCTGATATCAAAAAATAAATATTTGATATCAATAATTCGAATTCTTGATATCAAAAAATAATTCTTGATATCAAAAAATAATTCTTGATATCAAAAAATTTATTTTGTGATATCAGAAAATGATTTTTTTGATATCATAAATTCGAATTTCTGATATCAAAAAATCATTTTCTGATATCAGAAAATACCTCAAAAATATTAAAACGTCGCCCCATAGAGTTCTCCCATCGTACATAAATTGAAGTGATATGAATTGATATGATTTAAGGAATAAGGAATCGTTCTTTGAGTATTATGAGGTGATAATTTCGGTCGGGGCGTGATCAAATCCAATAAATCCCAAAGGGCTTTATGATAGATTTGATCACGCCCCGACCGAAATTATCACCTCATAATATTCAAAGAATGATTCCTTGTTACTTATATTTATATAATTTTCAGCAGTTGTACGATTAAATATTATAATATTAATTATGCAAACCCGCTTGCGCCCCCAACAATACGTCTTCTGAATTTATTGGGCTGTATAGTACAAAATCGATTCGTAGTGTTATCACAGGCAGAGGCACTGGAAAATGTAAATATATGAAATTAACAAATTGAAATAGAGAGGTACTACGCACTTAGGATTTTCAAGATTGGCCAACTTTCTTTTTTTTTTTTTTTTGGCATGTCAAGATTTTTCGGATGAGTCTGGTTTTCCACTTTTAAAAACGATGCTAAGTGCCTGATTCTTGATATCAAAATTCATATTTTTAGATACCAGAAAATCGATTTCTTTGTAATATCCCCCACCATGCCCACCTTGGGCGCTAATGTAATAAAAGAGGAGGTATGACCACAACTAGCATTGAACTCGGGATCCTTCAGTTTAAAAACCAACGCTCTAGCTACCGACTGAGCTAAAGGGTTAACCCACTAGCTAGTGCTAGTAGAAGCGTGGCAGTACTGAGCCTTTATATACACAATATTTCATCTTGATATAAAAAGCGATTTGTATTTTTAAAATAAGAAAATCGATTTCTCCTGTCATACAACCTTCATCTTCCCGCCAGAAATATGTTGCCTGCAGATGCATGTGAGGAATTATAAAGTAAGTTCAATGGGGAAAAAAACCTGATTTCATTATGACAATTCGTCCTATTTACAATGGTCAGTACTTTTTAGTACTGGACAGTGTACGAAGACATGAGGAAACTGTACAGGCGTACACTACAGTTAGTGCTTCCAATGAATGGAAGAGGTATACCTGTATCAAGAACACTATAAAAATCTTCAAAGAATCTGAAAAACAGCACATTTTAAAAGCAAATCGGACACTGTATAGTACAGGGATTTCCGACAAGTCTAGGGAGTATCTTTATTTTTGAAGATATTCTTCGTCATTATTTTTTAAGTTTCCGGATATCAGAAAATATATCTTATGATATCAAGAAACCAGTTTAAATTTCTGATATTAAAAAATCATTTTCTTATGTCAGAAAATCAAATTTTCATATCAGAAATTCGATTTTCTGATATCGAAAAAAATGGCTGTTAAATTTTGATATCAAGAATTCGAATTGGCTGTTATGTTTTGTATCAAGAATTCTAATTCAGGATATATCAAAATCATTTTCTGATATCATAAAATACCTTAAAAATATTAAAACGGCGATTCATAGATGTATATATGTACTTGAAACTTTAGGTTTTTAAATTTAATCAAATTGCATCAACAAGCTTCTTTTTGTGCAGTTATACCATTTTTTTTTATTTGCAACTCAAAAACAACATCAATACACAGATTCCCACCAATATGAGGCACCAATATTTGTATAATTCGAATTATTGATATCAAAAAATAATTTTTAATATCAAAAATAGTTCTTGATACAAAAATATTTCTTGAAATCAAAAACCCAGAATTATCAAGAACACTTATAACATTCTTACATTAAATAAATCTTCAAATAAAAAACAACAAAATTTAAATGCAATCGGGCTCTGAAGTTCAGCAATTTACGTTTGGGTCAAGGGAGTATTCATTAAATATGTGAAATTTATTCGCCATTTAATTTGAAATTTTGATATAAAAAAATCGGAATCTCGAAATCTAAAAATCAGTTGAATTTCTGACATCAACAAATTATGTTCTGATATCAAAAGTCGAATTGCTGATATCAGATTTGATATCAGAAAATCATCCTTTAATCAGAAAGTTGATGCTATTTTTGATAGCAAGAATTCGAATTTCTGATGTCAAAAAATCATTTTCTGATATCTGAAAATAAAATTTTTGATATCAAAAAATACCTCAAAAATATTAAACGGCGCCCCATATTCCACAGTTGCGTGAGGCCAGGACCGACCCGCCACACCCAAGTATAGACCCTGGGTCTTACTCCTTTTTTCATAAATCATCCTTTTTTGAAATATTTCTGATCTCATATACCTTAAATCCGAAAAAAATCCTGAAACAACACCTTTTAAAAAGCAAATCAGACACTGTAGTTCAGCAATATTTGACGAGCTTTAAGTTTTGGGGTAATTTATTATTTATGTAGAGATTCTTCGTCATTCTTTTTGAATTATCTGATATAAGAAAATATATTTAATGCTACATGTACCAAGAAATCAGTTTGAAATCCTGATATAAAAAAATTATTTTCTTATATCAGAAAATCAATTTTTAATTGGAAAATGGCTGTTAATCTTTTATAACAAGAATTCGAATTAATGATATCTAGAAATCATTTTCTGACATCAGAAAATACCTTTAAAAACATTAAAACGGCGCTACTTGAAATAAGTTTCTACAGAAATTGCATTCCCAACACACGTTATGAAATTTTTTCATTTGCAAATTCATGTTTTCACACAAACAACATCCAGACACAGCAATACATAGATCAACTGGTATCAAGAAAATAAGTTGAATTAGTCAGCATACAGAATTACCGGATATTTCTTGAAAGCTTAAATTAAAGAAAATATTTCTTTAACATAGCCCAACTTTAATTTAAAAAATTCTTAGATTAGGTTATCAATTTCAAATTTTATTTTCAAATTAAATAACAAATCCAGTCAAGCTTTGAAGTTACTCTTGTTTGATATGCATGAAAAAAAAAAGTTTTTGATAAACACGTAAATTAGAAAAACTCACCAATATGTATAAGAGGAAATCCAAAAATAATTATAGATACATTAAACACATCTTGATTTTTTTCTGAACAATTACCCTCTGAGTTTTCATCAGAGTCCCTTTAAAAAAGAAATTTGATTGATTTCTTTTAAATTGTGTTAATGTTTTTGTTATAAATGTTTGTCTTTTTTTTTTTTTTTTTTTTATAAAAATAACTCTGGCTCATATTTCAATGTTATATCATATATCATGATCATACATAAAACAGTAAAATTCTGTAGATAAAAACTTTGAAAAATGTCTTACAAACTTTGCAATAGCACTATAATATTTTATTGCACATGTACATACTTATTAATTTTAAATTTTTCAAATGACTCTTCTGATAAAAAAAGTTTCACCCTCATTTGAGAAATCAATCATTTACAACATTTACACCCTTTTCATTTACCATGTATTGATAAGAACATTTTTTGCAACTTTAATCATAGAATTGTACCATACAGGAGATAAAGTAACTTCGATAGTACAAGGTACATATAACTTGTTATCAGAAAACGATGTTCCTACATACAAACTGTCTATCTTTCCAGCGTTCTATATATTCCAATGATTTGTGTAGGGTGTCCTTACTCTAACGATCCTTGCGGTGTAAACTCAAGAGCGAGAGATCTGCAAATTCGATACAACTAATGAGAAAGACAAAACAAAGTCAGAATGTTTGCCAGGTTCCTTTATGGATGAAAAGTCTCTTCAGTTTATTTATGGTCCTGAGTGATATATTTGCTAAACGAATGTGTCACTTGCAGGGTATTAATCAGTATACATATACATGTATACATTTTGTTTTTTGATTCAACAAAACTATGAGTGTTTTCAGTGCACTTTAAACGTATTTTCAACTTTATTTGATGATGCCCCATAGTAGAATTCATAGAAACATGGTCTTCAGGACACGATTGAAACACACTCTTTGCCTTCACGCTAACGTTCCTGTTATTTATCTTTGCTAGTCGCTGTCTGCTAATAAATTCCGCAACATATGCCTAACCATCATAACCAAAACAGGTACGAGTGTGGACAGGACAACAACCAACGTTCTAACACGCACGAGTCACACACCAGTAGTGAACAGATTGCGTACAAACGTTATAGACCTAACTCTTCAGGTGATGGGGATTCTGATCCCAACATTTCTGATCTGAGTGCTATATTAGAAAGTGCATTAGGGCAAATCCTGAATCACTCTAAAAAAAATAACCACTCTTATTCTTAGCATTACAGCAATCAAAAAACTCAATTACAAAATCATTGATCCCAGAGTTTAATGAGATGAAAACAAATATATCTGAACTCCATCAGAAAAAAAAGTCTCAAGTTTTCAGGGATACCTGAACCCAATAACGGAAAAGAAAACACCGATCAAATAGCTTTCAATGCGATCAACAAGCATATATTGGTTGGTACTGGTGCAGAGATCGACCGAGCTCTCATATGCAACAACAAATAAAATCGTTTGCTTTGCCAACCCCTTACGCGATTCATACAGCAATAATAGAACTACTGTTCCAATTACCATGAATCCAGGGGTTAGCACTATTGCTACTATTATGTCAACATGTGCAGCATATCAACCAAGTGTTATGCCATCTTTACCACAGTTTGGTACTGTTCAATACTCCGCTCCATGCACACCATGAAGTGGGATAACAAATCCTTGGGGGTGTTATGCAACAATATACTCCGGTTTCTTATCCCATGCATATGATGCAATATGGAATGAATCCTTGGTTTAATATGTGAGGTAAATTTCCACCACAGTATTGGATGATGCCAGTAAGTGTAGCTGGGCCACAGGGAGGTTATGTACCTCCAATGGCGCCAACTAGTACTCTTATGGGACACAAGTAATAGCTTTCCAAAAAAGCTTAATTGCCTGACTAAACAAAATTATCAAAAGCATGTATCAATTAGGAAATGAATTTTAATTTTCGCTGCTGTTCATAAATTCATAAACGGAACATGCAAAAGAAACAATTTCAGTCTTTTTCTTCGATCAATGCATGTACAGAATGTACATGTATATCACTTGGAATTAAATCATTTCATTCTTTCAAATTATTTTAGGATGTAGGTATCAAATTACTGCATATAAACTTGAAAGCGGAAGAATTTTAAATTGTATTTGTTATATTAAGATGCAAAATCAAAGGCCTTTTTGTCACTTCCAACAACAGGAAAGTAATAGGAAAGGTTTTTGTTTTTAAATAAAGCTGCATGTGTAAACACAGTGTGCTCTTGAGTATTCTCGTGATCCCAATTTGGACTCGTCCACCAATCGGTGCGTAAAAATTATGAATGTAAAATAATGGCTTTACCTTTGATCTCCGATGCTTTGAATGAATTCATCCATGGATCTATGGACAGGGGGTCAAATGGAATTTCTTGACATTTGTTTTTTTGTAACAACGATATATATTATAGCTTAGAAAGAATGTTTTGAATTAACATACACACTTGACTACTAGTAATTGTTAATGTACATTTAGCAAGACGCGCGAGTTATACATTTTTCAAGATGAATCATGGACATATATACGTCCCTAGATGACTGATATCGCCCAATCGATCGAAAATTGGGGCACAACCCGTTTCGGCGATATAGTTCCTCCAGTAAATATACCAGCTATATGAATATATATTTATTTTAATCAAAACTAATAATGTTTTGTTTGTAGCAGTGTTTTCTTACAATGAAGACAAACTCCTGCGTCTTGGATTCGATGGTTTTATTAATTAATATAATGCTGGTATATTTTGTTTAAACCCTATAAATATCAATAACAATTATGAGCATAATTATCACACATTTCATATGAATACAATATTAACGATTTACATATAAATTGACTTCTTTAATACATTACGTGATATACCGAGTACATGTATTTGACAATTATAGTAAGAGTTGTTTCCTTTACATCGTAATATTTAATACATGCGCATCTGAGAACATTACTGATTTAATAAATAATTTACAAACACATTTATAGATAATAAATATGTACATTCGATAGAATATAAATATATATACATTTGTACCTGATTATGGATCAGGGTTCATACAATTGGTCTGGCCCAATAATTACAAGCGGGCATATACAATGTAGACCTATTAATAAAATACGAACTTGATAATATTCACTTCTGCGATATTTCATAAATCTAATTCAAAGAAACATTAATCTTGATTTATTATTTACACATTTGAACTCAGTATATTACACTTCAAAAATGAGATAAAAGTCAGAAATAAAAGTCATTAGAAAAGAAGAAATTAAAGTCAACTTATAGTCGATATTGTCGATGTACTCATCAGTATCGTCAGGAAATTTAATGAATATATTAAAAGGTAAGTGTCTAAGGTATCACAATGTCGACCGTCCCTCTTGACTACATGAATCGATCTAACCAATGAAAATCAAAGACAATAGAACACAACTGACCAATTTATATAATTGCCTTAAGACATTTATAAGTAAAATATAAAACCAAATGTTGTAGTATTCTTTTATTAATCATATAAACGGATATTCAATACATCGCAGAAATTCAAATACGCGAATTGTAGAAAGCCGAAATAAATAGGTTACATTTGATATTTAATTATTTCAATAAAAACAAATTAAAAATAACACTCTACCACATATACCCCCTCCATACAAAATGACGTCCTCGTCATTACAAGTGGAACAAATATGTAATAGAAACTGAAATATATATAAAATAGAATAAACATGTTATGATACACATTACTTTTTGTCTAACACAGCAGTTAACATGACCCTGCAGACCATATTCACAGCAAACTCTCCATCTCACATCCACTGAGGAGGCTTTGTTGTTCTATGGAATTTGTGAGGGAGAGGTAATGGAGATCTGGTCTTGGTTCCTGAAATATCATCATCTGTGATATTGGTTTTTGTATCTTCATCTGAAGATTTACTTACTCATCATGATCAGCTCCCTCTGAAACATCATCATTAGATGTGTTTATGCAATTTTCAGGTGTGGAAGCACTTTCCTCTCCATGCCAGAATGAGAAGCATCCTTCTCGGCTTCCATACTCTGACTTTTCTTGTCTTCATAGTCGTCTCCACTCCGATCAAGTGGGATATCTGGTGTTTGCGATGTATGCCTAGGCACTGGTTTTGCTCTCTTTGTGGTAACAAAGAAAACCCTTGATTCATCATCTGAATCATCATCTGCATAATCATCATCTGTATCATCAGTCCTTTCTACTTCAACAGGCTGTCTGTTGAAATCAGGGACCTTTCTTTTCCTTCTTGGAGCTGGTATCGGTCTATTGTCTGACTTGTCCTGGTCATCAAATTTGGTTTCTATTGGAAGGAGAAGGTCACTGTGAAGGATGTGCTGTCTCCCTTCACCATTCTCTTTCTTCACAACAAAAACAGGGATTTTTGGGTTTGGTTGTGATAGTACAACATACGGGTCTTCTTCCCATCTGTTGGAAAGCTTATGTTTCCCATCAAATGCTACAGTCTTGACTAGTACCCGATCTCCAACTTTGATGTTTTTTCCTCTTATTTTCTGGTCATAAAATCGCTTTTGTCTCTCTTGTGCTAACTTTGCTGTTGCTTTCATGGCTATCTCGTGTGCCTTCTCTAATCTGGTCTTTAAGTCTGCAACATAGCTACTCATTGGCTGCTTCTTTGTACCATCATTCAACAGAAAAGCTATATCAACAGGTAACTAGACAACATTGAGATGGGGAACATCTCAAAGGGCCTCGCTTAAATAATGGATAATAGAATGAAAATAATTTCAGAGAATTTTGCTTTGACCTTGACCTATAACTTAGAAATTTTCAAACTGGTATTGAACTTCTAATTCAATATCATTACCCCTTACATACAGGCATTTTTGTTCAATCTGAGCATCTGAGCTTGCTGAGATTAAGCAAATGGGAAATAATCTTCGTTCTAAAACTGGTTATAAAGAGATCTGTGATGACCTTCACATTGACTTGGTTTAATGTTACTGCACGACATTAACCAAAAAGCTCTGTTTAAGTAAAGTATAGGCAAATAGGGCTAAGTGGAGAGTATATATATATGCTCTTAAAAAAGAATTTTTGTGTGATCCAATATGACCTTGAAACTTGACCTACAAACATCATTTAAAGTCACTGCATACCCTTTAACCAAAGGCACCATGTGGGTGAAGTATGAACCAAGTTGGAGCAAACGGTGAAAGATATGCTCTAGACAAGGATTTTTCACATTTTACCTTGAAAATTGGTTTAAGGTCACAACACACCATTCACTCAAAAGCTCTGTTTATGTGAAGTATGAGCCAAATAGGGCTAAGTGGAAAGTATATATGCTCTGAAAAAAGGATTTTTGCATGGTCCGATATATCCTTGACCGTTGACCTACAAACTTCATTCAAGGTCACTGCACACCCCTTGACTGTATACACTCTGTGAGTGAATTATGAGCCGGATTCGACTAAGGGAAGAAAAGATATGCCCCGGACAAGTATTTTATATATAATTCTGCTATGACCTTAACCTTAATAATTAACCTTAACCTTAGACCTAGAAACATGGTTCAAGATCACTGCACATCCTTTACCCAACGGCTCTCTACGGGTGAAGTATGAGCCAGATTGGGCCAAAGGGAGAGATGATATGCTCCGGACAAGCAATCTCGGATGGTCAGAGGGACAGAAAGACGGACGGACGGACGGACAGAGGGACGGATAGACTGGTCACTATAGGTCGCCTGCATAGCGGGGCCCTAACAAGGTTGTCTCCCATACATCAGCAAGTACGGAGTTTGACCAGTGGTGTCTTGTCTTAAAGAGTTGTAGGCATGCACCATAGGACCAACATACTTCTTCCAGTTCTGCTTCTGTTCAGTTGTTAACGTACCCAACACCTGGAGCAACGTACTGTTGAAGCGCTCCGTGAGCCAATTGCCCATTGGATGGTACGGGGTTGTCCGTGATCGCTCAATGCCTGTAAGGTCACAAAGTTCCTCAATGAGTTTCGATTCAAAATTGGCACCTTGATCAGAATGTAGACGTTTTGGAAGTCCGTAGTGAATGGCAAAATTGTTATAAAAGACTTCAGTAGTTGTTTTAAAGATTTGATTCTTGGTTGGTACGGCAACTGCGCATTTGGTGAAGTGATCAATTACGACCAAAATGTGCTGATATCCTCCTTTTGAAGATTCTAATGAAAGATAATCCAAACAAACTAATTCCAATGGTTGTGAAGTCTGGTTGGTTGTCTTGTGTCTGCCTGGATGACAAAGATTGTCATGCGACATTCTTAGTACCTCAGAAAACTAACTCTGGCGGTATAGCAAGCTGTTGGTGAGTTTCAAACTTTGTCGTTGTCTCTCTGTACAGTTTGTTGTCAATGATCCTGTCAAATCTTGTGTTGGAAGTAACTCATGTTTCTCAGGGAATCTCTCTTGCTCAACAAAGTACACATATATCCAATCCCTGATGATTGGATCTTGGTATTGCGCCTTCTCAATGTCAATCTCTTTTACTTCTAAGCATTAAATCGACATCAAAGGGTGAAGAGTTTCACTATTGAAGCTAACACTCTCTATGTACGGTTCACGGGGTTGCGTATGAATACTGGATATTGTTCTGATAGAAACTTTTAAAGATTGGCAGATAATTCTTTGACTCAAACGCAGGTAGTCGAGAGAGGGCATTTGCATCAGTTCCGACCTGGTCTGTACAAAATGTCGAAATCGAAAGCTGCCAATGCCGCTACCCACCTATGTCCTGTTGCATCATAGTTTTGCAGTGGAAAGGATGTAAGTCAGTGGATTGTTGTCCATAATGACTGTAAATTTCTTGCCGTAGAGATAATCCTGAAATTTCTATGTGATAGCCCACTTCAACGCCAAGAATTCCAGTATGTGAGCTGGATTATTTCTCTCTGATTTGCTGAGTTCTCTACTGGCATAGGCTATGACATGATGTTTTCCTTCCTGCTTTTGGTACAAAATGGCACCTAATCCTGATGCACTTGCATCGGTATGAATTTCAAATGGTAAGTCAAAATTAGGGTAGGCTAGGATGGGAGCTGATGTTAAGCAATCTTTCAGTGTTGAGAAAGCTTCCTCCTGATCCTTTTCCCACACAAACTCAGGCTTCTTTGTTGTCTTCTTGTGTGTAGTCTTTGATCTCCCGGTTCTCCATCCCATGCATATCATACTATATGGAATGAATCCAGGGTGTCATATATTGGGTCAATTCAACCACAGTATGGGATGGTGACAGTAAGCGTAGCTGGGCCACAGGGAGGTTACGTACCTCCAATGGCGCCAACTAGTACTCTAATAGGGCACAAGTAATAGCTTTCCAAAATGCTTGCCTGACTACCGGTAAACAAAATTATTCAATGGAAGCATGCATCAAATAGGCTTTAATCATAATTTTCGCTGCTGTTCATAAATTCATAAACGGAACGTGTAGATTGAAGAAGCAATTTTAGTCTTTTAATTGATGTTGTGAATTTACATGTATATCACTTGAAATTAAATCATTTCATTCTTTCATAATTATTTTAGGAATGTGCATGTATCAAATAATTGTATGTAAACTTGAAAGCAGAAGAATTTTAAATTGTATTTGTTATATTAAGATGCAAAATCAAAGGCATTTTTTCACTTCCAACAACAGGAAGTAATAGGAAAGGTTTTTGTCTTTAAATAAAGCTGCATGTGTACACACAGTGTGCTCTTGAGTATTCTCATGATCCCAATTTGGACTCGTCCACTAATCGGTGCGTAAAAATTATGAATGTAAAATAATGGCTTTACCTTTGATCTCCGATGCTTTGAATTAATTCATCCATGGATCCATGATTTTTTTTAACATTTGTTTTGTAACAACGGTATATAGAATACTTAAGAAAGAATGTTTTAGAAGAAATCTATCGAATTAACATGCACACTTGACCACTAGTAATTGTTTAATAGACAATTAGTAAGACACGCGAGTTACATATTTTTCAAGATGAATCCAGGACATATATACGTCCCTGGATGAATGAAATCGCCCAATTGATCGAAAATAGGGGCACATCCCGCTTCGGCGATTTAGTTCCTTCAGTAAATATACCAGCTATATGAATATATATTTATTTTAATCCAAACTAATGATGTTTTGTTGATAATGATAATCCAACACCAATTACTACATAATTCAACGGCAATAGACTATAGGTAACAACTTGTTGCGATGACACCCCCCCCCCCCCCCCCATTTCGACCGTTCAAACATGGCCAATCTATTTACAAATCAGCATTATACACGTGCATGATTAACCTAGGCCTCCTTTTTAATTGAAAACTCTTGCTCACTGTTGCTTTTTAAATCCCATTTAACATTTCCATTAATTGAGAATGTAAATGTTGACACATTAAACATGCATTTTATATGAAAAATATTGATATTGCTATCTCCCATTGCCTGCACTGTTTCGAAGAATGCAACTTTCAAACCTTAGATAAGCCTGACGTCATGACACCAGGCAATGGTACAAGTAAAAACGAGCCAGGAAATGTGAGGAATGCCATTGGAACATCCCAAGCATCGGGTGGTATAATACCGTTAGATGTTCAGTTGCATCCTATGTCATTCAACCAGCACAAAAACAATGGCAACTGTTACAACAACAACAATTACAATAACCACAACAACGAGTACAACAACATCAGGTACAACAGCAATCCCCGCAACAATTGCCACACCTCAACAATTGCCACCTTAGATGTCTATGCGACAAGCAAATGTGACGAAATTGGTTTTATTTTTAGTTTTGCCAAAACGTAAGACAAACGTTTTCTTAAATGAATAAGGCATTACAAGTAGATCACAGACATAGAGGCGCACCAAAAGCAGAAGTGGAGGAAGCACAAAGTCGACGCAGTGATTTATCATTTATTATTATTTGGGTGGCACCAGTCATTCATCTGGGATAAAGCCATTGTCAAAAATATATTAAATAATTTGTTATGTAAGGGTAGAAATAAAGAAACCGTTACCGTTTTCTCATTATATAAGTTGGTAATACTCAAACACGGCATTTAGTCAGTAGCAATCATTTCTTTAACGAAATTAATTCTCCAATTTAACAATATTCAAAAATCAGTTGTTACAGATAAAATATGAGTTTCAATCGAAACATCACACTTCCAAAGCACAAAGTTCGTACCATGTTCTTAATTTTACATAGTACCAAGCTCGTACCATGATTTTAATCTTACACAGCACAAAGATCGTACAATATTTTAGATTTACAAATACGCAATAAATTATTGCAAAAATGCGATTTTGTAAACACAATGACAAAGCTCGAGTCATGTTTTTGTTTACAAATAAGAAATTGCCATATCTTATACATAATTATTCGTGATAACCAAGATAAACTGTTTTATTGTGTTCATCAATAATTTTATAGACAGAAAAAAAATAAGATTTCAACAAACATTTTAACAATATAAATTATAACCCCTATACACCTTGTAAACATAAACATAACTCGAGTTTTGTTTACAAAACTGAGATAATTATACAGATGATGTATTTGAATAATAATAAACGAGGACATAACATACCAATAGAATTGGATTCCGTTAAAATAGAAAACAACACAATTAGTCGCAAAATAGCAGTTGAGTTTTTCGCTGGAAAACTTAATAATTTAAATAAAAGTCTGAACAAAATTCCGAAATTTGAAAAATTCTTAAATCGAATTTGCACAAAAAAACTCATCGAATCCGTCAGGCATCAGCTTTTTGTCTTCTATCACGGTCTTCACCATTTCCCTCAGAAGTTGATATCTGTTGAGTGGCCGATGCTGCTTTGATTTTTCATATTCCTGTCGTAGATTGCTCAGTCGTCTGAGTGCACGTACGAACATATGGTCATAACATTGTATGTAATGTTTAAGTTCTTCGTTTTCATCAGCAATTTCCGCTTTGTGCATTTCTGTAACATCTGTTAAAATTAATTATTTTCAAAATAAGATAACCTAAAAATCTTTAAAAAGTCAACAAGAAAGAATTAATACGTTTTAAATGTTTTTATTTTAGAATCCCCAAAGAATTCTTTTCCCTGCAAGTAATAGTATCAATAAAAACTCACTAAACTAGTAAGTAGTTCAATGATATAGTCATTGTTCAAGACCTTATCTTAATGCTTGACTTTTTGAGTGGCCGTGTGTCTTTAAGGTCTATATCCCGTACCTCTTATCATTTTTGGTATAGTGACATAACCTGCAAGCTCTGCACAGTTCTGCAGCAGGCCAAATGTTCCTCCACACTGACCGTAGCGTGCACCAACAGCATCATAGATGTTATCGGTGGAAGCTTTAAGTTGAACGAAACAACGTTTGTTAAAGCTAAACACGACTCATATTAGATATATAGACTCAAACAAGCGGTTACATAAACCCCTTCTCTAAACATCTAATCGGAAGATCCAAGTAAATTAATAAATAAACATGATGCTTCAAACCATAGTTTTACATTAATCAAATCAAAAGGTGAGAGTGTAAAGGATGGAGTATTATTTTTTAACATGAATAAGGATATCAATACGGACTGATAGCTCCTGGGGACAATTCTACAATAATGTCAGTCATGCTTATCTTGATTAGATCACGTGATTATCCCGTATCTATCTCAATAAATTTAAAAGAATATTGTCTGATATATTTATTTTTAAATTTATAATACCATTATTATTATAACAGGATACTCCCCTGTTTTGTACGGAGTGTTTGTGTTCGGGGACCCTGCATCTCTCCAGAACTTCGTCACTGGTGGATGATTTGATCAGACGTTTCAACTTTTCATAGCTAGGCGTCAGGTCATGTTTTGTTTCATCGTAACGTTTTTTAAGACTTTTTATCACGCTCCACACATTCTCTTGATACTGACGACTGACGGTACATAGTTCTTTGCGCAGCTTCCTGTTTTTCTCCTTAAGTTGTTCTTTTGTCTTAGGCAATGCTGAATTAAAAAGAACTACGGTAATACCCATTAAAAAATTACTAGTTTTTTAATCTTATTTCACTCCAAAAATTAATCGTTTGTTAGTATACCTTGCTGGAAGATAAAAAAATATTTAAGGATAGATTCCTTGAAATGTTAAAAGTATATTCGCAAAAAAATAATAGTTACATTGCTTCGAATATACCTATGTATATTATACAACATTAACGCAATGAGATTTTTAAAAAGTTTAACTCAAAACATACACTACGATAATAATCACGAAGTGAGAACATCTGAACACTAGTACCTCTGCATCAGAATGACTCATCACTTACTGTGCATTGAACCTTGGAAAAAGTTCTTAAGAGTAACTAAAGAGAGATGGACATACTCTACTCAGTCTCAAGTTTCTACTTCCACCACTTTTTACTTTTTGCTAAATGTTTCGATAATTAAAAATACTTTGGTGCCCGAACTACGTTCATCCACTAGAAAAATGCCAGATTTTCTGTTTTGAAACGCCCCCCCCCCCCCTACTGCTTCAGGTTTCAAAACACAACCAAAAATAGAAAGTATGCGGGGGTTTTGCAGTGTAAACGACAAGCAAAGTACCCGGATGATAACGTTGGAAAATTTTTCAAGGTGTTTCGAGTGATTCCTTAAGACAAAAGATGTCAACTTTTCCCATTATAAATCTCCGTAAGAAATTCGTTCTCGCACATATTGCTCAGTAATTTTTCCGGGTAAAAAACATAGTGTCAATGAGGAAATCGTTTATTTTCCCTTGTATCGTTATATTTGTACTTCTTTGACAGGTATGTCTATTCTCGTTTAAATTCGTCAAAGAATGTGACGGAAAGTGTAGTGTGTGACAGACTATAGCAGTTGTGATTTAGAGAGGGCAAATAAAAGAAAATACTGATGTTTTTATTACCTTACAAATCAGATTGTTCCGAAATAACTTACTTTAACGCGTCATCCTTGAACCTAGAAGGCAACTTACCAGATCGTTTTGATGGAACAATTTAAATTGATAATTTTTGCAAATATCATTTATTTTAAATATCATTTACTCATGGTTTTATATATTTGTTCATTTCGTCCTCGATATTGTTTCAAATATTTTGCTATCTGTATAAAAGGTTATATCAAGATAATTATACCCGCACTTTCTAAAGAAAGTTCGGGTATATTGTTGTTACCCTGTTCCGTCTGTCACGTTTTACTTTCTCAAACTGCTCTTTCATCTCATAAACCTGCAAACTGAACTCTTGGAGTATGATTTGGGGTGTCATGTTGTTTTGTAAAAAGGTTTCAAAAATTCTCTGGTAGTCCTGGGGGTCAAATAATTGGTAAAAAATGACGTTTTTTGACAAAAATCCTTCTTCCTCGAACTCCTTTTACATTTTCAACAGTAGAGAACTCATCTCTTGGAATATGTTTTGGGGTGTCTTATAGATGCGCAATAAGGTTTCGGAAATTTCAATTTTGTCCTGGGGGTCATTAAATGGCTGAAAAATGACGTGTTTTTTTTTTTTACAAAAAGTCTGGTTTTAAAAAACGTCAATTTCTTTTTGCAGTAGCCTAATGATCTAATAGGATATGTTTCGGGGTGTCATGTTGACGTGTAATCATGTTTCAGAATTTTTGTTTTTATCACAGGGGTCTGTGGGCATAAAAAAATGACGTTTTTTTGCAAAACAAATATGGTTCCCAGAACTCCTCTTACACTTTATGCAGTAGCTATGTCATCTCTTGAGATATGATAGGGACTGTCCTATAGGTGTGCAATAAGGTTTTAAAAATTTAAATTTCATCCAGGGAGTCAAGTAGTAGCTGAAAATTGACGTTTATCACTCCTAAAAAAAAACCTACTTCCCAGAACTCCTCTCATGATTTAATGAATAGCCACATCATATCTTGGGGTATGATAGGGACTGTCATATAGTCATGCAATAAGGTTTTAAAAATTTAAATTTCATCCAGGGTGCCAAATAGTAGCTGAAAATTGACGTTTATCACTCCTGAAAAAACCTACTTCCCAGAACTCCTCTCATGATTTAATGAATAGCCACATCATATCTTGGGATATGATAGGGGCTGTCATATAGTCATGCAATAAGGTTTTAAAAATTTAAATTTCATCCAGGGAGTCAAATAGTAGCTGAAAATTGACGTTTATCACTCCTGAAAAAACCTACTTCCCAGAACTCCTCTCATGATTTAATGAATAGCCACATCATTTATAGGGATATAACAGGGGCTGAGCTATAAATATGCAATAAGGTTTTAGAAATATAAATTTGATTCTGAGGGTCAATACTATCTGCAAAATGATGTTCCGTCCCATAAAAAACCTATTTTCTGGACCTCATCTTATCTCTTGTGATTGAAATAACATACCATAAGATGCATAAGGAGGAAGAATATATATGCTTTAGGGGTGGGGATTACAAGCATTTTTTTCAAGATAATTGATCATTTCTGATTT